>JAQFVV010012564.1:998244-1598244 GCA_028023455.1 Epiperipatus broadwayi | reverse complement strand
AATAAGGCCTATTTATCCATTTCCACTAAACCTTAACACCTTTTTGGAATTTTGTTTGCCTCGGGACCAATTGACTTTTAATTAAATAAAATAATATAATCCAATTTCTGCAACAGATAATGTCTCCGAGGTGTTATATTTAATTTACTTTAAAAAATTATTAAAACATATAAATTATATAATTTGATTCAGTTTCATTAATTAAATTCCTTTTTAGGTGTTAAAGAATGTTAAGGTCTAGCAGAAAGAACGGTATTCTGATTTAATGATAAAGTCTTTTGTGCAAACAAAAATCAATCAGTAAACTAGATTTTACTTTTTACCTGGGTGCGTCACTAATTGATTTCTTGTTTACACAAAATTCTCATTTTTAATTATAAACGGATTTTTATTTTACTGAAATAAATAACTTTTAACATATTTGTTTTTACCAAATTATTTGTTTAACCCTTAAACCGCTAATTTTATCATTGGTTGTATCAGATAAAAATCAAATCTTTTAATTGGCCAACTCACAAACTGAAGACAAAGCCTATTGTTAAAACATATTCGCCTATAATATTAAATTCAACTCAGATACATTTATAAAAAGTATATAATTAATTTTTCAGGTCATGAAAAAAACGAAAGTTCTTTCAAAAATAAATTGCTATTTATTTATTCTAAAATATTCAACATCGGCAACATAAAAGTTATAATGTAAACAAAAAGATCGACTTTTACGTTATAGAAAAGTAAATATTTCTTTTTACTACAACTTCAATATTTGGACTAAAATCTTCAATATTTTTCGAAAATAATTTTGTTTTTTTATTATTCTCTCTGAAAATTATGTTTAATTTCCATAAATATTATTTAATAATAATTTAAATCGTATTCGAAATGAAAATCTCAGCGTTTTTCTTTATTTTCTTTGATCAGGCAGTTTCTTTGTTCTTTCCAGCCAATCAGAATGCCTTTTTCGGCTGAGAGCATGCTAAGAACCAATCACAAATAATGTTCCTTCTTTGTTTAGGTTTAAATGCGTTTTTTTTCTATTTTTTACTTCTAAAATAAATCGGAAGATGTCACCATCGTACAGAACTTTTAAAAACGAATTCAATACGTATTTAACGAAAATTTTCGTATGAAAACGAACTCAGTTAGAGTGATTTCAGATGTCGACGAGGAGCCTCGTCGAGCGCGGGCAAAGAGTTAAAAAAAAGCAAATTTAAAGAAAATACTTTAGTTTCAATTATATATGTAAAAGATTAAATGAGAAAGCCGTTAAATATATTTTAAAGAAAACATTTTACATTATAGTATATCTTTTTTATTTTAACTTAAATATATATATATAAATCATTTTGCTGCTATTCCAAGGTTTAAATTATCCATCCACATACGAATATTATAGCAAAATATAATTAAGAATTGACTGAAAATTAATAAAACATTTTATAATAAATTATGAGCATTTCTTCGCTATAATTTTATCAAACCTGTCTAATTATAGCATGTTTTCATATGTAAATGGATGATGCCATTCAAGCGGCCATTGTAGCAAAGTTTTCCCGCTCGACTTATATATAACATTTTTACATATGACATTTCTACATTTAAGATAGGTTCGAAACTAGTTCAGACGAGTAGGTCATTAGGTTGATGGTGAAACGGAAAGGGATTGGAGGTTTCCATTTCATATCAGTAAACTTAGTAAAAAAAAAACAAATAAAAAAAAAAGACTTTACTTATATAACACGGAGCTAAATTATGGCTTCTTTCAAAATATAAACTCATGGCCCAATCCTACGCTAAACTTATGGTAATACATCATACTAGATTACACTCTATCATAATACATTTAGTGCTTCTAACAATTATCAACACATATAATGAAATCATCGGTTATTAGTAAATATTTTAAACTTAAACAGATATATACCCAAACAAGTATACATCTTTGTCAAAATAATAGATATGTTTTATATATATATAAAATATAATGCGTGTACTAAATATATAAAAGGGTATATAGATAATATATGGTTAAAATATAAAGTATATAATAGGTAAAATGGATATAGATAAAATGTAATGTGTATAATAACAATATAAAGGGTATGTAAATAAATATAAATTGTATAATATATATATATAAGGTATATAAATAAAATATAGTGTATAATATATATAGAGTGATCAAATCACTCACAAAAATAACTAACAATTTAAATAGGATCTGGGGGTTGTTTAAGGAGTAACTCCACGCCGGGGTTGAAACAACATCCCAATAGATCATCGTCATCTTCATCAGATGTCCAACCGTCTTCATCATCATCGATTATCCATTCATAGCTTTCATTTTTGTCTTTCAACCTCACAGGAGATCGCTTAGGGTGCATTGTCAGACTTAGTGCGAATTCGCTGCCTTCATACGGTATCTCATTATGCAGCTCGACATTCTTTTCTTCCGTAAGTGCTTTTCCCCATTCCTTGCTTTGACTTTGCGTCACTTGGGATTTGTTCTTTTCCAACCCAATTTGTTCTTCATACAGAGAAAACGTGTTATTTTCATAATTAAGCTGGCACTTATGTTCATTTAAAAAGTCGTTTCCTTTGATTTTGGTACTTTGCTGACCGATTTTGGCTTCCCCCTCTCTAAAATCATTTTCAGTATCATCTTCAGTCTGGCCAATAACGTGCACTATCTCATGTCTATTAAGTCTTTTATCTTGGTAATCACTAGCAAAGTTGCTTTCCTTACTTTCCCTTTCTCTCTCCTCTTTCATTTCTGCTACATCTCTCGATTCTGGAATACATGCTGCGATGTTTTCTTCTTTGTCGGCTATTTGACTTCTTTGTAGCAGGTTTTCTTTTATTTCATATATTTCCTCTCTGATCTCCCTTTGGGCTTCTTCATACTCTTGCACTTTACTGTTAAATTCTGCCCCTACTTTAAAGACCCTTTCTTTCAAACCCTTTTCTTGACATTCTACTTATTCAACTAAAGCCTTCACTTCTTCTTTAATCACAACAAATTCCTTTCTATTTTCTTCTTGGTTTTTATGTAACATTTCTTTAAATTCTCCCCTCATTTCTTCAGATTTCTGCTGGCAGCTGGTTGACAATTCCTGTAGACCTTGGCACAACATTTCTTCCAGCCTTTTATCTGTCTGCCATCTCTTGTCTAATATCTCTGCTAAGGTTTTCAAATCTTTGTGACATTTTCTGATCGCTTTCCTCCATTTTCTGATCCATTTTCTCTGCATCCTGTCTAAGCTATCTCAGCAACCAATTCAAGTCCCAGCCTTCCCGTTTAATCTCCTTTATTGGTATCTGTTCCGATATTTCTGTAATAAAATTCTCTGGCATAGCTATAGTTTTCTGTGCACCCTCATCTCTATCCTGGCTCATACCATCTTCCCTTTCTATTTCTTCCGTACTGCTGTTGTACTCATTAATCTCTCTTCCTGATCTCAACATGATACCTCCACCTTTCATCTCCATTCCTACTTCTATCTCTTCCCCACTGCTCATTGCTTCTGTTTCTTTGTTCATTCTGTATACTATATATTCCTTTCAAAGTTATTATTATTACGCCTACTAAATATTTGATTTTTAAAACTTTTATACTTTTAATATGGCTGTTTGCTGCTCTCCCTCTTCAAGAACGACTTGTTCACTTCCATCCCAACTCTATGCCTAACTCACTAATATATCTATAAGCCCACACCATTTTGATGCCCGTCCAACATATAATCAAGTTAAAAAAAATTTTTCATCTCCCTACTTTTTATTTTATAAAACATATGAAATTCTTTTTTTATTTAAAAAAAATCCCTTCTTTTTTCTAGCTTTAATAAAATATACGAAAAATTTAAAAAAAAATCTTTTTTTTTTCCGTCTATATATCTAAAGTATAACACATATTTTAATATTAAAGATGACTTAATAAAAATTTAACTCACCCCCGGTCTCTTCTTCCAGCTGTTTTTTTTTTATATATACACATATATACTTAAATAGTTTTATGACCTAATTCCGTTTGACCCGTCTGCATCAATTTCAAACCTTTTAATTTTTGGTTAATTTGACGTTACTTTTATATATATATATTTATTTCTTACTCATTTTAAACCACTCCAATTCATAAAAATACTTTGATAAAACAACGAGACCCCCCTTTTCTTTTAATCTAAATTTCTTTTCTCTGCTCCCTAATGACAAATTTATATGAGGATGATTTATAACTTGATCAATCATCCTCGGGCGCCAGTCACTAGTGAACAGGAAAGACACAAAATAAATTTAATAAAATTTTTTGCTATATACACACAAAAGTCCATAACTCAAGGTATGTAGGTGTTTACATCGAAGCCTCACTTGGTCGTCCAAACACGTAAAAAAAAATCTTACATATATACATTATTAAAAAAAATTTGACTCAAAATCATTAATTTTGACCAAAAGAATTATATATATACTCCATAATCTCTTCAGGGGTGGAAATGAGTTACAAGCCCCATGATTTGGGCATCCAAACGCGGAAAAAAAAAAAAAAACCTATTTTACCAAATTATTTGTTTAAAAAAAAGCAAATTTAAAGAAAATACTTTAGTTTCAATTATATATGTAAAACATTAAATCAGAAAGCCGTTAAATATATTTTAAAGAAAACATTTTACATTATAGTATATCTTTTTTATTTTAACTTAAATATATATATAAATCATTTTGCTGCTATTCCAAGGTTTAAATTATCCACCCACATACGAATATTATAGCGAAATATAATTAAGAATTGACTGAAAATTAATAAAACATTTTATAATAAATTATGAGCATTTCTCCGCTATAATTTTATCAAACCTGTCTAATTATAGCGTGTTTTCGTATGTAAATGGATGATGCCATTCAAGCGGCCATTGTAGCAAAGTTTTCCCGCTCGACTTATATATAACATTTTTACATATGACATTTCTACATTTAAGATAGGTTCAAAACTAGTTCAGATGAGTAGGTCATTAGGTTGATGGTGAAATGGAAAGGGATTGGAGGTTTCCGTTTCAATATATAATAGTATAAGTTGTTTGAATGTGTAAATTTATTTGTCAGAGATTTATACAAATCTTGAAACCAAAATGCACATGCCAATTTGGACAAAGTTATTGCAATAATAATAATAATACCTCATCTGCATTGTAATCTGCAAATACCATTTAACCAGAATCTGATATAACTCAATCCAGTCAAGGATGCAGAAACAGAAATATTCACAGATATACCACTAGTAAATTGTAGTTATATAAATCAATCTCCAAATTCCCTTATAGATAATAATTTAAACAAATCTTATGAATTTGAATAAAGTCATACAAACAATTATGTTGTGTGTTACAATCATGATACCAAATATACCAAAAATTATCCAAAACTAACAATAAAATCTATATGTGAAGCACCTGACAAAATTACCTCCTATTGAAAATAATAAAAAAAATTACAATATCTGATTCTAACATCAAACATGCTAGCAAAAAGCATGGCTTCAACTCTTCAAAAACATGATATAATCAAGAATTAAAATTGCCTTAATAAATGTACAATGACTCAATCCATATAATAAAATCTCACAACTATGTCAATTTCTTAATAATTAGTAAGCTGATATTTTTGTCAATCCAGAAAAAATATTCCTTTTCAAGCAAAATAATCATTATTAACACTGTAAACAGTAAATATAATTGTACATTCTCATTAATCATTTTAAATTAAATCAGGATTCCATATTTTGTGCAATAATCATCCAAAAGATATAATATACATTTTTCAAAGCTGTCCATACTTTTCACCATTACAGTAATTTGTCTTTCACAAACAATTAATGAATTTTGAAAAACAATTGCTCAAGAAAAATATAAAAAAATTTCATCTTTATAATGCAATAATAACTATCCATACTCTTAGAACCATGTGGCTTGCTCACTTCTCTGTAATTTTTGACAACAAAATGAATACAATGTTTTTAAAAAAAGTAATAAAGAATGCTATAATACAGGTTTATATGTTCTAAAGTACTTATCTAGAAGTACTATGAACAAAATTTGGCAGAACATTATTTTTATTAGATGTCCATTACTTTAGGATGATATAAAACAATTAAATTATACATCCATCTATGTAAAATGGAATCATTTCCATGCCTTCAAACACTTGTTGTAATGATTACATTTTTATAAGCTATGTATAATATGTCATGCAAATTCTATTTTTTCTCATATATATATATACACACACACACTTGGATATAATTTGTTAGTAATAGACTATATTTTATAAAAAAAAGTATGATTAATCATTAGTGAATAATTAAGCTTACTTTAGTCTTTTCATCCTTGTTCTTTTGCAATTATGCTACAACTAGCTCATATGCAGATGGTTTTCCAAATTGTGAAAATACTTCTTTCTTAGTGATCCAATGCCATGAGATGATTTCCAATTGTGATTTGAACTGAATTAATTTGTATACTGGTAAACTTCCTTAATTACAATTTTACAAATTCAGTGTTTTAAAATTTGCAAAATTTAATCTTATAAATGTTTTATTATTTCCCTTTTTTTTAAATAACTATATTTTATACAATTTTTACAATATTGTATTTTAACAAATTTAAACAAGAAATTGTGCTGTAACATTTTAAAGAATTAATTCCAGATATAATTTATTGTTTCCAAAATTTTTCTTATACAATTTAATTTATATTTTTGTCATTTATAATATTAATAAGGTCAAACTGTATACTGTATAATAAAGCTAAGTAATACTCCCTCCTTCTATATTCAACTGGTAAGGTATCTAATCAATTCTGTCAGCATGCACATACATACAATTATATAATAACAACCCATTCAACAACATATTAAAATATATTCTATATGTTGCTATCAACAATTCCAGTAGATATATATTTCGCTATCTTTTATTTAATTTAGAGCATACAAAATGCTTTGAATTACAAATACTAATATAAATACGATTCACAACTCCATTCATAACTAGATGTCGTTCCTTAACACATTTATTATGCATGTACCTATTTTATATATTAATTCAATTTTATGAATTAGAATACAGAAATAATGAATTTCAGGAACACTCCCACTTACTTTTCACTAACTATTCCTTATATTATCCCTTTGGATAATATACACTATTACTGCTCTTAAATAATGTTCAATGTTTACAGATATTATTTAGATAGGTTATATTTTACTTTCAAACCTTTTTTGTTCCTGGATAATATATCATTTATTCTCATGTTTTATTTTATAATTGTTTTCTCTAAACTATTTTATGCTTTATCTCTTTTCTAGTCTATGAGATACTACTGTCACAATATATATATATATATATATATATATTGTATATATATATATATATATATATATATATATATATATATATATATATGTAATTAGATACAATAAAAGTAATAAAATACCGTAGAATAAATTCTATAATATTAAATATATCAATAGAAAAAAAAAATCAATAATAGCTATAACCATGCTGGGAATATTAGTGTTGTTTGACTTTAATGAATTTATTGTTGTTTATTATTATTATAACTGTTAAATGCTATTTAGGATGATGTACACTACCATAAGCTAGCTATTGCTACTACAGATTTTTTTTATATTTGTATAGTGAATATTGTAGAATTTATTCCAGAGTATTTTGATTAAATGTATACTATTAGTCAAATAAATACTGTTTATATAAACTTAGCAATATAATTATAACATTTAAATTATTTAAAACCAACAATGATCAATCATTGGCTTTTTAAAAAAAAAAATGTTGATATAAAAGCTTGTTATTCTGACAGTCAAATATAAATTTAATATGCAATTTTATTAATATTTAATATAATGTGAATCAAATGCCTCATTAAAATGTATTTGATATGTTAATAAAAAAGTATGTTTTAATTTTAAAAAGGAAAGAGCAATTCTAATTAATCCTTTAAAATTGACAAATGCCTTAAACAGATTCCACCCACCAAGATTACCTTCAGATGGTGAGTGAGATCAATTGTAAATTCATTCAGCTAAGATTTTTCTGTCATATGAAAAACTTATTTTTAAAATTAAAATTTTAAATTATTGCAAAAATCTATTTAAAAACACTGACAGTGAAATTTAAATATATATCTCAATAAATAGTATAATGTTTCAATAAAACGTTAACAACACTAAAATAAATAAAAAACTGAACTGTCGGTAATCATTAATCTACGATTTTTAGACTGCAAATAAATAAGATTAACATATTATTCAAAAATATTAAATACAGATTTTTAAAATAGTTCAAAAAGTTTTCGCCATGTAATAGAAACATTTGCAGTTCTTTTAATTCAGCTCATATGTACAATAAACATAGTAAACTATTTAACCAAATAAAAGTACATAAATTAGGAACTGATTTTTTTCAGTGTCTTATAGGTTTTTTTTTTTTTTAATGTGTCAAAGCGTCTCCGGGAAGCGAACCCTGGGACAACTGCTTGTAAGGCGGCTGTGCTAACCACTCGGCCACCAACGCTTGGGCGAGTGTACTATAGTTGTTGTCATTACTAAAGATGAAAATAAAAACAACCACCTATTATTTAAAAGCATGCTTTTCGTTTGTTATTAATAGTAAGAGAATTTAGCAACTATCATAAGTACAAATATCAGAAAATATAAATATTAACAATTCAAAGATTTTCTATTTAGATGATTAATCCATTATAAATGAGTTTAAAAAATAATATATACATTCATATTGAAGCTGTAAATATGGTTCTACATATTTGTGTTTCACCTGTTGCTAATTATATAACTACCAACACGGATTTGAACCCAACTCACAAGTAATTAGCACCAGTAACTAGCGATAGGTGACAGTGTATATATATATATACGCAAGTATAAATGGATCTCTTTTAAATTTCAATATTTTATGGAAAATTAATTATGAAAAAAATATTTATTCTTCTTTTATAAATCATCAAGAAATTTTAACTTCTTTTACATATTTAATTCGTGTATGTATATATAAATGGGATAAATAAATAATCTTATATATTGTAAATAAAAATAATGACTAATAATTTATATAAAACAAATAACACTGATACACCTAAACACATATATGCTGAAAAGATAAATAATCACCAATATACGTATTTCATGCTAAACCAACAATCATCAGTTGGTCCAGACTATCATCTTTACACACATATATAGTATAAGTGCTCAGATTATATATTAAGATAGACTATCCTCATAGTTTAATGGACAGGCTTCAATCCACTCCACACTCCAACTCTTCAACCGTCCATCCAATTGAAAATCTGATGATTGAAGCCTGTCCATTAAACTATGAGGATAGTCTATCTTAATATATATCTGAGCACTTATACTATATATGTGTGTAAAGATGATAGTCTGGACCAACTGATGATTGCTGGTTTAGCATGAAATACGTATATTAGTGATTATTTATCTTTTCAGCATATATGTGTTTAGGTGTATCAGTGTTATTAGATAGAGTGGAGAGAGGTGGGTGGTGTGAAAGTCTGTGTTCATATACCTTATATTACATATATATAGCCACAGGTACATAACAAGCCTGTGTTTCAGTTATTATAAAACAAATATATATTTAAGAGTCACTCAATATAATCATTAAATCTGGTAGTATGGCGAGTCATTGTTTCATGTCAAAACCGCAAAAAACGTATGAATACCAAAGATTCTTTAATTAAATTCCACTTGACTAATTGATTGCTTTCCATACCATATATGGAAATGTAGGTCAATTGAGAATCTCAACCAAGTATACTCAGTTTGAAACAATGGCTGACAAAAATTTAATCAATTACTATCTAAACAAAAATGTAATGGAAACAAAAGATCATGTCTTGTTTCTAAACATGTGCAAAATGAATAAAATAAACCCATTTACTTCTGTTTCTAATCACGACTCAATCCTTTTTTCTTTTCAAAAATATACAGTACATATAGCCATATAATTCTATAATTAAAATCACTTCTTTTCTTTTCAAAAACTTTATTTGATGTATACATTAAATAAAGTTTTTGAAAAGAAAAGAAGTGATTTTAATTATAGAATTATATGGAAATGAATAAAATACTTGCATCATTGCAACATTCTTTAAATATTCACAATGTGTATAAATAGCTAAATTTTTCGCTATCAGGGATTCTTGTTCTATGTTTTATATCAGAGTGATAACATATTTCATACTACTTTAATTTGTGAAATAAGTAAGGTCGGGGTAAAAGAAGTGACCATCTGCTTTCCCATATCTCTCATCTCCCACCTGTAATGCCAAAGCCTGAAACATCTGGACCAAATATGTGAACTATTCAAAGAAGATACTTGCCTGAAAACAAGTTTAATTCTCTACTGATGCCTGTTTCCAGCCAAACCAGTCTACGATCATGACCCACCGATCACTTGCATCATGTCAACAAGTTGGAAAAGGTAAAATGTCTACATTGCTGTCAACTAGTGAACTCTTAACTAATCTAACTTGTATTTAAAATTATATTGTAAGCCTTTTCTTTTAGTTAATTCCTAAAAGCTATTTTGTAAAATGTTAAATAATGTCTATACAATTTATTTTAAATCTATATTAAGTTCTTCTTTAGTTTTGTATGGCAATTTAGATTGAAATTTATTTTCTCATAGTTTGCTAGTTTGATCTATTTTTAACATACCAAGCTGATATCCAACCTAGCGAGTAATTTTAATCTTCACCTTTCAATATTTCTCCTATTAAATTGTGGGAGACATACATTTCTCTTTAACGTTAATTATTATAAAACTCGCTTGGTTTTATACCCAATATTTCATATAATTATGTTTACTCTTTAAATGACAGGTGAAGCTTTGATGCCTGTACTCAGTTATCTCATTAATTATAAAGTAATCCTTACACACTCATTGAAATATGTTTTGCCAACTTATTTAATTAAATCTCATCAGAAGTGAGTTTAATATTCAATGTATTATTTGCATATGTGTGACCTGTAATTTATTTTATGTAATTAATATGTCAAATTGTATGTGTATTGATCACTTATAGAAATGTAAGGAGAAATTTTAGAAGTGTGGGAGAAAGCAATCTTTGGCCTTTACATTCTGACCTATTTTACATGTTCATAGGCATTAGTTAATTGCCCATGGATGGTTTGTGTTTATGTATTCCATTACACCAGATAGCATATTATTTTAAACAAGTATTAATTAGTTTATTGTAGCCATTAGTGGTATGAATTAACTATATTTTAGGTGTTATTGAAGTATCATTACAATCATTTAACTCATTGATTTTCTTGCTTTTTCACTAATTTTGGAATTGTTGGAATGTCCGGACCCAATCTTCATCATCCCTCTCAATGTAGATGCTTTTCTTATCAGAGATATCTTTCAGATACTTCTAATAGATATGTGTATGTGAAAATACAGATAAACCATCCCAACACATTAGCTTGTACCACCATTCCTCACGGATATGTTCTTGGCCATCATGCAGACATATTCTCACTCTTGTGCCACTATTCTTCAGAGCTATGATCTTGGTCACTGTGCAGGCAGTCTCACTCTTGTGCAAATATAACAAAGCCACCCAGAGTTTCTTAAGTGAACTCATTCATATAAACGATTGTAAATTATAACATAATACCACCTTTGTTGTTGTTAATTTATGCACTTGTAAATTATATCGGTAAGCCATAACTGCATGCCTTTCACCACCCATTCTACTTAATTATTTAGGTCAAATTATATAATTGCAACTTATTTTACACTGAACCATCTTACTCCCACCCAAATAAGTGATCTCCCAAATGTTGTTGAAAAATGATCTCACACATTCTTAAATCACACCTCATCAACTCCTTTTTATATGTATAATGTTATAATCAAATCTATTAGTGTGAATTTGTAATGTTTTGGGTAATGATTAAGATATAATTTATTATAGATGATGTAATCAATTTATTCTATAACCTAGGCATATTAACTAGATAAACCAATCTTATTATATGTATATATTAACAGCACCAACCAACTTTATAAATTAAATCAAATATTTTACTTACTTATCTGATTTACCTAATAACCCATTTTATTAATCCACAGAAGTGCATAATTGCAA
This sequence comes from Epiperipatus broadwayi, assembly GCA_028023455.1. NCBI lineage: Eukaryota > Metazoa > Onychophora > Udeonychophora > Euonychophora > Peripatidae > Epiperipatus > Epiperipatus broadwayi. Next base: position 1,586,032 of record JAQFVV010012564.1, on the reverse strand, counting down.
CTTAAACCACCATCAAATCTGTAATAATAATTGTTGACATTCTACACACATATTTTGTTTTATTTATAACCATTAAATTACGTATCTAATCATTTAATAAATTTATATTATATCATTTCTCTATATTATCATATTTGTCATTCACTGCCTGAATCTGTAATATAAATTATTTGATTGAGTTACACCTGGGTCTCTTTTTATGCGGACCTATTTAACATGATTTTGAAGTTATGCGATTCGTGTTTCACCGGAAGTCAACCTCCAATAATGTGCTATTACCTTAAATAATAAATTTCGCGCACTTACGTTATATTGAAATTAATAGCACATTATTGGAATTCGACTTTCATCTTAGTAATTTCAATATCATGATTTCCACATTTTATGGATACACGCATTAAATTTTTATAATGTAAATTTGTTCAAACATTGTGCGTGTTAATTTTGCATTTTAAATCACATTCTGTTTTTGCTTTTTAAAAAAGAACGTGTCTGCAAGTTTATTTTTAAAAGGTGAGTAATAGCAGTGGGTACAATTAAAATCTGATTTTGAATTGTAATTAACAATTTAAAAATTACTTATGGGCGACTTGAAATTAATGTGATGTAAAACGAAATTTGATTTTTAAACGGAATTGAAAATTAAAGACAAAAATAAGAATTTAATTTTTAGTTGTTAGTTTTAATTAAATTTTTCCCAGCAGTGGTGAATAAATATCTTTTTATTATTGTAAATCTAAGTTCATAAACAATTAATAAAATCATCATCTCAAAGATTAATTACTAATTACATTGTCAACAGAAAACCATTAACACAATATGAGAGTGAACTTGGTCCTAGTTGTATTTGCTCTTGTGAGAATAATTGCTGAGATATTCTTGACTTCGTTTAAGGAGCAGCCAAATACATCACATCACATGAGAATCTGATTTTTTATTAGTTTGCAAACGAACGTGTTTTTTTATAAATAGCGACAATAATTAAAACATGTATAAAAAAATGTAAATTATTGTACTGTAAATTATGCATAAAAATATTTTATTTTGAATAAAATTAAATATTATAGTTAAAAAAAGTTTGTCTTGTATCAATTTTTTTCAAATTTAAAATTTTATATTAGTCATATTTTATTTCCTTATTATTTTTTTTTTTTTGGCACGAATTTTAAAGTAATTTTACGTTGGTGCTTTGCTTTTACATGAATTTTGAAAAATCACAGACCGCATCCCCCCCTTTTCAATGTAAGTTACGTCTATTTTTGCGCGATTTCGTTTGCACGTGTTTTCTGAGGAACCTATCTATCGCGTAAAACGAGACCCAGGTATATATTATTCCCTAATTGAATGAGATTTTTTTTAGTATTATTAATTAAACTACCTTTTGTTTAATGTTGCCTTGAATATTATTATGGCTCTGATTATTAATAAATATTAAGCAATAGTCTGTGCAGTTCTTTAATTGTTAAGCACTTGAATATATTATTGATTCCCAAGTGTCTGTGCTCACCCTGTTCTTATTGCTGGGACTGGAGTCAATGGAAAACTTGTAGTATCCTCAAAGTGTTGCTCATATAGTCATAGACCCTAGAGCACAGGCAAATAGGTTAACATTTAGTATTGTTCCTGACTTATGCATCTTGCACATGCTAGATTAATGTACTTTTGCTTGGAGTCTAAGTCTTGTTGAAAGAACACACGATTTTGATGGGTACAATATTTATAATCACTTACAAACCTCATCAATAAAATACTTTTGATCTATAGCTTTTTATTTTCTAGATCCCAAAAACTCTTATTTATTATGCATGTAATCTTTTATTAGGTGTCTTATAAATGCTAGCAATTTAATTCAAAGATTTTCTTGATACTTGATTTATTTTTTACTAGAAATCTAGCTTTTTTCTGTTTCGGTAGTTTTCTGTCAGTATTAAGTGACTACAGTTATTTCAATTATGGATATTGTGTTTGAACTGTATTTCTTAATTAAAAATTACAATTCGTCAACATTTACAATGAAATATGAAATAGGCATTCTTTAAGTTTTAAGTATCAAAATAAAAAACTAATCCCCTAATGATATATTTAATCAAGAACATAGGCATATATTTTTTTAGAATTAAATTATTTCAACTATGTTTCATTAACTACAATCATATTACTTTTATTTTTTTAAAATAGTACTTAGCATTAGTCTTGTATTTGCACTTTCCTCATAAGATGTCTGGAAACTCTAAACCATTGGTTTGAAAAAAAAAAACAAATATATTACTTGCAAAGTCTAGATGAAATAAATAATCTTCATAAACTTTTACTCTCTTTATTTTGTTCTTTTAATCTATACAATAGTATTTATAAAAAATATTGTAATTTCTTTTTACATAAGTGAAATAAAAATGCTACATAATTTTTCTAAAATTTCTTTCATTTATATTTTGTTATTACAATAAATCTTTACAAAATATGACCATCTTACAACTAACTTCTTTAAAAAAGAAATTGATTCATAAATTATTCAAAGAAGTTAGTCATAAGATTTCAAATATCTGAGAAAGCCGTCTTATCAGTTGAAACTATCTTATGTATTAAATAAGTCACTATAAAAATGGCATTTTGAGATGCATAACTTTTAATTTTATAAAGAAGTGAAATCACACTGTTAATACTATTTTTTCTAACAGAGTATGATAAATATTTTTCAAATTTTAAAAATATTCTTTGACTTGAGGTAATGTTCAAAACATTTAATCACAGTAAACATATATATGAAATATAATGCTGTTTTCTCACATTTATTAATCCTTTTTATAACTTTCATTATTATAGTGATATGATAAACAGTAAATTAATTGCTTTTAAATATTATCCATTTCCTGTATTGACCAGTAAAAAACTACCTAAAAATTAGTATTTGTAAAATCATTTTAAGTGTGTGTGTGTGTGTAAATATACATATATTATAGATGATTGAACGGGTGTTGGCTTCTAGGTAGATGATAAATAAATTAGAATAAATATCAATAGAATATTCGTACTTATAAAATATATACTTTACACCAATAAACATCACATGACCATCACTTCTTATGCTTGTCTATAAAACTCACTATACGTATTGCCACACACAGCAAGCTAGAATAATCAATGGATGCCAGAAGGCTTATGCATAAAATCCCTATCTAGTGCCTACTCATCCACACAGCAAGCTAGAGTAATCAATGGATTCCAGAAGGCTTATGCATAAAATCCCCATCAAGTGCTTACTCGTCCAATATCCCCAGACTTTGGATGAGTAGGCACTAGATGGGTATTTTATACATAAGCCTTCTGGCATCCATTGATTACTCTAGCTTGCTGTGTATGGCAATACCTATAGTGAGTTTAGCCTGTCTATATACTTTACACTAACAATTTATCAACTAAAAGAAATATTCAATTCCCATAACTTAATCTGTTTATTTTTTCTTAATGGTTTGGTGAATGTTTCTAAGGGAGAAATTTGATATATGAGCATAAAGATATTAAATAAACATATTTTATTAAGCATACATATATCTTAAAATACAATTTATATTTATAATCCAGTTTTATAAAGTAATATAAAAATAAGATTAATTTTCATGTAAACAATGACAGAATTTATAGTCAATTTCTGCAAAAATCTTTCATTTACCAAGATAAAGTCAATATGGTTTATTGCTTACAATATTTAATAATCAAGATTTCTTATTGCATTATACTGTTATTCAATTATTTATTTAAAAAATTTTTTTAATTAAAAATGGTATGCACACATACATAATTAGATAAAAATAAACATCTAACCATTCAATATATTTCACTATTCTATACAGAGTTAGGAATAATTCCAGAATATATATATATATTATACAGAGACAAAGTCGGTATATGTAAACACACACACACTCAAGCAATGTAAAATACTCTATTTCATTTTCTTACAACTTATGATAAAAATAGATATAGTTTTCTTTCCATACTTTCTAAAATACACTTGTAAAATAAAATATTAATATGTCTAATTAAATAGTTTAGGGCTTTAACATAATTTACTAAAATAATATTCTCTAAAAAATGAAAAATAATATGCCATTATAAATATCAATAAATAATTTATACTTGTATATGCCGCGGGGGTAATTAAAAAGGGATATTTTAAATTATAATTGTAGTAAAAGTAAAAGCTTATAGAAATGATTTTGAGAAAGATTAAATGCTCGACTTTTAGCTAATGTAAATTACATTGTTCTCGTAAGACACGCACACACGTATGCATCCAAGGTGTGAATGAATATAAGTTTGTTAACTGAGATTGCAATATGAGATTGCCTAAACATAAGATTGCCTTAAGCACATGGATTGAGTAGGACACGGACCCCAACGACAACTCTAAGAACATGGAACTCTGGGGGGAGATTCGATCCTCAGATAAGATCCAACCCATATAAATATCAAGCAAAATCTAGAGAAAAAAAAATGTTAAGAGAAGCTAAGTCAAATTGTCAATTTTTTGTTCAATTTTCTCAAAATTCAATTTAATTCAAAATACTTCGTTTGTGCTATCCGTTTTCAAGATGATCGATATGAAATTAATATTTAGAGCGTCGACTGTCATGAGGGGCTAGGAAACCCTTCAGTGATTGATCGACGCTCCGCCACCAGAACATCTCCGTCGCTATGAATACTTAATAATATTACCATCTAAAATTAGTGCTCCAATCAGTTCAATAATGTTCCGTGAAATACATGAATCATCCCGATTTATTACGCTCAACTTTAAAAGAAATGAACAACCTCCTTATGGAAAACATCATCTCCCATGTTCAAACCTCCACTTAATTAGAAGCAGCGGAAGAATAAGCCAAAATCCTAGGTAAACAATTTATTTTTTTTATGCTTTCATTCATTCCATACGTAAACTTTTAAAAAAAGGCAATCTCATAATTAACTAACTTTGATTTCGTAAAGTAAACTATAAAATATTCCGTAATTCATTATATTTAAAAACTTATTATTGTAACTTATTATTGTAGTCTCAACCTTCGTAAAATCAAACATTATGCAATTCCTAAAATTTAAATCTCAGGACTTTTCAAATATGAACTTTGACCCTAATTATTATCCTATAATTTATAACACTTACCTTCAAAAAATGTAAAAAAAAGGAAAATTATATTCTATCTTCCATATTTTATGATATATAATATGTTCTTTTCTGTGCGAGTGCGTAAATGCGTGTGTGTGCGTGTAAATAAAACTTTTAACCAATGTGCTTTTTTTTTATATTCAATAAATTTGTTCAGTATTTAAACAAGTCGAGCATTTCTCAAATCATTTCCTATAATTAAATCTTTATTCTATTTTTCGTCTTGATTATAAATAAAGTTAGCATTTATTCATATAGTTAATTATATTACTTTAGATTTATCTTTCTTAAACCTTGTTGCTTTTTTTTTTTTTTTTAAAAATGTCTCTTACAAACATCGTGCCGTAAGTCACGATGTTTATTTATTTATTTATTCCGTAGTTAAGATAGATTTAAGAGTCGGGAGGGCCTATTATAAAATATAAATAAATGACAATAAGTTGTAAATATAGCTGGAGTAAATAATTCTATCGGACGGTATAATATAGGGGGATGATCTTATAAGCTTCTAATTGTTTAGAGATATAAACGAATAATCGTATTGGTCCCAAATAACCAATGACCCGGTCCAATGCTTGGATCGATCAGTTAGTTAATCAAACGTCTTCTCCATTGGTTATCATAGCGTCTTTTACCAGAATAGTAATTTTGAAAACAATTACATCGCGACCCTGAGCGACCCTATTGGTCCATGCTGGGATTTGAGCTTGTGGGCGGGATTAGACTTCGAAATCGTTTTGATATGACGTAAGGTGATGCGAGAAGTTAAATTATAATTAAATCATCGTATCTGGCGCCCCCTTGTATTGATAGTGAACAGTTGTCGATAGAAGAAAATAAATAAAGCTTTACGCTATGTCATGTTTGTTTCAGAGCTCACAATCCCTATATGATCGGATGAGTAGGCGGCCGGTTACAATATATATATATATACCTAACTTTATTTTATTATATGTTTCTTTCTTTTATTCAATTTAAAGCATTTAAAATACTCCAAGAAATGTAGTTTATTTTAAATTATAATACCTGAGTTATATTTAAAACTAACAATTTACTTGTATTTCATGTTTACAATATTTCCTTTATTTTTTATTTTGTTTGATTCCATAAAAACGACTGTGGATTATGTACCATAAGTATATTATATAAAAATTCCAAATCTACTAATGATTGTTATAACATCTTTCAATAATGTCAATGGGTACATATTTATTCTTTGATTTGAGTATTTCACATTCCATCTGTTCTTCATAATCCTAATTGTATGTTTCCTGTTTTGTTCTCTTCTTATTAGACCAATAAATACAGATTATTAAAAAAAATACATTTAAAAAAAGTATTATTTTGAAATGCATAAAATACCATTTTACTAGCCCTCTAATCTAGCTTAATTCTATTAGTAGTTTTATTCTTTATGTTTCCAATTATATTAATAATAAAATCAAAATATTTTATAGTTGTTAACTTCTAATTCATTACTATCAATCATTATTTACTCTTTAAAAAAAAATAATTGTATATTTTATATTTATTATTATTTTAAACATATTATTTTCAACTAATACCTTTTGCAACATACTTAAAAACAATTTACAAAAACTATCATATTATCTTGAAAATTTACATAATTTAAGATCAACATTTATTAAATTTAATTTGTTTTCCATTTTAATTCAATAAAGTATTTTTGAAAATTTTTGTAAAAACTTAAAGAGATGGAATTACCTTGCTATGCAACCTTACCAATGTCAATTTTTTAATATCAGAACAGAGTTTATATATTCAAGTGTCTTTTTATAATCACAAATTAAATGCTAAATCATGACTTATATTCATCAATATTTCCTACCCATTTTTTAAGTTTATTATTTTTCATAACGTTTATTATTTTTCATGGTTTAACTCTAAAAGTTTCTATTAACCTAGTAAATATTTTATTCATAATTGATTTTGGACTAATATATCTGTGATTTCCAATATCTTTTTATTTCACCTTTTAAAATATCAGTACAACTATTTTATTTTATGGGGTAAAGCATACATTCTTATCATTTAAATACTTCATGGATGGATTAGTCATACATTACACTATATCTTCGTCTACATTTTTAAAAATATTTTATAATGGTTTAACATTTTCTGTTCTTTATTTCACTTATGACCATTTAAAGTATATGTTTTTTTTCAAATGAAATATTTAAGATATGGCCTACTTTTATTTCCTTTCTCCACTGCTATACACTACTTAATAGAATTAAACACATTTCATGATGTCATTATTGCTTTAATTTCAATGCAGAGAAATTTATGAATAAAACTTTTTATCTCTTCTAAAGCTATTCTTGTTTGTCAAGTTATTTTTTCTTAAGTCAGTATTAACTTATTTCAGGGTTATTTTAAATACTTTCTTTCCAAAAAGTAATCTTTAAAGTGATATCATATTTTTACTTTTCTGAAAATATAGCTTATCTCAGTAGAGTATTTATTGGTAATATGGATTTTTAAATCTATGTCATATAAATAGCCCTTCATTGATCTCATTTAAATCTCAGCTATGTTTATTATCTTAATATTTTAAAATAATTTTCAAATCGTAAATTAAATTCATATACATATTTCAAAAAGTTGAGAATATAAACTGCATTTCAAAAAGTAAAGAATATTAACTTCAATATAATACTGTATTTCTTAATTTTGCTCTCTTTAGTTTACTTTAGTATATATCATAACTTTTTAAACTATGCCGCATCTCATATGATTATTAAACACATCATAATCTTGGAATACATATTTTTATTTGGTCATAAAAGCATCCAAATAAAAATCTGTAATTATTGGATAGTTTGACTTTTTCTTAAAATATTTTTTTTTCTTTCTCTATAAATTTCATATCTAAATCCTATCTCATTTCAGTCTCCTTATCTAAATTTAAACACTGTATTTTCACATTTAAATCATTTACATTTGCAGAATTAAAGTCACTCATGATAATTTCAAAATATTGTTTAATTCATTCAAATATATTCTCTATAGAGTGTATCTGTACATTTCTACATTTCCCCATAAGGATGGCAAATTAATTATAAACTTATAATATTTGCATTTAAAATCAATCATTAAATTTTATCAATAATCTAATGACTTTCTTTTATTTGTGATTGATCTTAGCAAATATTATTTTTCCAATTATAATAAATCCCATTTACATTGCTATTTAAGATTTGTACATTTAATTGTAATGTACACAGTTATATTTTAAATCAATAATCACTTAATTTTTTTATCCTAAGTTAATATTGATTATTAGTGTACCAATTGATGTTAGAAACAAAAATATTTTCTTACAAATTTTGCATTCTTGATTCTCTTAAGAGTGATCTACAATTATTTATGGGTGGCCAAATAAAAATATGTCATTATGTTTTCTTGACTGACAAATTTTATCTCATCTGTTAGACCAGTATAATATCAAATCTCATGTTGGAATATCATTTAGAGATTTAAAGACGATAACTTATCCAGCAAGACATCTATAAATAATCTTGCTGATTGCTTGCATTCTAATCAAGTTTCAAAACCTTTGAATTTCTCAGGCATTCAAAATGATATTTAATAATAGATTGAAGTGAAATCTTAAACTCATGTGCGATTGGTGCAATAGTTACTCAGGAGAAATGCTATACATTTTTCAAACCTGTCAATACTTTTCATTTCTATGTCTGTCTATCTTTCACAAGAGCACAATCAACTTCAACAATTACTTTAAAAATATGTAAAAGATCTTTTGTCCCCATAATGCATCTATAATTATTCGCCCACTAAGAATCATATGGTCTGCATGCTGCTCCTAATATTTGACAATAAGAAAATATCTTGTACTCAGAATAAAATAAATAATATTTATACTTTCTCAAATTCTTACATAGAATATCATGAACAAAAACTTGGCAGTCTATAATATTGGAATCTCATATCTTGAACTTTTATTGACATAAACATTCTTCATAAGAGTCATTTTTGAAGTAATTATACATTTTTAAACATTTAGCCTTATGAACTGCTCTCTGTGCAAACCAAACTTTCTTTGTATGTTTGTTAATATTTGTAAATAGTGCTGATAATAATAAATAAGTTATTTATAACTAGTCAATTTTTTTTTTCCAATTTTCAATGTAAAAATAAAAATATGATAATTCACATATGCACAAATATAATATCAGTAAGTATCCAATTATCTTCTGAAAAACAAGATTGATGATTTCTATCAAAATCTCTGAAATAAATACATTAATTTCATCATATTAGTGATCAGCGTTTAAAAGTTTGTGTGGTAATGTGAACTAAAATGTCAAACATCATATAGAATGAGCAGTAATATATTTGTTTTGCTTTATTATGGGTGAGATGTATAAGAAAACTACTTATAATCACTATCATTTGTGAGAACAAATTAAGTATTGTATATGACTACTAAATTCCATCATAAGATAACAATGTTATCTATTTTCACTTTTAGATATTTATGTAAAAAAATAGTCAGTCTATGGATATTAAATGTTGCTGTAAATGGACTATTAAAAACACTTTTTTGTTCAGTAATAAAAGTTCAAGTTTATCAAAAATAGTCATTTTAGTAAATAAAAAAAAATGGCATAAATTAATAATGCTTTGATTCCCAAATTTTCAAAATATTTAATCTTACATAACATATACAATTAATGATTCATGGGTAAAAAAAATGAACAGAATTCTTTCTGCTGAATAAAGATTTCTTGTATCTATTGAATAAATTAATGCTAATGCAAGTTGCAATTGTTAACATATATACTACAAATAATTTAATCAAATAAACTAAAGCAATTATATGAGGAGCATACCTGTTCTTTTATATTTAATAATTTTAAATCTTAATATTTTTAAAATGTAAAAAATAACATTTTAAAAATAAAAATAATGTAAATGCGTATCTGTTTTAAAAAAATCATAAAGAATTACAATAGAAATAAATTTATCTATCTTAGACAGTACAACCATCTCTTATTATGTGATGTTAATTCTTTACTTAACAGTTTGATTTTAAATATTTGATATTTAAATTACAAACAATACAGACTGCATATCTAGAAAAAAAACATGAAATTTTACCACACCCATTTCCTTTTTTTTAACCATCTACAAAAAATCATTTTCAGAAAATTAATTTTTTTAAATAAATTTTATTTAAAAAATTTATAATAAAAGTCATACAGAGTTGCACTAAATCTATTAAAAATAATATAATACACGTTTGAAAATAAATCATTTTTTTTTAAAAAAATATTTATTAAAGAAACTAACTTCAAGTTATTTTTTGATCATAAATTTTATATAATTTAAATTACATAATTACTTTTTTCAGTTACTGGTTTAATATTTTAAAAAATAATAATGATATTTTTGCAAAGAAGATATTTCACATGTTATAATGTGTGTGTAAAAACAATGATAAAATGATGAACTTTAGATATAAACATTTGTGGGTCAAAACTCAATTTGTTATTTCTTCTACTTGAACTTTAAGTGACCTCCCAGGCCACCAACCATCAATTTGCCTTGCGTGATTTAGCAAGTTGTAGAATTGAAAAATAAAGGTTTATAGATCAAAACTCAACTTGTAATTTTAGAACCATTCTATTTGCCCTAGGCAGGTCAGTATGATGGTAGAGTAATGAACTCAAGAACTAAAGATTACTAAATCAACCTAACACTTCCAGGGCTCAAATATCACGACTTCCCAAACAAAAACCTATTACATGATTGTTATTATTTTATAAAAATTTCTAATGGTAATACTTCACATTGTACTAAATTATCTAGTTAATATTACAATAATTAAAATGAGATAAAACATTATGGAATCTGAAAATATATGAAAATATATATTTGTGTTATTTTGGAAAAAAACTTCATTGTGTGATTAATTTATATCAATTTTAAGTTGGACTATGAAAGATTAGAATAGCGATGATTAACACTGATCTCTATCTCTACAATAACCAACACCAGAAATACTGTTAACTTTTCTGATTTTTTCATGGCACAGCCATTATTCATATATTTTTGAAAACTTATATTTCTTATTAAAACAGATCAAGAAATAAACAATGTGTAATGCATACTGTTGTACAGTCAGATCATTAGGTTGAATATGAAATTATTATAATTAAAGAAAAACCATTATCAACAAAACTACTTTTTATTTTATCCTATAAGTTATGAAAAAATGATGAATTAAATCACATAAAGCTTCTCCTAAAGTTACTGATCATTAACTAATATGCCAATAAACTAATACAGAACAATATCTGGCTTCAATTGCCTCTGCTTTAAGCATTATTGTATAAAAAAATACATAAATGTTTTTAAAAAAAGACTTCAATCACTACTTATATATTTTCAGTGCTCAATATGTGGTTAAAGATATTCTAAATATTTAATCTGTTTTTATTAATGGTCTTTATTAATGGTCCCGTAGTGTCTCTCTTATCAAAGCAAGATATCAAGCTATTGGTCAACAACAAATGACCATTTAAATTTGATAAGAGCCAGCTACTTCAAAAAATCTCCCAGATTCAATCATAAGTATGAATGTGCTCTCTTTAAAAAGTGTGTAAGTTAAAAATTTGAGTTATTTACATTGGTATCATATTGTAAACTAATTATGTACATCTTATAAATCATATAGTATGAAGAAAATATTTGGAAATAGTTTTATCAATAATTTGGCAATCAATAATATATTCTAAATAAGTGATTGAAACTAATCAAATCTTAATTAGTAATTATTCTAATAGCATCTTCTATAGTCTCCAGATAGATTGGAACCCATTTATAAATCAGCAATTCCCATTGTTATGTCACTCACCTTATGGCAAATAGCTTGTCAAAAGAATGTATGTCAAATCTTCAATCTCTTGGCTTCACTTCTAGAATCTAATAGTATAATAAATTTGGCTATAACATATTTGCTAAGTCCATCTCTTTATTTATTACAATGTGATGATCAATTTACCAATTAATTTATCTCATGGTGTAACACTTTTTATTATTTAATAAAACCATAACAATTAATTAGCATTACTATGATTTTTATTACAATTATATTGACAAAATTGATATAATTAGTTCAGGATTAGTTAAAATGAAAATCTAAAAAATGAAATTTCAAAAAGTAAATCAAAAATCATGGACTAACGAGACTATTTATCAATTTTTATAGTCTTTAGCATTCAAATTTAAAAAAAATAATTATATATGTATATTATTAAAAAATAGAAATTAAAGAATTAAAATCTAAACAAACAATCAAAGATATAACAAATAGATTTGAAAAAAAATATTGCATACAGACACATGCAGGCATTCCTTTAAAAAAAGGGTAACATATTCACAGTCTTTTCTGTATGTATATATATTTGAAATGATATACAACAATTATACACTTCATATGATGGCAAAATAGCATCTTACTTTTATCTAATAATAATGATGACAAAAACCACGATTTCAGTAAGCAATATTTATTTTTATTCCTTTAGTTTCTATTTTAAACGACAAAATATTTTCCATTAAACGGTTATAAAAAGTTTTGAAGAGACAGAACTAATTGCCAATGTTACTTTTCTTAGTGTTATCATATGTACTAAAAAAAACCCAATTGAAATGTTTATAGAATCTAATATTTTTTCTTATTCTGTAAATTCAAAGCATAAAGCAAATCTTACTTGTCTTTTCTAGAAATTCTCTTAATACTTGTATTACTTTTATCATGCTATAAAATATTTTAAACCCAATTTATTTTTTGCATGCTTGAGCTTAAAGTTTTCTTCAGCTGAATTGTAATGAAATTTTAGTAAAGACCTTGTATAGAACTGACAGAAAATTGATAGACCAGTAATTTCTCATATCTTTTTGAGTCCACTTATATTTTGCTTTTTTTTATAGTAATAAGAGAACTTAATAAAGTAGTTTATAAAATTCTTACTATTACTTTACCTTATTGCAAAAACAACTTTCTTTCTAATATCAATGTGTTAAGCATTTTTGAAGCTTAATTCTCTTCTACAATTTTCTTCACCATTTCATAAATAGATATTTATGGGTCATTATTTTCCATATTTTATAATACAATACCATCCACTTTCCAATAATTAAACAAACTTGCAGTAGATAACTTTAGAATAGAATGAAAAGAACTGCTCTTGAAAGCACACGAGAAAGTCATATGATCTTATTGTTATATATATTTAAATACAGGTATACTTTATATCCCTGGAGTCTAGATATAATTATAGAAAACTTGAACCCAGATTTTCAAGCTCACTTACAACTATGCAATCTATCTCATACAATCAATACACATGACCACACACATATGAAAAGATGTCATTTCTAATATGTCTTTCCTGCTGAACCAGCACTCATCAGTTGGTCCACATCATTATCTCTACACACATATATAATCAGTGCTGAGTTTATATTAAAATAACAAATCTTCAAACTGTAATAGAGAGGCTGCAATCTACTCCATCAACCAATTATTCAGCTTTTCATACCACTGAAGTCTGTCTATTAAAGTTTTAAGATTTGCTATCTTAATATAAACTGAGCACTGATTATATATGTATGGGAGATGATGATCTGGACCAACTGATGAGGGCTTTTTCAGCATAAAATATGAATATTGGAGATTATTTATGTTATATTTCTATGTATCGTTCGTATGAAATAGATTGGATAGCTATAGGAAGTTTTAAAGTCTGGGTTCAAGTCCCCAAATATATTTACATATATTCAATTTTTCTAAATAGATTATTTTTACAAATTTTCATATTCATTCCTTTCTTTGTACATTTCCTTGTCTAGCTTGATAGTGTACTGATAATTTTTTTTTTCATATATAACAGAAATCTATGCAGCAGATTTAGTAGACTATCAAGTAAAAAATTACGGATCTCAACTAAATCTAAGCCATATTTCCATTTTTTCAAAATATTTTTAAAATGATTTGAAAGTTTGAACTTAAAATGATCAGAGTGTTTCTGAAGATTGGACAATTTAATTGCTAATACTATCTTTCTTAATATCATTCATCTCTCCAGATTTGCATTAATACAAATTTGATTTCAATTATCAATGATTGCTCATTATATTGAACCTATTAAGAATGTGTCAGCATTAAAAAAAAATTTTAATCAAAATATAACCAAATTCTGCTATGCATTTACTTGGAAAATTCAATTTATTTCTACTTGTATCTTTCTCAAAGAAGAGATTCATAATACACATATTTTCTTATTGTATGTTTCCATCATCAAATTTACCAACCTTTGTGTTTAAATTACATTGAAATTCCAATATATTAAATATTTCCTAAATTTATTAATAACTTTTATGAGTCATTCATTAGAATAGAAATTATCCACTTAATGAATATTTCTGTAAAACAATATTCACTACCCCACTCTCATGCAAAATAGGGACTGGTTTCTATCCATTTTTAATACCATGTAGAAGGGTGTAATCATAAACAATATGACCAAAAACATGAAAGTGGTTTAGGGGAAAACACTACAGAAATATTATTTATTAAATGGATAATTTCTAATCTGAGTGACTAATGAAATTTTTAATATACTTCCATCAAATGATTTCTATCAAACTTACAAGGGAAATAAGTTTGAGACATTAATTAAACTATAATTGACTATCTATATATCATTATCAACCATTATCAATCCACTGCAGGATGAAGGTCTCTCCAAGTTTAATCCATCTTCTCTGATCTTTAGCTTCTCTTCTCCACATCATCCCTGCACACTTTCTTATTTCATCCATTCATCTCACATGTGGTCTCTTTCTGGGTCTTTTACAATCTCTTGGAATCCAGTTTAAAATTGCAATTGTCCAACTATTATCATCTCTTCTAGCAATATGTCCAGCCCAACTCCACTTCAATCTTTTAATTTTTTCAATGAGGTCAGTAACACCTGTTTGTTCTCTTACCCATACATTGCATTTTCGATCTCTTCTTGTTACTCCCAAGATACATCTCTCCATACTTCTTTGAGTGGTCTGAAGTCTCTGTATTGCCCTTCTATTGAGTGTCCAGTCTCAGATCCATAAGTAAGAACTGGTAAAACACATTTGTTAAAAACCTTCCTTTTCAAACACATAGGCATACTTCCTTTTAGTATCAAGTTATTTCTACCAAAAGCACTCCACCCAAGTTTAATTCTATGATTAATTTCCTCCATTATGTTTCCATCTGTATTAATAATCTGACCAAGGTATTTGTAACTGTTAACTTCTTCTAATTCATCATAATCAATCTTTATTTTCATATTTTGAGCATATCAATTAAACATTACTTTAGTCTTTTTAATATTTACCTTTAGACCTACTTTCCTACTTTCATCTGATAACTCCTGCAACATTTCCTGCAGCTTTGAAGCATTATTTGCAAAAACAACTACATCATCTGCAAAATCTAAATGAGTTAAATAATCTCCATTTACTTTCACTCCTTTAGTTTCCCATTTTAATCCACAAAATACTTCTTGCAGCACTGCTGTAATAAGTTTTCGAGATATGGAGTCATCTTGTCTTACACCTTTCTCAATGTTGACTTTCCCAGTGTCATTATGTAATCTAATTGTTACTGTTGCATTTTTATAAATATTCTTTAAAATAGGACAATATCCTGGATCTATACCTTGATGATCCAATGCTTTAATCACTGAAGAAATGTTTATAGAATCAAATGTCATTTGTCCTTTCTATAACTTCTCTCAGTACCTGAATATGATCTACTGTACTAAAACCACTTTTAAATCCAGCTTGTTCTCTTGATTGGTGGAAATCCAATGTTCTCTGTAGACGAGTTGTAATTATCTTGGTAAAAATTTTATATAAAACTGTTAAAAGGCTGATAGGTCTGTAATTTCTAATATCTTCTTTATCACCTTTTTTAAATATTAATATTATTACTGCATTCTTCCAATCATCTGGTACATCTTTATCATTTAGACATTTGGTATATAACTTTGCTAAAAAATTTTGTTTCTTCACCTGTTTCTTTTAATATATCAATTATAATTCCATCATTACCTGGAGCCTTTCCTTTCTTCATACATTTAATTGCATTTCTCATTTCTTCCTTTAAAATTCTGGGGAATTCAGAAGATGTAATAGATATAGGAGGTACTTATTCTTTATTACTATATAATTCTTGATAAAAAAATTTACCAATTTCATGACGTCATCTCTCTTTTTAGTAATAATTCCATCTTTTTTTCTTATTGCAGATATAAATTTCCTACCAATACCAAAATTTTGTTTTACATTCTTAAGACTTTTATTTTCTACAGCTTTTCTTGCTAGTTCACAGTTATACTTTCTTATGTCATTTTCAATTCTTTTCCATACCATTTTACAAAATTCGAGATATTTAATTCTTTTTAATGCATCATTTTTGTATATCTTCATATTTCTTCTTTTCTTCATAAATTCTCTAGTCTCAGTAGAAATTTTATGGGTCAATTGCTGCTTTTTTCTACCAGCTATCTTTGTTGCAGTTTTCAAAAGTGTATCAGTTATTTTCATATTAATTTCATTCAAATCTGAATCATGTTGAAAATCTAATACTTGAAACCGATTTGTAAGTTCTAATTTAAATTCATTAGAATGTTTCTGAAGACTAGGAATATCAACTGTAAATATTGTTTTTCTTAACAATTTTTGTCTTTCTAGTTTTACATTAACATGTAGCTTGTACCTTACTAATCGATGATCACTTCCTGTGTTAAATCTATTAAAAACATTACAATCTTGAAATATGTATTTCCTGTTAGTCAAAATATAATCCAATTCTGCTGTACCTTCATTTGGATGCTTCCATGTCCATTTTCTTTTAACATTTTTCTCAAAAAAAGAATTCATAATATAAAGTTTTTCTTTTTCTGCAAACTCCACAAGTCTATGTCCTCTCTCATTTCTATTACCATAACCAAAATTACCTACAGCAGTTTCATCTTTCATTTGTTTACCAATTCTAGCATTAAAGTCTCCCATAACAATTTTAAAATGTTGTTTACTCTGATCAAAAACCTTTTGTACATCCATATAAAAATCTTCTACTACTTCATCACTATGAGAACTTGTTGGGGCATGAACCTGAATTATCTGCATTTGGTATCTGCTATTAAGTTGTATAACTAATCTTGCCACTCTGTCTGATACACCATCAATCTCCACAATATTGTTCTTCCACTTTTTATTTATAATGAATCCTACTCCACCTGTATTTCCAATATTTGTACCTTTATAATAGAATATATGTCCACTTTTTAAATCAATTGTCTCTTCACCTTTTCTTCTAACTTCACAAAGTCCAATAATATCCCATTTAATATAAGAGAGTTCTTCTAATTCTTGCAATCTTCCTTCACTTGCAAGTGATCTGCAGTTGTAAGTACCTAAATAAAAAGTTGTAATCAAATGGCAGCCTGTGTCCGCAATCAGGGGATTCTTAGCGCCCTCCGCCTTTGGCCACCAACCGCTGCCTTGGTTGGTGACTTTACAGCCTCCTGGGAATAAGGGCCATGCTTTATTTTTGTCTGTCATAATTGTATATATGTATTGGAAAAATATTTATCATTTACAAACATTCATTCTGCCTTATCAGGCACTGAGAAGAAAGACCATGGTGCTTCTTGATCTTAAACTCAGAGGTAAAAAGCCAATAAACTCACCATGCTGGCTAATGCGTGTTGGAGAGGAGCCCATCCATGTTCATATACTATATGAATAAACACATAGTAATAACAGCTGCAATGACAAGAACGTATGGAATGGACATTAGGAATTTGCCCTGCTCGGTTCCTTTAAGGCCCGCAAGAGGAATCAAAGGGTCTCCTTTCAGTTAATAGCCAACTCCTTTCTGCAGCCATCTATATATAGTAAACAATAATAAAGAGGTGCAAGAGATTGTGATCTGGGCTAAAATATGAGTGCTCATTCAACATGAAATGTATATCTTGGGGATAAGTACATCTTTTTCACATGTCTTTGGTCATTTATTTACATTACAGCTCTCCAGATGTTAAAAGATGATAGAAACCAGTCCTTATGTTGCATGAGTGGTGTAATGAAAATTACACTACAGAAATATTTCCCTGAGATATGTAAATCAAAAGCATTTTATATATCTGTATAAAAATTCTCACTTTTTTATCTAATGAAAACTTGTTTTGCATTATCCTCATTTATATGTAAATAATATATGTTATCAATTAGAATAATTATATCATGCCACTCCATTTCTGCTTTTTCAATACTTATATCTTTATTGTAAAGTATATGTTCACTTTTCAAATTACTTATTTTTTTATCTTTTTCTAGTTTCAGAAAGCCTGAAAATATTGTATGTATTATTACAAAGTTCTTCATATTCATTAAGACTTGTTTCATGTAAAAGTGATTTACAATTTGAGATGGCTAAATAAAAGTTCATCAACAAATAGCAACTAGGGAAATCAAGGATTCTTAGCAATCCACCCTCAGTTGTTAATTGCTGACTAAGCTAATAACTTTATATCCTGAGAAAGATGACCACAATTTAGTTTCATCATGAGGATGCATAAAATCCAGAAAGCTCGATAAAATGACAAAAACATGTTGATGAGGTGCCAACATGTTTATTCATCATGTGTTTTATCCCTAGGTAAAAACAGTTGCAATAACAATAATATATAGAATTCATATTAAAAATTTGTCCTAATAATTTTAAGCTGGTCAGAAAATTTGTGATAGAATTTTAATAGTAATTATATGCTGGCCTAATTCCATTATCTAATATAAATTGATTAATGTTTTAAACAAAAATTAAAAATATAGTTAAATTTTTCACGTTCAACTGTTAACAATAAAAGATTCAATTAATATCATTAATTCTTTACCATAATAATAATATCTTCCTTAATAATATAATCTGTCTGTAATTAATTATAAAAAAAAAAAAAACTTTATCTTAGAAAAATAACTTTTAGCAAAATATACTATATATATATTCAAAACATTAACAGGAGGAATGCTCTCAGAAATAATTTAATTGATACTACTATCACAATGTCGGGTACAGTGAACTAATTTGATTAGAACTTACTATATTAAAAATGTACCAAGATTAAAACTCAAGATATTTAACAACAATTAAATTAAATTAATTAAAAATTTAAATAAAGTAATTTAAATTTCATTCTTCAAACTAAGATCAGTGTTATACTACCAATAATAAAACTTGGTTCCAGTTGAAAAATCTCTATTAACTTATACAAATAGCTAACCAATTATAGAAGGATTTACAACCTATGGAACAGGTAATGAATAACAATTATGAATAGTTTAATTATTTAAAATATGCACTTATTTCAAATAAATTTTAAAAAAACATCTAGACTGATAAATAATTTCCAGAAATTTTTAACAATAAATACTAGATTGTTCATCCATTTCTAAATACACCTGGGTCTCTTTTTACACAGACTTATTTAACATGATTTTGAAGTTATGTGCTTTGTCTTTCACTGGAAGTCGAAGTCCGATAATGCACGATTACTTTAAATAATAAATTCTGCAAACTTACGTTATATTGAAAGTAATAGCACATTATTGGAATTTGACTTTCATCTTAGTAATTTCAATATTTTCAGTGCTTTATAATAGTAAGATTTTATGCAATAATGAAATTAAAATCATGATTTCCACATTTTATGTATACACACATTAAATTTTACAAGATTATAATGTAAATTTGTTCAAACATTGTGCGTGTTAATTTTGCATTTTAAATCACATTCTGTTTTTGCTTTTTAAAAAAGAACGTAATCAATTATTAATCATTTAGTGTCCACAAGTTTATTTTTAAAAGGTCAGTAATAGCAGTAGGCACAATTAAAAATTAAAATCTGATTTTTAATTGTAATTAACAATTTAAAAATTACTTACGGGCGACTTGAAATTAAGGTGATGTAAAACGAAATTTGGTTTTTAAACGGAATTGAAAATTAAAGTCAAAAATAAGAATTTAATTTTTAATTGTTAGTTTTAATTAAATTTTTCCCAGCAGTGGTGAATAAATGTCTTTTTATTATCATAAGTCTAAGTTCATAAACAATTAATAAAATCGTTGCCATCAACAGAAAACCATTAACACAACATGAGAGTAAACTTGGCGCTAGTTGTATTTCCTCTTGTGAGAATAATTGCTGAGATATTCTTGACTTCATTTAAGGAGAAGCCAAATACATCACATCACATCACATGAGAATCTGATTTTTTACTAGTTTGCAAATGAACGTCTTTTTGGGCAAATAGCGATAATAATTAAAACGTGTGTAAAAAAATTTAAATTACTGTACTGTAAATTATGCATAAAAATATATTATTCTGAACAAAATTAAATATTATAGTTAAAAAAAGTTTGTCTTGTATCATTTTTTTTTCAAATTTGAAATTTTTTATGAGTCATATTTTATTTCCTTATTTTTCTTTTTTGCGCGAATTTTAAAGTAATTTTATGTTGGTGCTTTGCTTTTACGCAAATTTTGAAAAATCACAGACCGCATCCCCCCTTTTTCAATGTAAGTTATGTCTATTTTTGTGCGATTTCATTTGCGTGTGTTTTCTGAGGAACCTATCTATCACGTAAAACGAGACCCAGGTGTATATCTTTAACTTTGCCATTAATAAAAAATGCTCAAAAAAATCACTACATGTGATTTTAATACAGAGATATAGTATTTAAATCGTTAACAAAATGTGATTACAAAACATAAATTCATGTTTGGAATGAGTTATTTAGTGAAGGGAGAAAATAGATGCTATAGTAGTTTATTTACATTTATTTTTAGTTAGCATATAATTGAAGTCAAAACAATGGCCTTTCAGATCGGTGTACAATCCTCACATTATTAAAACCAGGTATTTTTTCATCTACAAGTTCTAATATTATTCCAATTTGTCACATGACTTTTCAATCTCTTCATTTTTTTACCAGCAATAGAAAAATATATCTTGAAGACCATGTTCATTATAACTACTCTTATCGTAATCATTAATTATTTTGCATTCATATCATGAGGAATATTTAACATACTATAAGCCCACATCCTTTTAAAAACAAGGGCAATACTATTTCTGCTGGTTTTTTATTACTTCTATATTTAGTTAAAATCATCTTTCTTCACTTAGGCTCTCAAATATCCAAAGTATCTACCACATTTTACAAGTGAAATCTTTACCTTTTCTAGTCCATGGAGGCTTGCCATTTTTCTCATGTTTCAATTGCTTATCACAAAACTAGTTTTTTGCAATGGTTTATCACAGTCACAGTCTAAATGGTCTCATTTCCCCCATTCCTATGATTCCCAATTGCATTGTATATCCTCATGACACTAGCCAAAAGATTAATCGATATTCAGGCCACCTCCCCATAAAGGAAGCAGATGTCTATTCCTTTTTCTAAAAATTCATCACAACTCTTCAGCAGAAACGACTGCACCATAAGCAGATGAGAATGACATTTAAATAAGATAGATTATAAATTAAGTTCTAGCCCTTATATTATTAAATTATAAATAAAAAGATTTACAAAAATGCAAAAAATTAAAATAAGGAATTTAAAATAATTATGTTAGATCGTAATTAAAATTTAAATACTAATTAAAATACTTATTATTTTTACAAACGCATTTAAGTTAATTTAAAATAAGAATATTTTTTTCTAAAGATAAAAAACAAATGAAAGTAAAAATAAAATATAATAAGGTCTCATCAGGGATTGCAAGTTCACAAATATTTCTCGAATAATTTTTTTAAAGAAATATATTAACATAATTAGCTGTAATTGTTAAGATAATGGCAAATAATAATATTAATTACCTTTGTTTAGACATCTTGCAATTACTTGAAACAAAAATGTATTTAAAAAAACTTGAAAGCATTTTAATTACATCTTAATGTAACATTTTTGTTATTTTAATAAAAAATAAATGTACAAACACAATTAAATATTTATCTAAGAATATTATTTATGAAGATACTAAACTTTTTTGTAATAAAGATTTTACAAATTCTATAATTCAGTCACACACAAAAAATGACTTTTTTTAAAAAAAAAGTCTGTTTTTTTTTTTTTTAAAAAAAAAAATACAAACAAATATGTTATGAAATGTGAATATTTCATTTTTTTTTACATTTTAAATGACATGTATTTATGATGAAACTTGCACTACATTGGTGTAAGTAGTGTTTTGTTATCTATATAAACAGTCTACAAAATTAAAAAAAAATTATGAAGCTATATAGAAATGTCCATACCAACGTAAATATGTTACTATATTGATTAATAGGGTATGTGAGCACAGACTTTCACTCGACCCACCACTCTCCACCCTATCTCATAACCCTGACACACTTGAACACATATATGCCAAAAAGATAAAGAATCATCAATATACGTATTTCATGCTAAACCAGCAATCATCAGTTAGTCCAGATTATCATCTCTACACATATGTGCAATAAGTGCTCAAATATATATTAAGATAGCCAATCTTCATACTTTAATGTACAGGCTTCAATCCACTCCACACTCTAACTCTTCACCCATCCATTCAATTGAAAATCTGACGATAGAATACTCAAAGGCCACCCTGAGGATGAGAATCTTGTCACATCCATGTTGACCCAAGGTCAATATAACCCCTCATGTACAGGATATAATCCATTTAATGCATATACAAGGGATGGACAGAAATCCCTACTATGTAATAACTGAAATACAGGCTTATTATAAACCTGTATCAATATATGTAATATATAGGGTCACAGATTTTTACTCGACCCCTCATTCTCCACCCTATCTCATAACACTGATACACTTGAACACATATATGTCGAAAAGAAAATAATCACCAATATACATATTTCATGCTAAACCAGCAATCATCAGTTGGCCCAGATTATCACCTCTACAAATATGTGCAATAAGTGCTCAGATATATATTAAGATAGCCAATCTTTATACTTTAATGGTGGGTCCAGTGAAAGTCTGTGCTTACATACTCTATATATTACATATATTGATACAGATATATAAGCCTGTATTTCAGTTATTATATTGACTAATAGTAAAAATCAATCATATATCACATGACCTATATAGCTTGTATTACCAATATGTAATATATAAAGAGCCTGATTCTAGCTCTAAACAAGCTTAATTTTTTTTATTTATGATAAATGCTACAAGAGAAAATACATGAAGCTTTTATCTATGATGGTCCCCATCACCAGATGGTTTCGAGCTATGGCTCTCATCAATGAGGAGCTAGGACATAAGATTCAAAATATTAACTCAAGCCAAGCATTTATCTAATTCTTAAATATTAAGAAAAAGATCCAAATCTTCAGACACCTACATGTCTTCAAACTCAGCTCTTTAACCAAAGAAACTATATGAGCCTGAACTAAATTCAGAGATCCCATATATTAGTAGGCTTAGCAATTTAATATAGCCAAAGCCCTAATAGCAAAATTATAATAGTAAAAATAAGTCATATATCACATGACCTATATAGCTTGTATTACCAATATGTAATATATAAAGAGCCTGCTACTAGCTCTAAACAAGCTTAATTTTTTTTTTATTTATGATAAATGCTACAAGAGAAAATGCATGCAGCTTTTATCTATGATGGTCCCCATTCCCAGACCGGTTTCGAGCTATGGCTCTCATCAGTGAGGAGCTAGGACATAAGATTCAAAATATTAACTCAAGCCAAGCATCTATCTAATTCTTAAATGTTAAGAAAAAGATCCAAATCTTCAGACACCTACATGTCTTCAAACTCAGCTCTTTAACCAAAGAAACTATATGAGCCTGAACTAAATTCAGAGATCCCATATATTAGTAGGCTTAGCAATTTAATATAGCCAAAGCCCTAATAGCAAAATTATAAGAGTAAAAATCAGTCATATATCACATGACCTATATAGCTTGTATTACCAATATGTAATATATAAAGAGCCTGCTACTAGCTCTAAACAAGCTTAATTTTTTATTTATTTATGATAAATGCTACAAGAGAAAATATGAAGCTTTTATCCATGATGGTCCCCATCCCCAGACCAGTTTTGAGATAAATGCTTGGCTTGAGTTAATATTTTGAATCTTATGTCCTAGCTCTTCACTGATGAGAGCCATAGCTCGAAACCGGTCTGGGGATGGGGACCATCATAGATAAAAGCCTCATGTATTTTCTCTTAAATAAAAAAATTTAAGCTTGTTTAGAGCTAGTAGCAGACTCTTTCTATATTACATATTGGTAATACAAGCTATATAGGTCATATGATATATGACTGATTTTTACTATTATAATTTTGCTATTAGGGCTTTGGCTATATTAAATTGCTAAGCCTACTAATATATGGGATCTCTGAATTTAGTTCAGGCTCATATAGTTTCTTTGGTTAAAGAGCTGAGTTTGAAGACATGTAGGTGTTTGAAGATTTGGATCTTTTTCTTAATATTTAAGAATTAGATAAATGCTTGGCTTGAGTTAATATTTTGAATCTTATATCCTAGCTCCTCACTGATGAGAGCCATAGCTCAAAACCTGTCTGGGGATGGGGACCATCATAGATAAAAGCTTCATGTATTTTCTCTTGTAGCATTTATCATACATAAAAAATTTAAGTTTGTTTAGAGCTAGTAGCAGGCTCTTTATATATTACATATTGGTAATACAAGCTACATAGGTCATGTGATATATGACTGATTTTTACTATTATCATTTTGATATTAGGGCTTTGGCTATATTAAATTGCTAAGCCTACTAATATATGGGATCTCTGAATTTAGTTCAAACTAATATAGTTTCTTTGGCTAAAGAGCTGAGTTTGAAGACATGTAGGTGTCTGAAGATTTGGATCTTTTTCTTAATATTTAAGAATTAGATAAATGCTTGGCTTGAGTTAATATTTTGAATCTTATGTCCTAGCTCCTCACTGATGAGAGCCATAGCTCGAAACCGGTCTGGAGATGGGGACCATCATAGATAAAACCTTCATGTATTTTCTCCTGTAGCATTTATCATAAATAAAAAAAATTTAAGCTTGTTTAGAGCTAATAGCAGGCTCTTTATATATTACATATTGGTAATACAAGCTATATAGGTCATGTGATATATGACTGATTTTTACTATTATAATTTTGCTATTAGGGCTTTGGCTATATTAAATTGCTAATCCTACTAACATATGGGATCTCTATAGTTTCTTGGGTTAAAGAGCTGGGTTTGAAGACATGTAGGTGTCTGAAGATTTGGATCTTTTTCTTAATATTTAAAAATTAGATAAATGCTTGGCTTGAGTTAATATTTTGAATCTTATGTCCTAGCTCCTCACTGATGAGAGCCATAGCTCAAAACTGGTCTGGGGATGGGGACCATCATAGATAAAAGCTTCATGTATTTTCTCTTGTAGCATTTATCATAAATAAAAAAAATTTAAGCTTGTTTAGAGCTAGAATCAGGCTCTTTATATATTATATATTGATTAATGAAACTGTAAAAAAAAAGTTTCTAAGTCTTTAAAGAAACTAATCAGAACAATTTTTTACGAGCCACTACTCCATACCTTCATGTTATTATAAGTTATGGAATAAATGAAAAAATGATAGCTTGTTGACATTAAAAGTGTCATTTTATTTGTTTTTATGTCTGACTTTAAAACCAAGATACAATTATAAACTCCTTTCTCAGATGATTAAATAATTATTAAGGGAATAATTTCCTTGAAAGTATTTGTAAATATTGGTTTTCTTATTATTTACACTTATGAGAGTCAAAAGTAAACGTTTGCTAACATATCCTAAAAATAAAAAATAAACAGGCAAAACAGTATTTGGTTACAGAAATCAGATTTCATTTGGCTATTTACAAATATAGATCATATTCAGATAGAGAAAAATTGTATGAATTAAAAGAATCACCTAATATTAATTTGTGTTACTAATTTTTTTGAAGTTGTAAAATATAAAAGTAAGTCATTATAAAAAAATAATATAAATAACATATGAAAATTTATGTTTTATCAATTAGAATAGCAATATTATTTTTCAATAATAGAAAATCCAAAATGCAATATTTTTGGTATTTTTGCTAAGAAAAAAACTTTTACATAGATGTGTAAAATCCTTCTTCAAATTGGCAGAGAAGATTTCAATGCCAAATTTGGAAAAAGATTTAAAAATGAAATGCTTTGGGAAAATTTAAAATTATTGATAGAAATTAAAAAATGTGATTAAACATAGAAATATGCTAATGAAAATGAAGCAGAATTGGATTGCGTTTTCATTCTAATATTTAAATCTGCAATATAATTGAAAAGTTCAACATCTGGAAATGAAATTAAGCACCAATGAAAATCTAAAAGAAATTGTAATGCAATTTAATTTTTATCATGAATTGGATGAGTGTTGCAATGCAATGGAAGCTGATACATAATTTACATTTATTTTCATTTTGTAAATTCACTATTTCCTATGCATTTAACAATAAAAGACAATCATACATTTTAACGGATGTCAATTTTGAATTTGCTATTATTTAATAAAGAATTTTTTTAGTGAAAAAAGATGAGGAAGAAACAAAAAAAATCAAATGACCATTTTCTAAAAATGCCGATCGATTATTTCATCTTAATGAAATAATATCCCAGATACTAATATTTCTATGTAAAACAAGAAATTAAACTTTTTTTATCATTTTGGATTATTCATTAACAATGAAAAATTCAGAAATCAATAGATTTATTGCAAACTGATGCAAGAAGAGTTGCAACAAACAGTCCTCAGAAATATCATAACTAAAAGCATATATCTTTTAAAATTAAGATCAGAATTTTACAAACCATGACAATTTTTTGATTTAACAAGGTCAATGTAAATAGAAAAAAAAAGAATAGAAGTACTTATACTATTGAATAGTTACATTAAAAATAAATGATTAAGTTAAATTATCTTATTTTAACCCTGCTATGAGATGCTTTAATTCATTTGATAAGGATATATTATTGAAATGGTAGTAGATTTCAGTTTGAAAATCTGTCACCTTGTTTTTATTAATATAATGATTATGTAAAAAAATGAAACATTTTTTTAATTTAGTTTCCTAATAATTATATCAATTTATCTTCACCTTCTCTTTCCTTATTCACTTTTGTTACAAACTTTATTCCAGAGTCCAGTCAAAAAAATTTCATGGCACTGAGTTTGTAAACCATATTTCAATTTTTTAGTTACATAAAAAGCTATTTTATATCTAATATTTCATTTTCATTTGTTTTTTTTACTTTTTACTATTTGTTTTTCTCTCTAACTTGAGTTTTAATTTATATGGAGCCAGATGTCTATACTCGATAATGAGTGTTCTCCAATGATGATAATAAAATTCCAAAGCTAAAAAAAAAAAAAACTATTTTGAAAATGATAATATCAATAATTAGTTGCTTTAATATTCAAAAATATTTCAATAAATTTAAATTAGATTTTACAAATAATTTTAATATATTCTCAGTGAGATTAGCAGAAAGATGATATATACTTACTAAGAACAGATAGCAGGAACAAAAAACAAAACCAATTTGTCAGTATAATATATACTGAAACTATACAATGAATAAAAAAAAACTGCAAAAGTAATTAATTTAAATTGACTCATTTCAAATACTCATCTCTTTAAAATTATGTAAAAGAATATGAAAATGAGTTAACGATAGCTTAAGAACATATAATTTTGAAATGGCAATGCTATATAAAAGAATAACATTCTTAAAAATATGAATTGGCATACTAGTATTAAAATGAATGTTATTTCTGCATTAAGAAAAAATAATGAAACATTATTTAAAAAAAAAACAAAAGTGATATCATAGAATGTGTAAACAAATTGTATAAAATATTATTAGAAACCCAAGCGCGCGCACACACACACATATATATATATATAATCCAAATAATTATATGATTTGGATATGATGTAGTGTAAATAAGCCATGAAATATATAATCACATATGTAATTAATTGCTGGTATATAATGAATGAACAAATTCCTAATATGTTAGAATCATTAGAAAAATTTTAATGAGAGATACTAAAATATAAAAAAATTTAACATTGCAATATACTATTTATTGAGAAAGTGGAATCCAAGCCAAAAAAAGCTAGATTTTTAAGTGATTTAACACATAAGATTTATCTGAATATTAAAAAACAAGTATTAGGAAAGTTCAATGATTATGAATTTCGAGTTTGCATTGAATTTGAAGATTTGCATTTCCATCTCTCCAAAAATTGTATAGCCATTTTGTGAGATATAATTTTGGATATTAAAAAAATAATAAGTAAAATTATGGAATTCATCTAAATCTGACCAAGATGAGTTTTTTTTCATTTTTTAAAAAAAAAAAAATCTCACAACTTCAGGATTACGAGGTGAATTACATAAAAACAAGTAAGTAGGACTAAACGTAAAGCTAATGTTCAATGGCATTTCAAAAAAGTTAAAATAAAGTCTGAAGCAATTAAAACATGATAATAATTCAAATACCTTGATCAAATTATGAATACATATTACAGTGTATTGGATGAAATTAAACATAAAATATCAAAACATATGCATATGTATATTTTTTTTAATAAATGAAAAAAAAACAGGTCTTATATGTAGTTTTGTAACAGAAGAATAGTAGAGTTTGTATTATAAAACAAAGTATAGAAAAATGTTTTCCATATTTTAAATATATATATCAAAAATGAAATATATGAATAAAAAAGAAAACAATGAAGAGATTGAAAGGATCTGGAATGAAAATGTTGCTAGAATATGTGATAATAAAATAACTTAAATCCTAAAGATTCAGTCAATTTTTCATGATGAATAATAAATAAACACAAAAAATAACACAATACCTAAGTCCATTATATATTTATTATGAAATAATTTATTTCTTTGATCATTTAAATTTTAAAATTATTAAAATAAGAAAATGAAAAAATAAATAAATTACACTTAGTAAATAAAATATAATTTAATGGATGCATGATAAATTAAGTCTGGAAAAAAAATCAATATTGATTTATACACTTATTTAATAAATATGTAATAATAATTTCAATGGTTTTAAACAACTCAATCTTACAATTAATGAAAAAAAAATTGTTCTCATATATTAATTTAGTCATGAAAAGAGAATTTTGTAGACATTATAAATAACATGAATAAAGTAAAATTGCATGAAACATTTTACAACATAATTCTTGTTTTAAAATACTCACTATATATATATATATATGAAATTTAACACCAATGAAGTGCACTATTCTCAAATTGAGTCAAAATCTCTTATAAAAAAAAAAAAAAAAATACTTACAATGAAAGAAAGGGATACCAGAAGTGCCACTTACCTAAAAAAGATATATATATATAGTAAAAAATATGTATGTAAATAAATGATGTGTATTGGCTGATTTATGTTGTGTCATAATTAAAGTTTATTTTAAACTTAAGTAATTGCAATAATTAGCATAAACTAGTACACTAGAAATTGAGAGCAGAAATGATTTACATTAAATTAAAATAATCGCACTACTAAGATAGTTGTGAAAAGTCAAAATTTACACATATATGTACCTGTGTTTGTAATATTAGATATATCTAACATTAATACACAGACAGCTTCTAAATGATACGAGAATATGGTTACTATTGATAACGAAAAAAATGGCAGACGATTATTTTTTTCTAATCTATTGAAGAATCATCATGGGATATTATTAAGATAATTTATAAATAGTCAATTTTAAAATTAATATTAAAAAAAAATCAGATGAATATTTGGTCACCAACTTAATCTGCAATAGTTATAAAATGGTATAACATTCAGATTACAACTGATATCTCATTCTGCTCTTGACAAGTTAAAAGATAAAATATTTTATCATAGTAATTTAACAACTGCACCTAAATTAGTTATATAGAGAAATAAATTTATCCAATCACTATAAATAAAGCACTATAAGTTTCATTTTTATATAATATAGTAGTATTCTGAAAAAAATTATGACAAATCAAAAGGCTTAAAGGCCTAAAAATATATTCTGCTATAATTACATGCTTTACTATCATAATAACTTTTAAAAAATGCAATGTGGTTCTAAAAAAAGATTTTGGTTGAATATACAAATGTTTAGACTAATACAATTATACAATATATGAAAATATTTCAGAAAGAAAAGCTCATTGTAGATAAATTTAAAAAGCAAAACTACAAGATACCAAATAAACAAGGATTTGGGAATAATATGTGATATATATATGGATGTATTTATAGTTCACATATTAGTTTCCATTTTATTTTTTTAATATTTATTTCACTTTAATTAGAATGGTCATATTTCATTTACAAGTGACTGCAAAAGATATATATATATATATAAACATTGTAATGTTTGTTTAAGGTTATAACGTAATTTTAACACTTTAGCAATGTTAAATGATGGAAATTAGGAACTGTAATAAATATGGATAGTAAATCGGAAAAAAAATTCATGGTAAATTGTATTTTTATTGAACTTTAATGCAAATTTGTTTGATGTTCCTACATTTTATTCTTAACGTATTCTTCATTCTTGACATAAAAAGTAAGAATTTTAAATAAATAGAAAAAAGGAAAATAAAAAATAAAAAGTTTATTTAACACATCAAAATAAATTTTTGCACATCAAGTAAAAACATATATATATATAATTCAAATTTGAGAAAAACTACTTACATTTTACCAAATTAGAAACTTAATATATATAAAAGTTACAATAAAAATAAATTTGCTCTTGAAATGTGATTATTATAGTGATTTTTGAATTAAAAATAGGAAATGAGATTGCTGAGGTAAACAAAAGTTAACTTTTAAGAGGCAGTTAAATTAAGCCTAAGTTTTAAGTTAAAAATAATTTGAATTTTTAATATCAAATGTTTGCTACAATGGTAAAGTCGGCTGCAATCACACTCAAAAGTATCCATCTGCAGGTAGCCAATAATGAAAAAAAAAACAATAAAAAAACGCTAATGGTGAGAATTAATTTTATTTCTTGATTTAATCATTATTTATTCATAATTAAACACCGACTTAAGAATTAGTCAAAGGTTGATTTAATTGCTTATGAAACAGTTATCTGAAAATATCCAGTTATAAATGTATACCAACTCAGATAATAGGCATATGAAATAGATGCATCAGCCATAAATCCTTCATTAGTAATGTACATGAAGAAATAAATAATTATACTTTATATAAATAATACATATACATATCTTTCTTTCAAAAATTTGATGTTAGAACTATCACTGAATTGGTCATTAATATATATATATATATAATCATTGTCATAGCAATGCCAAAGTTACATTATTATTATATTTTAGAACATAACGTGTGTGCTTACCTACACATGTATACACTGTATGGGTCATTTTTGTCTGTTCATATAACAAGATCTAACATTTAGGCAAAAGTATTTTGAGACCAATCATGCACAAGATACATAAGTCAGGAACACTTGTGAACCCTGCCCCGATTTGCCTATTTCCCAGATCTATCAACTTATGAGCAACAATTCCGATGATACCCGATCTAACTTTATTTCTTGCCACTGGCATTGCAAAGCGGAGATACAAGGTGATTCTAATCGGAAATGATAAAATGAAACCCTTTAGTATAGTACTATCACAAATGAACATATCTAGTACTCATGACTTTCCACATTATTTATATCAGATTAGCGGGGTATCATCTAGTCATATTACACAATTTATATAATCAAGATATAATATTTATTAAAGAAATGAAACAATGATTCTGAAAGTTTAGATATATATGATTTATTAATGTAAATAAAATATGCATGAGTAATTTGATTATAATGACTCTCATTAATTATCATTGGCCTCTTACATTTATTTAACATGAGATTTGTCTTTTATAACTTGAGAAATTACAAATTTATTCATTGCTTTATTTTATTGTGGCTGATTTATATGCCAATAATCGCTGAATTATAATATCTATAAATACAATTTTAATAGCACTATTAAGAGTATCTAAATGAATCTTTAGTCTACTCCTAGAGAGAAGAATAGTAGCACTTGACCAATTATTTAGGATCATTGAATTTATTACAAAATTATGATTAACATTAATAAATGAAATAATCTCAGTTTATGCTGAGTAAGAAAATGTGTGTGGGAGAGCTAATTTATAGTATATATAATTGCGTTGCAAAGTGGCATGCACATAAAAATATTAATAATTGATAAAGAAATCTGTTTAGTAAAATCAGAACATTATGGCTTCGGGATATTCATAAGTTTTATTTGAAACAAAAACATGAGAGCAGTGCATGCATGGTAGTGTATTTAAGTGATCTAGCTTGCATCCTAGGTGCTACAGAATTTTCATGAAGGAAATAAAGACCGATATAAGTCTGCGACTTTGGCAGAATCATTTCATTAAATAAAGAACAGTCCACAGTGAGTTGCCACAAGCCAGTTTTTCCCAGAGCGATCCCATACAGAGCTAACTCAAGTGACAAAAAGTCTCAAGGGGGGTTGACCTTGTTCTTGAACTTGAATATATGAGGCGGGGTTTTCTATTTTTGATATGCCTGGGAAATGATGCACAATATATATACATATATATAAACAAGAACAAGGGAGTCTGTAGGCATGCAACATTTGGAATAACATACATATAAAACTTTTAAAATATGATTTGATTAATTAATATCTATATCTTTTGGAATATCCAGTGTAATGGTATGTTTAGGTTACTAAACAGTAATGGATAAATTAAATAAAATAAAAAGATATTACTCTATCAAGAACCGAGAATCCCCTTCCTCTTTATTACATTAACTTATGTATATAACTTCCCACAAATGTTGAAACAAAACATGAATAGTCGATTCTAAATGCATTTATTACATTTTACAAATAATTAAATATATATAGAAGTTAGGTGGTGGTTATTGAAATTTATTTCATGAAAAAAGTATTTAATTTTAAATAAATATATTTCCATACTTTTAAAACTAGTGCTATTATTATAACTTGAAATGAAAAAAATCCTTACAAAAACAGATTTCTACTCTGTTTTTTGACTATAACATTATAATATAATTAAATTGTTTTCTCTCAAACTGGCAAGCATCTGCTGTAATGAAAATAACAAAACTTGTTTTTAAATAAAAACTTAATTGATCTCCCCATGAAAAGAAGAAAGGGGGGATTTAGAAGAGAGAGCTGAACATCCTGTGAATTTAGGAGGTTATTGGCATATTATTTCAAAATACAAAAATGTAAAATATAATAAAAATTATAAAATATTGTTGCTGCACAATAGTGAAATAAGAAATTATTATTTAATAGAGATTCAATAATAGAAAAAATTTTAATAGAGAGTTTATAGAGTTAAATACATATTTAAAAGCAGGTAAGAATTTACAAATCATTATAAATTGATAATTAATTTCTGATATCAAGATCAGCTAAAAGAGTTACAATACTTTTAATAAATGATTAAGCAAGAAATTCAGATGAAGGTTAAAGTTATTTAACAAGAGTTTGAGCTATAAGCAGCAGCAGGAATTTATTACTTCAATCCATTAAATAGTAGTGGTCCTTGGTTATTTGTAACATCGATCGTAGATTAGATCTAGTTTTTATTCTGGTTTGTCAAGCAGGTAGCATTCCATTATCTAACATTTAAGTACATAACTATAGTTCATGGGTCCATAGGTCCTTGGTATGATTTTGGAAGAAACTGCATTTTTTTGAATGGCGAAGAAGGTGAAGTTTTTTTGTACTCATGGACATTGATTTAAAGGTAAAAAGAGTGTGGATTCAGCTGACCATTGCTTTTATAAAAATAGCTCTTATCCTGGGGTATTCGAATCCAGCAATATTTATATGGTTTTGCAAGTTATTTTGGAATGCTTTTAGTAATCAACTTGAGGCACTTTAATTTCCTTATCGATTTGCAGTTTGCAAACTGGATGCACACTTTTGTTCTTGTAATTTATAAGACAATACAAACCTGCAAAAAATTCTCAAATGATTATTTCAAACTTTAATCTTAGATTTTAAAACTAATTTGAAATAAATAAAATTTACACTAATGAATCTTATATTATTCCCATAAAATTATAATATTTTAACTTGGACTAATGGATTTCCTGTTAATTAATTTAATTGCATTCGAGAATATTCGGCAGGATTGCATCAGTTTTCTGACCGCCATTACTGAAAATAAGAAATATTTTTAACAAAATCTTAAACCTACAAGCAAATATAATATATTTTGATATAACAATTATTTTACAATTAATCTCCTGTCACCTATTGTATATACATATCCATTATGCCCACATATGAATTTAAATAATATAAAATATTTATTTATTTAAGATATTTAAATAAATATACTAGTAAATATCTACATCATAGTTATTTTAATAGTTAAAGCAAAAAATGTGTTAATAAATGTGTATATATGCATAAGGATGGAGTTTGAATTTTGTTTGGTGGTGGGAGATTGAAATGGGCTGTGAAGCTCAATCTGAGTATCAGACTGACCACTTCAATACATACAAGATGGAAATAAATAAAAAATGAATAAAATAACCACATGCAGAAATAATTATGTGAATAAAAATTTTATTTATTTATTTAGTAAACACATGCTAATATATAATTCATTTCTCCTTGGTTAGAAAACAGATTACTTTATAAATTCATTGAGAAGACAATCCCCAAAAATTTATAAATAAAGTTAACAAGGTTTTGTATGCAAGTGAAGTCAATAATATGTAAAAGAGCCAAGTTTATCTCTCTCACTTTTGTTTGAGAAATTAGAAGAAAAGAATTAAATATCAAGTTAAAAATTATACAAGTGTCAATTGTTTTTAAATTACTTTGACTTATTAAAAGTTATGAAAACAATCAATATATATAAATATTCTTTTAATATGGAGCACTAGAATGAAGCAAGTAGCATATCAACTTTTATCCTTAGTATAGTGTCCAGTGTTTTATCCTGTCAACTATTAGAAGCTGCTAAAGAGGGAACGAAACAGAATTTTTCACATAAATTGCCAAGAAAATTTTTTGTTTCAAGCAAAATAAAATATTAACACTATGTATGACTATATTTAATGTTTGTGTGATAATAATTAAAAGATGAAAGATATTTAAAGAGCAAAAAAGACTTTCAAGACAAAATAAGATAGTTACAAGAGATAAGCTTTAATACTTTATATTGTTTTTGGATATTCAAGATGAATAAATAAAAAGACATATCAAACTATAAAACAATATAGAATGAAAACTGAAATTTGAAATAGTCAAGTAAGACATATTATTCTCATGAATGATTGAGAATAGTAAAATCTTTCAATTAGAATTATTCACAGAGTGAATTATACTATAATTCACTGAGAATAATATGAGTGAAACTACTCCAATAAAAGTTGCATTGAAATAAATAATTTCTTTTTCATATACATATGTGAGAATTTATAATGAACAGTTAGAGATAAAAGATTTGAACTTTAGTCCTGATATTCAACTTGAAAGGAATTCAAAAGAAAACTTACAAATAATACTCTAATGATTTATTGTTTTATTAATAAATTATTTTATTAATTTGACTAATTTTTATTTTATGCATATAATAAAGCATATATAGTTTGTAATACTTTTTGATTTTTTAAAAATACATGAGTTAATTACATTTAAATAGTATACTGTCATAATACCTTTTGTTTGATATAACATATGCTAACAATTAGACAGTATTAGTGTCACACACGATTCTCAAAAATAAAACCCCACATAGCTCTGAGAAAATGCTACCTAATATTGCAATGTATAGTTATAGAAGCAAATGGTTAATACCTGTATTGTGATAATTTATATATATCAAACTCCCAAATACTACTCTTCAATTTTACCATCATATAATTATTATTTATTTAACAGATTACTCTAAAACTATCATTTGTTTCTTATTTCTGATTATCTGAATCAGAAGTTGGGTGTTCTGTGCATAGTTACCATTATAATATGAGAGAAGTTCTTTAAAAAAAATCAATAAATAAATTAAACATTCAAAAATATGAATTCCACTTTATAGTTACACATATATTTCAGAACATGCACTTACTTTCTTTTTTTAAAAAAAAACTTATCAATGATTTTAATGATAAATCTCTCTTTATATATATATATAATTCTTCAAAAAACAATACAATAATTAATACAATAAATAATATTTTAAAAAACAAATATCTACTATAATTTAATAGAAGTAATTTCGACTATCCAAGTAGTCATTATCAACTATATTCAAATTCAGTTACAAAAAACTTATAAATGTATACAAAAACAATTACATCATACATCAATTTTCCCACAATTCATTAATTTTTATATTAGCAGCTTGTCTATTTATCAAATGCTGATTTCCATTTCTTATTAACATAGCATAGCTTCTTTAATTTTAGGTTTATTATTATTTCTTTCAATACATAAAATCTTAACTTTATTAAAATCAAAATCAAAACTATATATACATGTAACATTATGATCAAAAAATACTGAAGGTGATATGTCATCATTTCTAATACTCTTTTGGTCTTGATTTTTGCACACATTTATATAGCAATAAATGCTTCTTTGATCTATATAAACGTGTGCAAAAATCAAGACAAGAGAGTGTTAGAAATGATGACATATGACCTTCAGTATTCTTTGATAATAATGTTACATGTATATATGGTTTTGATTTTGATTTTAATAAAGTTAAGATTTTATGTATTGAAAGAAATAATAATAATAAACGTTAAATTAAAGAAGCTATGTTAATAAAAAACGGAAAGCAGCATTTGATAAAGACAAGCTGCTAATATAAAAATTAATGAATTGTGGGAAAATTGATGTATGATGTAATTGTTTTTGTATACATTTATAATGGTTTTTTGTAACTGAATTTGAATATAGTTGATAACAACTATTTAGATAGTCAAAAGTACTTTTATTAAATTACAGTAAATATTTGTTTTTAAAATATTGTTTACTGTATTAATTATTGTAGTTTTTCGAAGAATTATATATATTTGTTTATAATTGGAATACAGACATTGATTGCTAATTTATATATACATATTGTGATGGAATTATTAAATAAAAGCATGTAAATGAAGTATGGTATGAAAATCGTATATATTCTATCTACAAACATTTATGATATGATAATGATAAGGGATGAGCACCAGGCAAGGTAGATATATTATTTATACAAGTTGGTGGATGGCACTTTATTTAATAACCCAGTTACATTGTGCTAACAGCCTATAGTATGTGCATGTACAAGATATGAATGCTTTAAATCTCTATATTAGAACATTAAAGTAAGAGTAACACAAATGCAATACCTATCATTGTCAGATCTTGCATTAACACTAAAATAAAATGAATAAATAAATAAATTTAAAGATTAAGGCCACCATACTAAATGATAACAATGATAATTTTATTATACAAAATATAAATTATGATTATTATAAAACACTAAATCCTAATAATAAAAAACAATAAATTCATAATTTTACTTATTATTGATTTCAATGGAAATTTTATAATCTCAAAAGTATATTTCACTTCTATTAAAATTAAATTGTTTATTAGTTATAAAACATCATTTCAAGTTTTTTTAATTATAATTTATTTATTCTTATACAATAATTGAAATAATCAAACACATTTATCATTTATGATTTAGATTGTATTTTTCATTGATTATTATAAGTGTGATTCAGAACAGAAATATATCCCTTTAAGAGTTGAAAATATTTAACTCAGCCTGTAAGATAACGGTTAAAAATGTATATATCTCTGTTCTGTTTTGAGTTATACATCATTAAAGTACAGCAAAAGTAAATATCTATAATCATGTATATGGATTAAATATTTATATGTTTGTCAGATTAATAAGAAAAAAATAATAATTTCATTAAAACAATCATCTTTATAATCAATTAGCATATGCATGTTAATTAACTAATCAATATTTTTTTATCACTGACATTGTTATTAAGATTACTTTACAAAAAAATGCATCAGGAAATTATATTTTTATAGAATAAAAAACAATAATATTACCATTTTTTAATTTATACTATATAGTGCAATACCAAATAAAAATTGTTATTTGTCTTCACATATTTCTTTCTTTGGAGGCCCACCAATAATCCATCAAAACGGAGAAGAAATAACTGAGAAGAATTATTATTATTCATTAATAATTTATATCCAACTTATATTCTTTAACTTTTCCTATTGACCAAAAGTATTCTAAATGATGATTTAACAATTAATTTTGAAAAGAGAAATTCGTATTGTACAATACTTATCCTGTGTTAGATTTTTAATGCTATATTTTCCATGCTAGGACTTGTTGTTTATTATGATGAGAGATTTGTGCTGTATGATTCAAATCCAATCTCCTGGGAAACATTATAGAAAATGAGGGGATAAACCCCTTCCTCTGACTTATTAATTTAGCAATCCATGTTTTTGATCAATTAAAACATATGATTATTATTACAGTTCAGATTTAAAAATGGGAGATTTGAAAATAGTATCACTCAGTTCAATATAACCATCCCCCTCCCCCCCAAATCACACTCTTTTACAAAACAGGCAATAATTTCAATAAATTTTTATTAGTTTTCCCACATTATGTCTAGTGTTCTTATAAATCAACTAATTTACATAAATAAAAATAACACAAAGAAAAATATCTTTATAAATTGTTATAATAAATATTTAATAATCTAAAACAATATATATTTTTTATTTATTCTAGATACCAAATAACACATTTTACAAAGTATTTCAATATTGATGCGTATATTTTATTATATAATTATCTATTTATTATACATGCACACACAGATTGACCCAGTTATTTATCAATAGCCAATATAAATTACCATTCTTTATGAAGTATAATTTAAATTATTTTTTAAAACAATAACAATAATATAATTTTTT
The DNA here is from genome assembly GCA_028023455.1 of Epiperipatus broadwayi. Lineage (NCBI taxonomy): Eukaryota > Metazoa > Onychophora > Udeonychophora > Euonychophora > Peripatidae > Epiperipatus > Epiperipatus broadwayi. The sequence continues at coordinate 1,546,596 of JAQFVV010012564.1, read as the reverse complement.
TTTTATTTTAAACAATTTTTAGCTTTCATGCAAACCTTATAGTTTCAATTCTAATGGATTTTCTCAAACTCATTCTTTAAAAGACATACCAGTTATAAATTTAGTCACATTTGAATGTATATATATATTGAACCGGGTGGTATATATATATATATCACTTGCAGGAGTGCACAAAATCTATATTCACTTTTGACTATTTAATTAAATAACATTATGAAATATAACTTGTGAAACTTTTATACAAAAAATATGATACAATTATAACATAGTTTGATCCACACCAATGCAATTTAATTATTGTTCCACACCAGCCCCTTAGGCAGAGAAGAGAGTACCCAAAGAGTACCTGTATCCAAGCTGATATATATATATATAAAATTAAGAGCGTGCTAATAGCTCTAAACAAGCTTTTTTTTTTTATTTATGATAAATGCTACTACAAGAGAAGGCATTCAAATCATTTTTATCTTGGATTGTCCCCATCCCCAGACCGGTTCGACCTATGGGTCTCTTCAGTGAGGAGTTGGGACATTAGATCTAAAAAACCAACTCAAGCAAAGCATTTATCTAAAAGATAATTGTTAGAAGATCTGAAACTTTTAGACATCTACATGTCTTTAAAGTCAGCTCTCCAACTGAAAAAATCATATGGGCCTGAACTTAATTCAGATACTCCATATATTAGTAGGCTTAGCTCTTTAATTTAGCTAAAGCCACAACAGCAAAATAATAATAGTAATAATAACAAGTCAGATGTCACATGACTTATGTATAGCTTGCATTTACAAATATGTAAAATTAAGAGCGTGCTAATAGCTCTAAACAAGCTTTTTTTTTATTTATGATAAATGCTACTACAAGAGAAGGCATTCAAATCATTTTTATCTTGAATGTCCCCATCCCCAGACCGGTTTCGACCTATGGGTCTCTTCAGTGAGGAGTTGGGACATTAGATCTAAAAAACCAACTCAAGCAAAGCATTTATCTAAAAGATAATTGTTAGAAGAAGATCTGAAACTTTTAGACATCTACATGTCTTTAAAGTCAGCTCTCCAACTGAAAAATCATCCCACTTTCCCCAAAAAAAAAAAAAAAAACAAAAATATTTAAAAATAAAAAAAATAAACTCTAAACAAGCTTTTATGTCATATATATCATATCAGATATATAAATATGGTTACATTTCCAGGTCCCAGATGTCTTCTTGGCTGTAGAATTCAACACCTGTCATTCAAAGCACTTTTTTGTTTAGGAGTAAACCCCTGGTGCCAGTCAGTAATCCAAAGATAATTGACACAATGATTGGCAAACTAATTCAATGTCTAAGATATCCCAACTAGCTCAATCAAAAGAAATATTATAGTATACTGTTACTTTATTTAGTGGTAAAAAAAATGACCAACAAAATTAAGCTTAAAGATAATTTATTTAACTAAATATTTATTATTGTAAAGTTTAAACTATTTTTATAAAACAATTAAGTTAGACAATGATAATTACATATAATGACCACACACATTCATAATTCATACAATAAAATATAAGATAACATGAAGCATTAAATAAATACATGAAATTAATATATCATAAAGCATTAATATATATGACATTTCACAAACACACATCAATAGTTTGTTTTATGCAGTTATAGAGTTCATTTATTAATTGACTCTGGGAAGCTTCAAATTATTGCAATGGCTACTTTAATATCAGAAATGGAAATAAGAAATGTTATTCATTACCTATAGGATTTTGACGTTGACTTCTTGCTGGCTGTTGCTTCACGTGAAAATCTTTTCCAACCAATTGGATTTGAGGTTCTGTGGAGGTTCCTATGCTTACTGTTTATGGCACAATTCTTTAAGACAGTTAGATATCCCTGGCCATTTTTTCAAGTTGTTAGGCGGGCACCACTTTATCTGAGCAGGGTGGCTGTTTCATCAGACTCAGGCTGGAGCAAGGTCATATGACCAATGGTTGTTAGCACTGCATTATCCTGGTAAACACTGATTGATTGACTGAACTGATTGAAGAACTGATTTAATCTGATTGTGATCTCAATTGATAGATTGAACTCAACAGTTTGACCAATGAAAAAACCAGACTATTTATGTGATGACCTGTTGACACTTTGTTAATTAGTTTTTATAGGTGCCAGCTATTTCTGTTGTTGGAACACATCCACTATTTTTGATTATATTCTTTTGATAAGATCTTGATCCTGATTTCAGTTGGTAGCCATTGCTAATTTGTTGTTTTGTGGATTTTTAATTCATAACCATTGCAAATTCTGTTATTATATCACTTACAATCATATACAATATTTTAATCTTTGAGAGACATTCCAATTACAAGCTTTCATTTGTTTTTCTTTTTAATAATTTTAACATTCACACATTGATCACTCATTATTTATGCACATGTATATTTCCAAAATCAACTCATTATAAACAAGAGATATTTTAAATTTATATGAAAGATTTATATTCTAAGCTTTTAGTTTCAACTTTTCTTTCTTTTTTTTTCTCTTTAATATTTTAAAGGAAGAGAGACAGTACTTTAATTACTTGAAGAAAAGATTTATTCTTCAACTGTCATAACTTTAACTTTTATTTACTTTCTAAAATTGTTAAGTTAATTTTCCTCCACTTTTCAATCAATCTTTAAACTTTTAGTTTTAATGTTTCTAAAGCAAACCCTCTCTCCCTTCTGAGTAATTAATTGTACTTTTACTGATAATAACTCTTTAGATTTTTATAAATTTATTTATTTCAAATGAAATGTTTTTCTTTGTTTATAAATCAATTATTTATGGACAACTTATTGATTTTATTATTCATTATCAATTTTAAACTTTACATTGTTTATGAAATTGTTTATTTCAATAATTTTAGACAAAAATATTATATGTACAGCTAAGATACCTATACAATAAATATATAATGATCCCTACTGTATTCAGCTTTGTAATCTGCTATCTTATTCCTTGCCACTCTTCTCAAAAATTAAAGTCAATTAGCAAATCAACTATTTTAAATCAGTTATCTCATTAACATATTTAAACAATTGTCTGCAGAAATGAATTTGCTATTAAATGAGAAGATGCTCTGATTTCTCTTTGAGGTTTTATAGAAATTAAGAAAAATATTTTCCTAATGTCCAATTCATATGTTCTTATCATTGTAGCTGTTATTTCTATATGGTTTTCTGCATAGAAAACAACCATAAAAGGGGGAGGTTGCTCACCAACAAACACTAACTAGTATTTGCATTAAGTGGCTTTATATCACTGAATTAAAGATCAAAAAATCCTATGGTTTTTTTATTTCATTTGCATGATAGTTTTTAACTGAAATATCAAATCTAAAATCAGAATAAATGTGTGTATATGTATATATATATATATCTGTATTTTTAATAGACATTTATCATTAGTGGCAATACTAAAATAAAGTTGTAGAATTACCAATCAAAACTGAAAGTTGATGACTAAAAGTGAAGGATATTAAAAATCTCATTGCAGACATAGACTGCCATTCAATATTTACCTTTTATTTAAATACTTAGTCATTATTTTCAAGTTAAAGGGGAAGAGAAACTGTCTAATATTAGATGGTACATTGTTAGATTTTGTGAAATTGGAAAAGAAAAAAAATTGATTTGAAAAAGATGAACTTTTACTACATATGCACAGATATAACAATTCATAATAAATAAAAAGTACAATTCATAATAAATAAAAAGTTGGAAGAACAACATTGAGGAAATTGATGGAATAGCAGACAGATTGGTAAGATAAGTTATTCAAATTAATGAAAAGGCCAAATAAAAAAAAATCAGTTTACATCCCAAGATGAAATTGTGATGAAGATATAGATTTTTATATAGAAGTACAAAGTGCTTTTGATTAGATCAAACAAGATTTTAAAATTTTCATGAGATATTTTAATGCTGCTGTGGATAAATTAGTTATGGTGAAGAAATGAGAGAGGACACAAATAAATGGAGACCATAGGAAAAAAAGTGTACATAGTAATTTTTTCCCAGAAAAATACTAAATTGAAGTGAGCATGGGATCATCCAAATGTAAGCAAAATGGAATCATAATTTGACTAATTGAGAAAATGTACTTAAAAAATGAAATGTTAACAGGTTCAAAACAAGAAGTGATAAATCAAGTAGTGAGATGTAAGAAATGTTTTAAGGTAAAATTAAAAAGACAAAACTTATTAGGACAGTATTAACAATTGATATTCCTAACCTTCAGAAACACATCAATAAAAAATTAGGAGTTTCAAATTCTTTTAAAATATTAATAAAAGATAAGACTTAATTGAAATCAGTAAGAAGGTGAACAATACTTTATTAAAAATTACAAGAAAGATAACTGATACAAAAAACAACAATTTACCAATAATTTTTCTATTGAGACAAGACAATTTACAAAGAAAAAAAAATGTTCTTTTAAAATAATTCATTGAAAAAAAAAAAGAATATGTAGAATTTTGTAAAATGATAAAAAAAAAGTTAATAACTGGCAAAATTCCACTATACGTATTGCCACACACAATAAGCTACAGTAATCAATGGATGTCAGAAGGCTTGTGCATAAAATCCCCACCTAGTGCCTAGCCTTCCAATATTCCCAGACTAGTTTCTGGCTTGTGGCCTTCATCAGTGAGGAGCATTGGATCTGAGAACACTGCAGCTAGATCTTAGGATCTAATGCAACCCTCCAGCAGTCACCTTTTATCTCCACTTAACTACAAAACTAGTTTGGGGATATTAGATGAGTCGGCACTAGGTGGGGATTTTATGCCCAAGCCTTCTGGCATCCATTGATTACTCTAGCTTGCTGTGTGGGGCAATACGTATAGCGAGTTTTGCCTGTTTTAACAAGTTATAGACAAGCATAAGAGGTGGTGATCATGTGATGTTTATTGGCTAAAAACCAATCCTACATAATAGGATAGTGATGGCTATGGTTATTAAAAAACCAAAGACATCAAAATGGATGGGTACTGAACTGAGTTCAGACCCATGTGACTATATAGGCTAATTTACTTGGATTAAAAACATTAAGGTGTTTCAGTTTAAGACTCATAGTTTTGTAGTTAAGTGGAGCTAAAAGGTGGCTGCTGGAGGGTTGCATTAGATCCTAAGATCTAGCTTCAATGCTCTCATATCCAAAGCTCCTCACTGATGAAGGCCACTAGCCAGAAACTAGTCTGGGGATATTGGATGAGGAGGGAGTAGATGGCGATTTTATGCACAAGCCTTTTGGTATCCATTGATTACTCTAGCTTGCTGTGTGTGGCAATACGTATAGTGAGTTTTGCCTGTTTTAACAACAGTTATACACAAGCATAAGAGGTAGTGGTCATGTAATGTTTATTGGCTTAAAAAAAGTTAATAATGGTATAAGAAAAAAAGTCACAAAAGTGTAAAACAAAATTTTGTTACTGAAAGGAAAGTTGTTTCAACAATAAGAAAAAAATCTGTGAAAAAGTTTTATAAAAACTTATATAATAATAATAAAAAAAAAAAAACAAATATCTACCCAATTGCTTCTAAATTGCTAATTTCTAAAAATGAAAAAGTGAAATTTGCAATTAAATTTATAAAGTAAAAAGCTCCAGGAAATGATGATTACTTAAATTGTAAACAAAGCAAATGATAAAATAGAAAAATTGTTGGCAAAGCTATATATTAAATGTCTAAGTGATAACAATACAGTAAAATTGCACATGAAAAAAAAATGTTGGCAAAGCTATATACCAAATGTCTAAATGGAATAGTGGCCAAGATGAGATGAAGAATGCAGTAATAATACTGATATTTAAACAAGATAGTAAAAAAAAATATTAAAGATTACAAATCTATTAGTCTTCTATTAGGTCTAAACAAAATCCTTATTAAAATAATTATAACTCATCTACATTTGCTGTTATTCCAATTAAACACACCCAAGTATTAAGAAAAGTTATAGAAAGAATCAATAAATATGAGTTGTCATTATGTTTAGGATTTGTAGATTATGAAAAAGCATTTGATTCTATAAGCATCTCTAGTGGAGTTAAAACTTTAAATCATCAAGATATAAATCTGGGATATTATAATATTCTGAAGAATATTTATCAAAATGCAACAAGACTGATTGTATTATATCATAATCCTGTAAACATCACATGATCACCATTTCTTATGCTTGCTCTTACTGTTATTAAAACAGGCAAAACTCTCTATATGTATTGCCACTCAGTGCAAGCCAGAGTAATCAATGGATGCCATAAGGCTTGTGCATAAAATCTCTATCTAGTGCTTACTCATCCAATATCCCCAGACTAGTTTCTGGCTTGTGGCCTTAATCAGTGAGGAGCCTTGGATCCGAGATCCCTGCACCTAGATCTTAGGATTTAATGCAACCCTCCAGCAACCACCTTTTATCTCTACTTAACTACAAAATCATGAGATAAATTAAAAACACCATAATATTTTCAATCCAAGCTCATCAGCTTATATAGTCGTATAGGTCTGAACTCACCAGTACCTATGCATTTTGATATTTGTGGTTCTTTAATAATTATAACCCCACTATTCTATTAGCAGGATTGGTTTTAAGCCAATAACATTACATGATAACCATTTCTTATACTTTCTCTTAACTGTTATTAAAACAGGCAAAACTCTCTAAATGTATAGCCACTCAGTATAAGCCAGAGTAATCAATGGATGCCAGAAGGTTTGTGCATAAAATTCCCATCTTGTACCTACTCATCCAATATCCCCAGATTAGTTTCTGGCTTGTGGCCTTTGTCAGTGAGAAGTCTTGGATCTGAGAGCACTGCAACTAGATTTTAGGATCTAATGCAACCCTCCAGAAGCTACCTTTTATCTCTACTTAATTACAAAACTATGAGACTTAAATTGAAAACACCATAATATTTTCAAGGTCAACAGCTTATATAATCATATAGGTCTGAACTCAGTTCAGTACCTATACATTTTGGTGTCCCTGATTCTTTAATAACCATAACCACCACTATCCTATTAGGCAAGATTGGTTTTAAGCCAACAAACATCACATGATCTCCATTTCTTGTGCTTGCTCTTAACTGTTATTAAAACAGGCAAAACTCTCTCTCTCTCTCTCTCTATATATATATATATATATATATATATATATATATATATATATATTGCCACCCCTAATAGGATAGTGGTGGCTATCATTATTAAAGAACCAAAGACACCAAAATGTATTGGCAGTGAACTGAGTTCAGACCTATATAACTATATAAGCTGATGAATTTGGATTGAAAATATTATGGTGTTTTCAATTTAAGTCTCATAGTTTTGTTGTTAAGTAGAGATAAAAGGTGGCTGCTGGAGAGTTGCATTAGATCCTAAGATCTAAGAGCAGTGCTCTTACATCCAAGGTTTCTCATTGACGATGGCCACAAGCCAGAAACTAGTCTGGGGATATTGGATGAATATGCATGTGATGGGGATTTTATGCACTGAGTGGCAATATGAATTTTGCTTGTTTTAATCATAATACTGAGATGATTATCACTAAGAAGAGTGTCTATAAGGATGATCCTATATATTAAAAAAAAATTACAGCAGTTTTACAATTATTTTGTAAATTAAAATAAGAAGCTGAGGAGTGAGAATAAATGATGGTCATTTAAAGCATGTAGATTTTTCAGGTGATGTGGTTGTTTCTGCAAAAAAATGCTTCAGACATTCAGGAAATGTTGTAAAAGTTATCAATAAAACTAAGAAATTAAGACTAATAATAAATATTAAAAAAATTAAAGTAATGTTAAATGGATTTTCTCAAAATTAATCACTCAAAAAATAAAGAAACTAAAAATTTTTTTTGTGTTTCTTTTTCCTTCAAGGGAATGAAATGGTATTGTCTACAGATACTCAACATATTTGTGCTATCCTTAGACACATTTATATTTTTACTAGCCTATAGAGATATATCTACTGTTTGGGAAATAGTTCTGCAACTTGAGTCATTAAAATGATTGATCAATTTTAACTAATATCAATCTATTTAATATATCTTTAATTTAATAGCTACATAATGAATAATCAGTTTTTGAACTTCATCATCAACTGCTCCAAAATTCTGGCATTTGTCTAAATACATTTTACTGAAAAACAAATCCATCTTTTTACAATATATTGTGAATAAAATTAATGCTTTGTTAAATTCTATTAAACCTTGCAATCAATATCTAACAGCTAGAATTAGGGAAATAAATGCCATTGAAAAGAGAAACCCAGTCTTTTAATTACTATATTATTGTTGATTTTTTTTACTATTCTGAAAATTGTTTAGTTTAAAAATTAACAAAACATCAATAATATTTCTTACAAGAACTACACAGATTTCTAAGTTTTAAAATTACCTTAGTTCTCATATTATTCAATAGTCTTGGGTCAATCTAACCCAAATGATACATTTTACAATAGCAAAAGGATTAGCAATGAAAAATTCATATTTGTCCATGTTAATATGTTCAGGTTTCACTGAGTTAAAGACTTAAATATAATTAATTAAAATTTTAATACATTTTTAATGCTTTAAAGAATATTAATTCAAATGTCTTTCTAAATTACAATTTCAATTAATACACACCATTACTGCTTATCTCCAATTTCATGTGGAAAATAATTTAGGTATTTTCATATATTTACTCATAGAACAAATAAATTTAAATATATTACTAAAATATTTCATAAGCTAGATTATGAAAGAATCATTTAAGTAAAACTTGTAAATAACATCCACCTTTTGTTATGCCAATCTGATTTATATCAGATAATTTTTTTTTTTTATATGACTTCAGTTTATTACATAGTAATAAATCAATCACTAATGCTCAAAAAGATCAGCAATGGTTTTTGTTTTAAAATCATCAAATCAGTTTACAATTTTAAATATTAATTAAGATGAAATTCTAATAATTTTTAATGAACATGTAAAGCCATAATCACTAACAATCATTAGAATTTCATCTAAATTAATATTTAAATCCATAGCCTACAGTGATTAATTTTAAAAAAAATCATTATTAATAAAAAGTTTGTCTTTTTGAGTATCAATGCTTAAATTATTACTATATAACAAACCAAAGGTAAGATTAAAGTCTTTATCTTTTATCTGACAAAATAAATTGCCACAGATATAATAAAATGTGGGCATAATTTATAATTTTGTTTCAATGATTCTTGGATAATCTTAACTTCAGCATTATCATAATAATTTTTTTAGGTTTGTTTGTTCTGCAAATGGGTTTATATTCTCAGTGATCAAATTTGATAACTTCAAATTTATTTACATGTTCTTTAAAATAATTACATACTTTCAATGAAAATTTCAAACTTATGCAAAATTTACTACTCTTGATTCATGAATACTTGCAAAAAATTGCAACAATGTCAATGTCTTCTTTGTTCTATTTCAGACTTGTTCAATCCAGCTATTTTGTATTTTGCTTGCATAAAAAATTATTTCTTACTTACACTGATAATAGTTTTAATAACTCACCTTTACATAGTCAAATAATTGTTTTATTTATTTTTTTTAAAAATGAGTTCAAGATTCAAAAAGCCAGTACACAATACAAAATATTGTTTTAAAAGACATAATGTCAAAATAAAAAGAAACTTCTGAATAAAGAATTAATAGATAACAGAAGAAAGGAAACTTCAATAAATTAAGATTATTCTATATTTGAAAACACATCATATGACAAAATTGTAAAAGCATTAGTAGAGTATGAAGTATACTTATATAAGAACAAAAGTCCTATTGATATCATAGAACAGTAGAAATCGAAAGAGAATGTAAATATAAAAGATGAAAAAAAAGGACAAGCAAATGAAGTTTGGTATTGTAATACATTATTGCATGAAAACCTAGAGTAAAATACTTCATCCTTGTAGTATATTTAATAAGACAATTATTATTTAGCATCAACTATTTATTATCACACAAATACATAAAAATAAAAACAGTAATCTAAAATGTTTTATAACTACATATATTTAGCATATGGTTAAATAAATTTAGGAGTCACAGTTTTAAAAAAATTTATAAAGTGAGATTACTTCCTTACCTTACTTTAACAGAAAGGGTTATTATATTCAGTATATATGTAGTAGATTTAAAATAATACCAGAAAATAATAATTGTATGATAAATACATTTATTCAATTATTTCTAATGTCTTTCTTTTGCTATCTTTAGATAGAAAATATAATGTCATATCTCATTATAAATATTGACAGTTTAAATCAATTTTAAACTAGCATTAATTAATTTAAAATTAATCTAAATTGTCAATATTAATAATATATGACATTAAATTTTCTATCTAGAGATAACAAAATAAAATGAAAATTTTTGACATTAAATTAATTTTAAAGAAATGATATAAAATCTTTTAAAATAAATCAATTTTTCACACATCACACACAATATATATATATATAACAAATAAATTGTCCGTTAATTAAAAAACTATTGTAATAACAATAAAAATACATATAACAGTAATAGACTATTATGTACAGTCTTTAAATCCGCAGAAGTAATTCAGTTAATTCGGGATTCATGGGATCTGAGTTGATGACATTCGCTTCCGATTTGTTATTTGAATTTTTAATGGCAGTTAAGGCAGGTAAAGCAATTAACTGAAAGTACTTATGCAGATTGAAAGACGGTATATAATAGTTTATTAGCATTATAAAAATTCAAATAACAAAATAGAAACAAACATCATCTACTCAAATCACATGAATCTCGAATTAACCAAAAACAATGTAATACATGAAATTCTATGACATATTAATATCAAAAAATAGAAAATAAAAGTCAACTCCATAAGCAGTAAAAATAAATGCCCATTAGGCTATCTATCTATATACTGTGAACTTAATACCTTTATAGGCCTATATATATCCATATGATATATTTTACCATATTCATATCCATGAATGACTTGTAAAAAATATGAGATAAAAAGTATTTTATGTAACTTGTTTCTTTACTTTAACATAAATATATAAAATTATAATCAAATTATTATTGAAAAATATTAAATGAATAGACAATATCAAATACATAATATTAAAGTACAATTAAAGAGCTTTACATTTTAAGAGTATGACTCTATATAATATTTAAATTGCCACTTTAATATAAATTTTAATATTTTAAACTATATGTGAAATGGAAAGCATATACAATAAGATATCTAATTCTAATAAATAAATATAATAACAAAATGATGTAAATATTAAAAAAAAATATCTTAGGGCAGTAAAAAAAAATCTTTCAGTGCTAAAAAATAATTTAATTAAAAATAAATAATTTGTTATGCTATATTGAGGCAAAAATGTGAATCTGATCACAAACAAATATGCCATAGCAAGCTTCTGCAATGAAGCTTACAGAATTCACTGGCAGAATATAGTTTTAAAATGCATGTTTGATAAATCTAACAAAAATTAACACTTAAGGATAATATTCCAAGAACTTGATAAATTTAAAAGTCTATTTCATTCTTCACTCAATTCATGCAAGCAACTAATAAGTATAACTAAAGGTTCAAATAAAAATGATGGTCAATTTGCACCCTGTCATTTGGTCTTACAAATATATGTAGAAAGATTAAATAAAATATCTATAATCCAAATAGATCATTCTATTAAATAACATGTATCAGAATGTGTCATCTTATGGAATCAGATTTCTTATTTTTAAAATGCTATTATGAGGTATAGATAGAAAAGTTTTTTATAAGAGTTTTGATAACAATGATTGAATCACTTACAATATCATTTTAAAATATGCCTGTAAATCAGAGTTTAAAAATGAAAAAAATATTAGTTTAGAAATATCAAATATTCAAAATTTCTATTTTGTCAAAAACTTTGCATATATCTGACAAGACCTCAAATGATTTCATTATCATGGCAATGTAAATTAAATCTTGATTTGTCTTTCACAATGCTACATAAACATAAATGTTCTACAGCATAAAATAAAAAATAATATAAAGTTGAATAATTACTACAAAAAATAATTATTTATTAATTAATAAAGATGCAAAAGATTCTAGTTGTGATCACTTAAACTATATTGTAGCTAAATAGCATATAGTTGGTATTTTATTAGACTTATCCATAGTATCCAGTTACTATACTCAAAATCAAAATAAATTTAAAAATGAAGATAACATGAAAAGATCATGTAATACAGATTGAGAAATATGAGTTCATGTAAATAGAAATTATATTTCAACAATATTATCTTGATCCAAGAACAATCATACATTTTTCATAAATCAGGATTTTTTGATTTAAAGATGAAAATGACATATATTCTGTTTACAAATTTTAAAACCTAATAGATTTAAATTAAATTGCTTATTTAAAAGTAGAATAAAATATTGAAAAATTAAAGCAGCAAAATAATAACATTTCGATTCACAATAACAACAATGCATTTAGATTCTTCTAAAAATAGACATAGTAGTAATTTATTTCCTGCTATGTTATAAAAACAGTACTATTTATATTTCTTTAAAGGATTTATCCCTAATTCCAAATTGAATTATGAGTGCAGTCATTGCCCTTCCTGAGCTGCATGGTTATCATCAGATGTTTATAATCTCTTTACTCTATTCTTCTATATTAATTTTGATCTTTTTTTTTTTCACACCAACTTAGTAAACATTTAATACGTTTTATTTCAATTCAAAAAACATTATATTTCAATTTACTGTTATTATCTGCATAAGTTATTAATTTAGAGAATTTTTTAATTAACTTATATTTGCTGGAAAGAAATTAAACATGCTAATACTCCTCTTTGCACTACTCTTATGACCATTTTAATATATTCTGCAAAATCATTATTTTGATATAAATATTTTTACCAATTATCAAATCAAGATAAAAAACATATTCAAATTTACAACAAATTTTATAAAGTTTGTTAAAAAAAATTATATTATCCATATTACCGTAAACTGAAGATAAATCTAAACATATAATATTTATTTTTCTCTCTCATAGAATGCAGGCGTTTTATGATCTTTAGTTATAATAAATTTGAAATAACTAATGTTGAGTTTTTTAGACAAAATTTCCAAGAATACCTTTAACAATTATTAACAAACATTTGATAAAGTAGGCACGGTTTATAATACTCTATATCTATCTAAATCATATTTATCTAATTTTTTACAGATAAATATTATTCTAGCTATTTTAACATTATTAGAAAGCTTTTCTTTATCTAATGAAACTTGCATTAGTTTATAGGTATCATCTACTCATTACATTTTTTAAAAATAAATATTGAATTTCATAAAAATTAATGCTATTAATTTCTTAAAAATATATTAATATTAATTTCTTTACTATTCATTACAACGAAGAAAAGTCAACTCTCAAGAATATAGTGAAACTCACTGTTAACAATTAATTTAATTGACATCAGTGATAAAAATAATAATTCCAAAACTTTTATCCTCACTACAATCAATTTTAAATATCATGGCAATCATGACAAAAACAAACCTATAAAATTTTATTAAACACTTAATGCATTGTTCATACATCATACTGCTTGAATTAAGAATAAGTCTCCCTATTTTACTTTTGACAGTGTTAAAAAAAATCTTCATTCTACTATATATATATATATATATAATTGAAATAATATTTTAACGGTTTATAAATAATTACAAACAATCTTAAAATCCGCAGAAGTACTTTCGATTACTTTCTAACCTGCCTCAACTGCCATATATATATAGTGACAGTCAGTCTTAAATGACTGCCACAAAGATGGCTGCAAACATAGTTGCAGCCCCAACAAATGTACATATTATAATAAAAGGAGTGGTCTGTGCAGGTATATTTTCTCTGTCGCTTACACACACAATATATTGTAAATAAATAGGATGAATGGTGATAATACGAATATAAATAAACAAATGCGAACACCACATGTAAATATGTATTTTGCTGTTAATAAATGCTATATATTTTTTTTATTTATGATATGAATAAATATGGCAGGGGATTAAAGAAATGATTGTGGGAAACTGAAATGTATGTGCAAGTAACTTTATCAGTAAACATGTTTTATTTTGATTTTTTGATTTTATTTCAGATTCTCAAATGATGTATTTTTTTTCTGTTGCTTTTGAATATTCTTTTTGGAAAACTTAAAAACAATTTTTATGTGACAACAAGTATACAGTTTTATAATTTTTTTTTAGAACTTAATGTTCATGACCACAGGCAAGCCAATGACCTCTTTCTTTTATTGTATAATGTTTTTGGAAAAAAAATGTAGAAATTGTATCAGTGGTCATTCAGCTTGACACCTACTCAAAATTATTTAATTAAATAAATGTGATTTTATTTTATTGTTTAAAGAAATCAAGGGATTGGAATTTAAATAGTCTGTGAAATTCTGAAATTAATTAAAAGATAAAGTTATCTTAAGACAAATTTTTTTTCCAAGGAGATAGCTAAAATTAAATCCATTGTTTGGACTTAAGTAATTAAAAATGGGGATTAATAATTTAATTAAAAACAGAAATGTAAAAGCAATAACTTGTGGAGGGGATGAGAGAATACACCCTGTAATGGGGGGGGTGTATAAAGGCTGGTCAGGTGAAATTGAGTTAGTTAGCTGGATTATATTCGTTCATACTCACGGGCACTCTTACCCGTTTTCTTTTAATTAAGTATAGTTTTCAGAGTGTACTGACGGAAAAGCAGAATTATGAGTGTAAAAAGAAATATTTTTTCGGAATGCTGAACAAGTGGAAGAATCATTAATAGCTGAATGTATTTTAAAAGGTATTAACCGAAGGGAGAAAGAATACTGCCCAATTAAATAAAAAAAAAGGAAGCAATACGGAATGGAATCAAGATTTATTAGTGGCACAACAATGAACATGGAGTAGGAGACCAAGTTTGGTACATTCGCCCCGCTCGAAGACCTACACAGCCATCCAGTGATGTGACTTTCTATTTCTTAAAGTGTAGCTGCTATGGACAATTTGCCAACCTCCATTGAAGCCCTGTTAAGTAATCACCTGCACAGCAGATATATATCACCCTCAAAATCCTAGCCCGGAGAAGAACGAAGCCTTCGGGAAGTATTATTTATGTTTTTATATCCATTTTTGTGTCTTATTACTAGTAATTCGTTATTTTACTAATATTGCTATTATTAAATGAACCAATGAATTGCGTAATTCAGTTATAAATATTTATTTTGTAATTTTAATATAAAGGTACATGTAATTCATTGGAGTATCGGAAATATTTCAAAATAGTTAAATAGAAATAATTGGGTGGTTTGGTCATTGGATGTATGAGTTTCGCCTTGTAATAATAGTAAATTTATTCCATCCGCTACGTGCAGGATTGTTTTCATAAGGAATAAAAGTGTGTAGGAAAGTGTTCCAAATAATTATTATTGTCCGCTATGTGCAGGACTCATATTATGGAATGTTTAAGATTCAAATATCATTAACTCATGGCTAAATCATTATTTTAACTTAAACAAAGGTATAGATCACCACAAGTGGAAGGGTGAGGGTCAGTTTTTTTATTGTGAAACATATGCATACAATGGCCAATACACATTGTTTTCATATAAGTAATTTATCCCAAGTTTTGGGTTTAAAGTGTAAGCAGGGGAGAATTTCAGACCATTCCTTTCCCATTTATGAAACTATTTAAAATTTATTTATACACTTGAATTTTAATGGTTTATGTGTGTGTTTATTCTCCTCTTTATTCTGTAAATATTTATATAATCCTAGAGGGCTTAATAAATTTAACATCTAATTTTAAAGTATGGTGTTGTGCTGTGTATTTGATAATGATATTATTGTTTGACCTTTTCTGTTAATGAAGCAACAAACCACCATCCCGAGATCATGAGTTGATAGAGCTAGTCAGGGATTAAACTTACCAGGATTAGAAATCATTCGTTAGGCATTCATTTTCTATTGATTTTATATATAAAAATAAAAGAAAATATAAGAGATTATAACTCTTTATTAATTACATGATCATATCCCTTGGGGAGGGGAGCAATCTCTTTCTTAAGGTGGCGTGCAAAGGTTGCAGTAAATGAACCTTTCAAAGGTATGATTATAGTAATGTATATTTTGGATGCCTTTGAATATTTCTTAATTGCTGCTCGATGTTAGAAAACACATGTCATGCTGTTAGAAAACACATGTCATGCTCAATGTGTATAGAGATGCAGGCAGGGACCGTTACAATATATATATAAAACTCTAAATACCCGTTATAAATAAACTTATATATGTAAGTTAAAAATAATTTTAACAGTAAAAATAATAAAATATATATCTTAATTAATCATTAGTATTTTAAGTTGCATAGTATCCTCATCAACTGTAAAGTAATATGAAAATTTAATATCACATGACTTTCCATGAGATGTGTATGTTAGTATTTGCTGTTTGTCTATTTATTATCTTTGAATGTATTTATAAATATTGCTTCCTTAATTATTCTCTTTTTAGGATTTCTTTATTCCATTAATATTTTTGTATCATTTACATTAAAAGTAAAATTAAAATTACAAGATTTTTCATAGTCAAAAAATACTGAGGCTGTATTTAATTGATTATTTATAGTTTTTCTAACACAACTACATAATAATTGGTGTTCTTTTATCCTTTTATCCAGAGCATTCTTGATTCCCCGATTTACAACTTTTACAACTATATATAATGTGATAAATTATATTAATTCTTGGCATTTTAAGTAAAACACTCTTAGAATTATTAGTGTATTTACATTTGGAAAAACACAAAATGAAATATCATATTTATCTTTAAATATATTTTTAATTAATTTATATTGAACATTATTTACAAATGGCATAGATATCCATTTTTAATTATTTAATTATGTATTATGATTACCTTTTTATTATGAAACCAATTTAATGTCCAGAAAATTTGTTGTCTATCATATCCTACTTTCCTAACTTCATGTGTAAAAAGTTCAATACATTGTATGATGTAAAAAAAGTTTCAAACTTGGCATTTTATGCATCATTGGCACATGTGATTTAAAATCAATATATTCTCTTTCTTGAATAGGTTTAATAATTAATTTATAATTTAAATTAATTGTGTCCCTATATAATTTTAAGTTTAAAAATTTTATTTTTCCACTTTTTCCTTTATCAATAGCCCATTTTACATTATTCACCTTATATAAAAGTGTTTCAATAATATGAGGATCACAAAAAAGCACATCCTAATTATGATATTGAAGCACTTTTATATAAGCTCAATAATTTAAATAATTTAAAATGGGCTATTGACAAAGAATAAAATAGAAAAACACAATTTTTAGATTTAAAATTATATAGGGAACTCACAAATAAGCTCTTAACAAGCTTGCAGAATATCCTCAACTCCAGACAGGTTTCTGCTACCAGCTTCGTCAATGAGGTGCCAGGATATTCAAGCACTAGATTAAAAGTGCTAAGACAAACCCAGCACTTTATCTAGTGGATAACTATTGAGTAGAAAATCTGAAATTTTCAGACATCCATATGTCTTCCACTACAGTTATCTAACTTAAATAGCCATATGGGACTAACCTAAGTTCAGATAAACCATACATTAATAGTTTTAGCAATATAAAATCACCAAAGCCTTAATAGCAAAAAATAAAATTTTAAATAAATCAAGTCAGATGTCACATGACCTAATTTAAACAAGCTTGTATTACAAATGTTTTATAAAAAGCTCACAAATAAGCTCTTAACAAGCTTTGCAGAATATCCTCAACTCCAGACGGGTTTCTGCTACTGGCTTCATCAGTGAGGTGTCAGGATATTCCAGCATTAGATTAAAAATACTAGGACAAGCCCAGTACTTTATCTAATGGATAACTATTAAGTTACAAGCTTGTTTAAATTAGGTCATGTGACATCTGACTTGATTTATTTGTCATTATAGGGGAACATACTTTAAATTATAAATTGATTTTTAATCATAATCAAGAAAAAGGATATATTCATTTTAAGTCACATAAGCCAATAATACATAAAATGACAAGTTTGAAATCTTTTTTACATCATAATAATAAATTATATAAATATAAAAGAGATAAAAATCAAAACACTGAACAAATTTTATGGACATAAAAGTGGTTTAATAATAGAAAGAATAATCATAATGCAAAATTACATAATAAAAATGGATATATTTAAAAATAAATCCAATATTCCATTTTGTGTTCCCTCAAATGATAAATAGACAAATTAATAATTCTAAGGTATTATACCTAAAATGCAAGCAGTTATATAATTTACCAAATTATATGTAGTTGTAAAAAATCATATATCTGGGAATCAAGATGTGCTCTGGAAAAAATAAATAAAAGAACATCAATTATTATATAATTGTGTAAGAAAAACTATAAATAATCAATTAAATACTGCCTCACTATTTTTTAAGAATGAAAAATTGTGTAATTTTAAATTTACTTTTAATATAGGTGATAGAAAAATATTAATGGAAAAAAAATCATAAAAAGAGAAAAATTAAGGAAGCAATATTAATAAATAGATTCAAAGATAATATAATAAATATACAAGCAGCAAATACTAACATGCCTAGTGTTTTCCTGAAACTTTGTGATGATGGTGTTCTAGTTGTATATTTATATTGGACTATTTCCATCATCTAATGTGTGTTGAATGTATTCCAGTTAGTGAATATACTAACCTGTTTATTGTGATATTACTAACAGTTGGTGCATCTACTAATTTCTTTACTGTGATATTACTAACAGTTGGTGCATATACTAACCTGTATTTGGAATATTTAAATAAAAGTAATTTTTTCTAAAAACATTCAACACACATATTAGATTATGGAAATAGTCCAATATAAAAATACAACTGACATACATAGCTCATAGAAAATCATATGACATTAAACTTCTGTATTACTTTACAGTTAAGGATTACATAATCAAAAATGCTACTTATTAACTAAGATATATATTTTATTATATATATTGTGACCTCTAGTTTTGTCAGAAGCTAAAAACCAAGTCAAATTATGTGTCAGATATCTAAAAAAAAAAAATTATATAGTTCAATTCTGTCATTAAGACATTTTTATTAGTCATTTATAATGCCATCATTTTTGCATAGAAAAGTTACTACATCAGTATTTTATCTCTTGTACAGCTGTAAAATAAAATATACACAGCTTGAATTATAATAGTTTTAAGCTTAAATAAGGGTATATCATGGTAAAGTATTCAAATCTTTAAATAGCTAGTAATGTAGATAGATAAAGCATTTTCAAGTCAATAATATTAATTTATTCCTAATTTAACTGTTAAAATGTTTCACAATGGTTATATTAATTTCTAAGATTAAGAAAGTGAGTTCAAACCTATACTCTTGTTTGCTGGTATTTAAATTAAAGCTTTAATATTTTAATTTATTTGTATAGAAAGAATTTAATAAAGCTAATAATTAAAGATAGAATTTTAAAGCAATAGATAAAAAATGTTGAATCAATTAATGAAACATATTTATTTTAACATTTACTTTTAAAATATTTTCAAAGATAGTTTTAAAATTTATATTCTGAGAGACAGATCTAGATTTAAACAAAAATAAATAAATGTATTAAATATTACCTGTAATATTTTTTTTATTTTCTTAATACAATGTAAATTTCATTATATAATATTTTATTTAATACTGGTGTCTGTAATTTTTAAGCAATTATTTGATTGATACTATGAAGTGTTTTTAATTAATTTTTAATTGTCTAGACAAAAGGTGATTTATTTTAAAAATTGAATATCAGCAAGTTATATTTTTACTTGACAATCTTCCCTAATTATAATAAATCAGGAATTCAAACTAATCAGGGAAGAGGTTATAGGATAAAAGGTTAATCAAACGATTGCAAAATAGTCACATGACTACTAATATAAATAAATGAGATTGTCATCTGATCATGGTTCTCAATCAGTTTGTAATTTCATTTTTATTTGTAGCAGTTGAATTTTAAAAACACAAGTTAAATTTTAAAAGTGTAATTTTCTTTAACTTTTTGGATTAAATATTTTAGGCTAAATTACAACATCTAGGCAAAAATCTAAAATGAAACACCAAAAAACTGAAATATTCATTTTCCAAGTAAAACCTTCACTTTCCAGCCAGCTTTAATGGTAATACTATTTAATTATTATAATGTTTAGAATGTTACCTTTCAAAATTTTCATATTGTCAACAGATATTATTATTGTCATTATAATGATGCAAGAGCAACTGTCTTTCAAAGTACATTTGAATGTCTGCATTAAAGTCAAAGTTGCCACAGAATATTTAAATTTCTCAACAGTAATGGTGACATTAAAAATATTAATATTTTGCTGATATTTTATGTAAAAATGCTCATTTCATATTAATAATTATCCAGAATTTATTTACTTCTAGTAAAGTACTTTTAATTTAGAATAAACACTTTTATATTTTATTATGGTATGTTTATCAGATGTTTTAAAAGAATTTATTGTAAGTCTACAAAATATGTTTAATTTTATCTTAATAATATTTCACTTCAATGAACAATTTACTTGTGCTGTATTTTAATAAAAAACATTATATTATCTGAAAAATGGCACTTAAGAATTTATTTAAGACTTTGTTTTCTCCCCTTTTGAAGGAGAAATCATTTTCCTAAGACAGGGATAATAAAAAAAAACAAATTGCAAAAAACCTTAATAAATATTAGATGAAATTTAAAAGATTTCACTTAATAAAAAAAAAAATATATAATATACCTGCAAAAATGACCTGATATTTAAATGAATTTAATGTATTTAAATATTTTATAATGCCTGCAATAATATTTTAAGACCTGTAAGTCCTCTTTTCTTTTCTGAAGTGGTTACTATGGAGATAATTGGGGTCATAAAGATGACATTCAAAATAAGTATTTTTCTATTGCAAAAACTTGATAATGTAGAATAAATATTATTTATCAAAAGTACTCTACTATAAAATATTCAAATTATTTTTACAAATTAAAATATATATGATGAATTAATTTGGAAACTTTATAGTGAACTATTTATTGCAACTTAATACGCACATATTGTAATTTTAATTCATGAATATTTGTTTGAACGGCCATAAATTTAACTTATTATTTGCTAGCATATTTTGTGAAATTTTCATTTAGCATATCCAGAATGTATTGTTATCTTGTAAATGTAATATTTTAATTATATTGCCTATTATGTTGAAAATATTTGATGGCCATAAGTAAAATGGTTATTGACAGAAGAAAGCTGAAGGACTTTATTAAATTTATTTAATTTGAATGGAAATGCTAAAATTTACTTATATTTATGATTGTTTACATATTTTTATTTCAGGTGCATATTATTTTCTTATTATACATTTTAAGTTAAAGTTCTCAGAATAGCAATTCATATTTTTTGCATATTTTAAATAGTATGTTTCTCTTTTTACATGTGAATTATTTGCTATAAGGGGTATATTGTTATGCTGTAAGCTGAATAAGTAAATGTGTGTCTTATTTATTTTATGCTTATTTATTGCCTAATGTTAATGAAGCTATATTTGGCATTAATTATTATTTAATGTCTGTCACATTTGTTAAGCTATAGTATTTTAGTCTTGAGATAGTATCTTATCTCTCTCTATTTAGGAATGCTTATGTAGGCCAGTATATTTAAAGATGAAAGTGTTAGTCTCTATCATTTTATTGCAAGCTTATTTTTCAAAAATGATGATAGCATTACCTCTCTTATTATTCATTCTCTTGCTAGCATATGAAGGCTCATATGCATATATTTGCATACATTTTTGAGATTGTACTCTCTATACTTTAAGCTAAATCCTATTTAATATTTTTGTCTCAGATGTACTTTCTCATTATCTTTCCTGACTAATAACAATGCCCTAGATCCTTTATTAGCCTGCAAAAATAGGTGCATTTTATGAACTATGCCACCACAATTTTCATTCTGCCTTAATTATTTGAAGATGGATTTTGTATGTAGTTTTTATTATGTTTAGGAATGCATGTGTAATATTTTACCATGGCTTTACCTGGCATTCTAATGATCTTTATCAAGGGTATTGAGAAATTTCACCTTTACCTCTATAGCATTCTTGGTTGGCTTAAATGTGAATGATTCATTGTCAATGTATAAGGCCTATATTTGAGCTTTACCAATAATGAGGATAAAATACAAATAATTTTAAAAGTTTATTTAGGCATAAATAGACAATATATATCTGTCTTACCACTCCATTCCTGGATTGGTTAAGCTAACATTATTATTGAGGATGTTAAATATTGATAAAAAGAGACACTATTTATATAAAGATTATTATCATTGTATGAAAGCATTGAGAAGTGAGAACTTTTTGATAATTAAACAATAGAAAGTTTAAATATTGATAAAAAGAGACACTATTTATATAAAGATTATTATCATTGTATGAAAGCATTGAGAAGTGAGAAATTTTTGATAATTAAACAATAGAAAGTTTAAATATTGATAAAAAGAGACACTATTTATATAAAGATTATTATCATTGTATGAAAGCATTGAGAAGTGAGAACTTTTTGATAATTAAACAATAGAAAGTTTATTTTTATCTGCTGGATTATTTTTGCATAATCCAATTGTTTTTTTTTATATATATATAAAACAAGATGTAAAGTTTTTAATGCTTCTGTCATAAATTTTGAGGAAGTAACAATAGGAAAGCCTTTCACTATGTCAAATCAGAATATATTTAGTGTTTGTAATTGTGTATTTATTTGTCTATAAAATAAATATTTGCTTTTGTTATTTAAAAAAATTCTCATAGTCATTTGTTCACATCATTCCACTTATCAATCAGAAATCATTTCACTTATGAACTAAAATTTTCTAAGAGTATGTGGATATTGAAACTAATAAGAATCATTTTACTGAATTATTTAAGCATTAGTAGAACATTGGATAAAGATTTATTTAGCTTAATAAAGAATTAAAATTTGATGTATCACTTTGGACCACTTTAACTAACTGGATTTGCTTATTTCAAATCACTGTATAGTTCTTTTAAAATCATTTTCATTTTCAAGATCACATTTATTATTCTAGGATAAAATTTAATTTGACATGAAGTTAGTTCTTTTTTTATTTATAAAAATATAGAAGATTTTATTCTAAAATTTGTTTACAGCTTATGATAAAATTACAAATAGGATACATTAAATGGTATTCAGAGGGGTAGAAGTTCAATATTGACACATCTTGCATGGCACAACCTAGAAAGAATAATATGATGCATAGAGGCAAAAAAAATGAGCCTGCGATTTGATGTCTTGATTGCAGGTGACTAAGATTACATGTCTCAAAATATGCAAAGATAGTTCTACACTTTTATCCATGCAAAACCACAGCTTTGTATAGGTAAACCGAACCTTCAGAATGGAAGTCAACCTCATAATATCCAAGGACTGGGCAATAGGTTTGAGGAGGAAGGCAGATCATAATCAATCCCAAAAGAATGCATGCAAATCAGCCCCTAACTATTTCTAAGATAGGTAATTTCTGTTCAGGTATGAAAGGGATCAGCTATAGGGAGGCAATTCAATTAGCTTCCATGCAGCATCATAAATGTAAAAGGGGGCCAAATTCTTGTCCCTCTTCTAAATTTTTTCCATTTTGTCAATATATAAAGCAAGCAGAAGCTCCAGAACATGATTAAAGGTGAGTCAGCAATGGGTGTACCATAGTGAAAACAATAAGAATGTTGATGAACATATTTCTGGGATAGATCCACTCAGTATATTGTTGATGAGAGTAGATAAAAAATATTTTGTCATTTAGCATGGAGGCTATAAAGTCTCTGTAGAGTTGAAAAGAAATGCAGTGAGAGAAAAGGTGAAAAGAAGTTTCCTCTCTTCTGAGGAATAGAGTGCAAGAGGAATCTATGTTTGAAAATTCTCGGTGATGTATAAGTGTTTTAGTAGGCAAGGCATTGAGGTTTATCTTCAACAGAAAGTCAAAGAATTTGGGCTCAATAAACCATCGCTTAAATTTCTTGATTAGCAGATAGTTGTTGAGCCAAAGGAGAGTTGATCCTGCAGAAACATCAGGATGAAGGATGTAGTAAGCTTCCCAGAAATTAATTTTCATTAAGGATGGCTTGTTAAAAATAGTAGTTAATTTGGAGATAAGGGATATAAGGGTTACCAGCCAACCAGTGCTAACAGGGGGAGGCTTGACTGTGAGAGTGATCTCCTTAAAGAGCGAAAAATTGGGATACTGCAGGAACATTCTGTAAAAAGAGTTGTAGGAAAATTTAAATATAAAAGTATCTAATGGATTGTAGGGATAACCCATTGATCTTTGTATGTTTCTGCAGACCTCTCAAGCTGATGGTTGAACTTTTGCCCCCACTAATCAGATTGGTGCACACATTGTATCTTCCTGATGAAGACTTTGATGAAATTGACCACTGGGGTAAAAGAGGATATTCTGGGAATACTAATATACTGATAAGGGAGGACTTGATGAACATGGACATGTAAACATTGGAAAGGGAGAAAGTGATTTTCAGTATAAATTGAAGTAGCTTATCTTGGACAGATCTCCTTATGGCAGAAGCAGATTCAAATATATGGAAGCTTAAAATATTATGAGGCTTAGCTGCAAATGGGCCAGGAGTGTTCTTACCAGAAGATGAATGTCAGGCAGATGACTTGACATATTAAATTGGAATCCAGATTGATTAAAAAACTCCTTAAGCACTGAAGTGTCTGGGATTATCTTTTTGGATGGAAAAAATGGCGTCATTCATACAGGTGATGTGGTAAATTGTTGTAATTAATGTTCTGAAATGGATGCCAGGAAGAGATCTCTCAATTTGAAGCAGAGTGTTGAAGTAAGTGATGAAAAACAGAGCACTGAGAAGAGAGCCCTGTGGAATGGATGTGGTGGAGAAAGGAGAGAAAGTTTCCCATCAATTGAGTTGCTCACTTTACAATTGTAGAGAATGTTATTAATAATATTGATGATTCCAGTAGAGATGTCATGCTCACCAAGTAAGGTTAAAAGGGTATTGATTTGGATAGAATCAAAGGCAGCAGATATGTCAAGCTGAACAACCACTGGCCTAGATTGCCTGGAGGAACTGCTGTGGACATTAGTGATTTTAAATATATTGATGGCATCCGCAGTTATTTCATATTTACAAGATGTTTAAGTAGATTTATTCTAGAATATTTAGAATGAGCATAAAATCCTTCACCCACTCTTAAGATCTTAGTGTAATCCTAAATTATTTATTATCTTATTATAATATTTAGAGATAATATTTCATTTTATTTAAGTTAGCAATAATATTATTATAATCATAATTATGAAAAGACATTAGCTTAGAGGAAGTGTTTATTGATTTTCTAGAATTTCATTCAATATTAAATAGATCTAAAGAGTCAAAGAAAATTCATTTTATAATTTAAATGAGATGAAATTACCCTGAAATACCATGACTTGTTTCAGGTACCATATTGTTTGAATTTATTTTGATAAAATAATTACATTCAAAAGATGGATCTTAAGCAGGATAGATTTTCTAAGAGCATTTGAACTTTTATAAATATTAAATAATGTTTTTATCTGATCAAAGCAATGAGATGCTTAAAAGATACTGAGGAGATGTATTAAGTGATAGTAGATGTTTATATTTAAAAAAAAATTAAATGTAACCTCACTGACATATATTCACAATATTACGACTTTCATTTGTGGTACAATGAATTGAGATTTGTCCTCTTCTTGAGTTATTAACACTGCTGCTTCATATTTTCAAAATAGTTTATTATAATGTGTTATAGTCCTCCTACCTTCTCTCAGAAGTGGACTATTTCAGATTCTGTCTTATCTGATCACATTAAGCATTGGCTGATGTACAGCAAAACACATAGCCAATGATTAATACATGCCAATAAACAAGGATGCTCACTGAAACAGAATGTTTTCAATAAGGGCAGGGATCTAGCTATAAATAGTCAGCCTTTTGAGAGAACTGGTAGAACACCTGTCTGACTATAAAGACTATGCATTTTCCCAGGAAAACCCTCCTAACCTGAACAGCAGTAAGCATTCCCACTAATAGCAATACACTATTTGCCCATGCAGCTAGACAAGTCCACAGAGAGACCAGACACAACTAAGACTACTGTTGACATGAGGCAAACTGTCCAGTACAGGCAGAAGAGTCATTCTCCCTACCCACGAGGCAAGCTATCAGGTGCAGCTGGAAGTGATAAAATCACAAGACCCAGACACAAGAGTTCATATTATAACTGTATAATTTATTGTGTATATTTGTGAATATAACAAAGAATATTCCAATATTAGCATTATTTGCAGTAGGTTCAGTCTGTAATCCAGATCAAACAACAGATTTGGCACAGTCAGACAAAAGATTTTTTTTCCCCACAGCTGGAAAATAATTAATGGGAATATAAATATGCAAGTATGCACTTATATTGATACTCATTTAGGTTTCCGAATATGTGATTATTAAATCATACTTAAGTTGCACAAGTCGAATACATGAATATATATTTACTAAACAGCGATTACTAAAATCGCTTATTTCTGAAAAAATAAAAAGTAAAATACATCATGTTTAATAAACAGTGATTGTTAAAATCATTTATTCCTGGAAAAACAAAAAGTAAAATATGCAAATACGCAAGTATTGTATTTACTAAACAGTGATTATTAAAATCGCTTATTTCTGGGAAAATAAAGTGAATATGCAATTAGTCAGTTGGTGTATTTTTTTCTAAGGGATAATTAACTATCTCATTGCAATCCGAATAAAAACTAGATTCAGCATATTGAGAAAAAGTTTTTTCCCTAAGACAGTTAAAGAAATTTACTGCAAACACGTTGGCAGTTTACAAAACAATCATTCTAAAAATAAAAAAAACAGAAGCTTGCACTAATGGAGTAAAAAGACTGTCAAAAATAACAATATCAAATGGTTACTCACAATAAATATGAAATATTTTACTCATATTATACCAGTATAAAATAAAAGAATGACTAATATAATGGCTCAATGGAAGCTTTTGATCCAGGATTCTCTGGTCAAGCAATAAAGAGTGTCTAATTTTTTATATGCAGGTTAATCAGATTAAGATGTCTGAAATAAAATTAACCATGCTGATGACAATAATTGGGTCTCAGATATATATTTTTAAATCTCAAATTGGGTCAGAAACACTGTTAACTTGAATTTTGAGAAGGCATTGGTGATTCTCAGAAAATATTTTCCCCAAAAACTGTTAACAATAATATAGATATTTCAATCTCTGTAACCAAAAGGGGAGTGATAAAGCTACAGAATTCACAATGTGAATAAATGCATTGTCCCTAATGTGCGATTTCAAAAAGTTCTTAAATGAAGCACTCCATGATCATTTCATTTATGGGATGAATGATCATAATTTAAGACTCACATTATTAATGATGCCAGATATAGACTTTGAAATGGCTGTAGCTCAAACTGCACTGGCAGGATCTATAAGTGTCAAGCAAGGTCATTAAAATAAATACATTTTACCACTCAAAAATTGAACAGAAGACTGAGTCAATCAAGCATTCAGTTAGTTCAAGAACAAGTGACAAGTGTTGTTATATGTAAATAAGATGAACCAATGCATGCACAAACAGAATGTCCACACACCATATTGTGTGTTCATTTTACAAACAAGTCGGTCGCACAAAAACTGCATGTCTAAACAGAAAAAGACAAATAGCCAATAGGAGAATGGAAAAACCCATTCCAAAAAATATCAGACAATCCTATCATAATTAGACAAGTTGCCTCAATAAACAATATTAAGAGCTGTGAACTGGGATTTAAACAAAGGATCTTAATTAATGATACGCTAGTCACAATGGAGCTGGATGCTGGATCAGCAGTGATCATTGTATCAAGAAAGTCATAGGCTATCATTAATAAAAAGAATAAGTAAAAGCTGCATCCCGGAAGCAAGGCTATAAAAGATTATCAGGGCAAGAAAATTAAACTCTTGGGTCAGACAAGAGTTAAAGGTACAGTTTAATAAAACTATCTACCTACTGCTGATAGTGAAATCTGGTGATTATAGTAGTTTAATAGGCCATGACTGTTATAGTCACTTAGGATTTATAGTGACAAAGGTCAACCAAGTCACTATGCTTAGAAGGTTAAAGAATGATTACACTGAAGTGGTCAAGAAAGGTCTAGATCTGTATTTGAAAAAACAAATTCTGTTACCACTGAATAAAGAGATAAAACCGATAAGCTGTCAGAGCAGATAACTACCACTGGCCTTAAGAGCTAAAGTTGAGTCAGAACTCAAAAAATGGGAGGCAGATGTGATAATAGAGACTATATCATACTAAGAATGGGCCATCCCAATAGTCCCCAATCATCAAAAAATGGTGATGTGTAAATATGTGGGGCTTATTGATGCATGATTAACAAAGATCGAGCATCAGATAATTATCCACAACCATCAGTTAAGCAAATCCTATCCATTCTGTCAGGTGAAAGGGTTTTCACTAGACTTAAAATATGCATACTTGCAGCTACCAGTTGATGATTAGGCAGCAAGAGCATCGTCAATAATAACTCTTAAAGGCTTATTTAAGATGAACCAATTGCCTTTAGGTATATCATTCACTCCAGCAATATTCTAGAGAATCATGGATCAACTGGATACAGGAATACCGGGGACTCTAATGTACTTTTATGATTTCTTACTGGAGGCTCAGACTCCAGAGCTGCTCTAGAGTTTCACCAAAAAACTCTTTGATAAGTTCAAAGCAGCAAGCACAAGAATAAACTTGGATAAGAGTATATTTGAAGCCGAAGAGATGGAGTTTCTGGGATATAGGATAGATGCAAGTGTCATTCATCCTACCCAAAAGGAAGTTATGACAATTCAAAAAACTAAAACAACAAGTAATAAGAAAGAATTGCAGTCCTTTTTGGGAGTTCTAAATTACTATGAAGGGTGTTTATACCATAAAAATGAGGCAGCTGAACCACTATACAGGCTACTAGATAAAAAAGTCTGAAAGTGGGACAGCAATCATGATAATGCCTTTGAAAAAATAAAAAAAAACTTACATCTGATACAGTGGTGCTGGCACACTTTGACCCTGAAAAGGTGCTGGTACTGATATGTGATGCTTCACCAGTAGGATCAGGTCTGGAGTTGTCCCATAGAAATGATGATGTGTCACATTCCCTATTGTCTTTACATGTCTCTCGAAAGTGGAGAAATATTATGCCCAGATGGATAGAGGCTCTGGCCTTAATAAATGGCATTAAAAAAATTTCATGACTATTTTTATGGAGATCATTCATACTGCAAACAGATCATAGACCCCTATTGAGCATCTTTGCAACTGACAAAGGAATCCCTCATTATGCCTCACCATGAGTACTGAGGTGGTTCAACTTTGGTCAGGATATAATTTTACACTGCACTACATTAATGGAAAACAGATTCCCATGTAGATGCATTGCAGTCCTTTTTGGGACTTCTAAATTACTATGAAGGGTATTTATACCACAAAAATGAGGCAGCTGAACCACTATGCAGGCTACTAGCATGATAATGCCTTTAAAAAAATAAAAAAACCTTACATCTGATACAGTGGCGCTAGCACACTTTGACCCTGAAAAGGTGCTGGTACTGACATGTGATCCTTCACCAGTAGGATCAGGTTGGGTGTTGTTCCATAGAAATGATGATGTGTCACCTCCCCTATTATCTTTACATGTCTCTTGAAGGTGGAGAAATATTATGCCCAGATTGATAGAGGCTCTGGCCTTAATAAATGACATTAAAAAATTTCATGACTATCTTTATGGAGATCATTTATACTGCAAATAGATCATAGACCCCTGTTGGGAATCATTGCAGCTGCCAAAGGAATCCCTCAGTATGCCTTGCCATGAGTGCTGAGGTGGTTCAATTTTTTGTCAGGATATAATTCTATAGTACCCTACATTGATGGAAAACAGATTCCCCATGTAGATGCATGAAGTAGTTTGCCTGCAGAGTCTAACAGGCTGACTACTGCAGATCAGTCAGTTAATATGATTGATTTGGGGACAAATACACCAATGACAGTAAATCAGTGGCTGAATGGACCACAAATAACCCTGGGTTCCAAAGAATTCAAAAATGAATCCAGCAGAGTTGGCCAAATAAAAAAACCAGTAGTTGCATCCAGCCTACTGGATATGAAAGCTAGAGCTGTCACTCAAAAGGGCTGTATTATCTGGGAATCCAGAGTAGTGATTCCCCGGACAAGTCCAGATGAAGATGCTAGAAAGGGTGTATGTATGTATGCTGGGCAACTTTGGACAGAGATATTAAGTGCAAAGTCCACCACTGCTGGCATTGCAAAATAAATCAGAACAGTCCAGCAAAAGATAAAACAGTTCACTGGCCTAAACTTGAAGGCCCCTGGACTAGACTCCATGTGGACCATGCCAGCACATGGAAAAACAAACTACTATTAATAGTAGTTGATTCCTATTCTAAGTGGCTGGAGGTAGATTAAGTTCCATCACTCCAGACAACTACAACAATAGCTCTTAGAAAGCTATTTGCTACCCATGCCCTTCCTAAAACAAGTTTCAGATAAGGGTACAGCATCTACTGCAGTGGTATTTAAAACCATTTGTGACAATAATAGCATTGACCTAGTTTTCAGCCCACCATTTCATCCAGAATGCAAGAGATTGATTCAAGAAATTAAAAAATTGCTTACAAAAATAGACACAAGAATCTGGAATACCCATATTGCCAAAATGTTATCACAGCACTCTACACCATGTACAGCAACTGGAAAAATTCCAGCTGAACTACTTTTTAATAGAACTTTGTAAACTAACATATCAGCTATGAAACCTGAGTCAAATGATGGAAAACAATTAAAAACAACATCAAATTAACAAATAGGAACTAATGTGCTATGCAGGATGTATAATGGATCTATTAAATGGATCTGAGCAGTTGTAATCCAATAAAAATGACCCCACACCATTGTAGTTGACACAGCAGATGGATGTCAACATCATCAACATTGAAACCAACTTAGACTGGATTATACAGATGCAGCCACAATGAGTGAATCTCCAGAGACAGGCAGTGCATGCAAGGAGAACCAACAAACTGAAGAAAACAGCAAACCAGAAGCACCAAAGCGGATTAGCCATCCTCCAGCACTCCTTAATGATTATGTCCTGTAGGACTAATTTTTAGCCAGGGGGAGGGATATTATAGTCCTCCCTTCTCTTAGAAGTAGACAATTTGAGATTGCATCTTATCTGATCGGATTAAGCATTGTTTGCTGCTGGAAAATAGGCTGAAGTATAGCTAAACACATAGCCAATGATTAATACAGGCAAATAAGCAAGAATTCTTGCCAAATTGAATGTTTTCAGTAATGGTAAAGATCTGGCTAAAAATAATCAACCTTTTGTGGGAACCAGGAGTATGTCTGCCTGATCTACAAAGACTGTATGCTTTCTCCCTGGGAAGCCCTGC
Source organism: Epiperipatus broadwayi (assembly GCA_028023455.1). NCBI lineage: Eukaryota > Metazoa > Onychophora > Udeonychophora > Euonychophora > Peripatidae > Epiperipatus > Epiperipatus broadwayi. The sequence goes on along the minus strand of JAQFVV010012564.1, from coordinate 1,514,842 downwards.
TAACCTGACAGCATTCCCACTAATAGCAATACATTATTTGTCCACATAGCTAGGCAATTCCACAGAGAAACCAGATGCTGCTAAGACTACTGATGACTAGAGGCAAGCTGTCCTGTACAGCCAGAAGTCATTCTCCCTACACATGAGGCAATCTATCAGGGGTAGTTGGAAGCTGTAGCACCACAAGATCTGGATCCAAGAGTTCACATTATAACTGTATTATTTATTGTATATATTTGTCAATATAATAAAGATTATATTAATTGTAATTATTTGCTGTAGGTTGGGTCTGTAATACAAACCAAACTCAATATAATGCTTATACTATATATCATTTTACTGTAGCATAAGACACTTATATTATAATCCCACAGTGCTTAGTTGTCATATATTATAGCTTATGCATTTTGTCATTAGACTATTCTCTTTAAATGGATCTGAGCAGTTGTAATCCAATAAAAATGACCCCACACCATTGTAGTTGACACAGCAGATGGATGTCAACATCATCAACATTGAAACCAACTTAGACTGGATTATACAGATGCAGCCACAATGAGTGAATCTCCAGAGACAGGCAGTGCATGCAAGGAGAACCAACAAACTGAAGAAAACAGCAAACCAGAAGCACCAAAGCGGATTAGCCATCCTCCAGCACTCCTTAATGATTATGTCCTGTAGGACTAATTTTTAGCCAGGGGGAGGGATGTTATAGTCCTCCCTTCTCTTAGAAGTAGACAATTTGAGATTGCATCTTATCTGATCGGATTAAGCATTGTTTGCTGCTGGAAAATAGGCTGAAGTATAGCTAAACACATAGCCAATGATTAATACAGGCAAATAAGCAAGAATTCTTGCCAAATTGAATGTTTTCAGTAATGGTAAAGATCTGGCTAAAAATAATCAACCTTTTGTGGGAACCAGGAGTATGTCTGCCTGATCTACAAAGACTGTATGCTTTCTCCCTGGGAAGCCCTGCTAACCTGACAGCATTCCCACTAATAGCAATACATTATTTGTCCACATAGCTAGGCAATTCCACAGAGGAACCAGATGCTGCTAAGACTACTGATGACTAGAGGCAAGCTGTCCTGTACAGCCAGAAGTCATTCTCCCTACACATGAGGCAATCTATCAAGGGTAGTTGGAAGCTGTAGCACCACAAGATCTGGATCCAAGAGTTCACATTATAACTGTATTATTTATTGTATATATTTGTCAATATAATAAAGATTATATTAATTGTAATTATTTACTGTAGGTTGGGTCTGTAATACAAACCAAACTCAATATAATGCTTATACTATATATCATTTTACTGTAGCATAAGACACTTATATTATAATCCCACAGTGCTTAGTTGTCATATATTATAGCTTATGCATTTTGTCATTAGACTATTCTCTTGTCCAACTTGCTGACAATTGGTTGGCTGGAAGGACAAAGCATTCAAATGTTTTTATAGGTTACAAAATATATATATATTAAACCTAATAATGCTCAAGGATAGATAGGTATTCAATGTAAATACATGAAAATGTTGACTGCTTTCACATATATATATATTATAACCTTAGCATTTTCTTGAACATATATATATATTATAACCTTAGCATTTTCTTGAAGCAAAATGTTAAGCTGTATATTAGCCTAATATTTATAAACAAAAATTTCAAGTTTCACTCCTATGATATACTTTATCACTGCTTAATAGTTTAGCTATGTGACAAGCTCATTTATCTAATTATTGTAAATTTTATAGAAAGTTAAAAGTAATTTGAGTAGTCTGTTTATAATCTTTTAATCCCATAAATATCTTTTTTTATAACTTTAAGTGCTTAGTTTTAGGGACATTATCAACCTATAGTTAACTGTGAAATAATAAAACCATCTTAGTTTAATTAATAGTGTCTTAAAGATGCAATATCAGTGTAAAAATTTGAAAGCAAAATTCAAACCCTTAAGGCTGGTTTGCTAATGTATAAATTAACTGTTAAAATGCCTTAGTTAATCTAAATTATAGTATAAAAATAATTTTATTAAATAGTTTCAAATTTAATTACTTAAAGAAGTAATAGTAAAGCTAATAATTTTAAAAGTAGAAAGAATGGAATGTTTGGATACACCTGGGTCTCATTTTACACGATAGATAGGTTCCTCAGAAAACAGGCGCAAACAAAATTGCGCAAAAATAGATGTAACTTACATTGAAAAAGGGGAGATGCGGTCCATGATTTTTCAAAATCCGCGTAAAAGCAAAGCACCAACATAAAATTACTTTAAAATTCGCGCAAAAAAAAAAAATAAGGAAATAAAATACGACTAATAAAAAATTTCAAATTTGAAAAAAAATGATTAACTTTTTTTAACTATAATATTTAATTTTATTCAAAATAATATACTTTTATGCATAATTTACAGTACAGTAATTTACATTTTTTTATACACATTTTAATTATTATGATTTTCTGGTGACAACATAATTAGTAATTAATCTTTGAGACGATGATTTTATTAATTGTTTACGAAGCTCTCAATATTCAGACATACAACCACTTAAGAGCACGTCAATGATTAGTGTCATTAATAAGAAAATAATAATTGATTACGTTCTTTTTTAAAAAGCAAAAACAGAATGTGATTTAAAATGCAAAATTAACATGCACAATGTCTGAACAAATTTACATTATAATCTTGTAAAATTTAATATGTGCATACATAAAATGTGGAAATCATGATTTTAATTTCATTATTGCATAAAATCTTACTATTATAAAGCACGGAAAATATTGAAATTACTAAGATGAAAGTCGAATTCCAATAATGTGCTATTACTTTCAATATAACGTAAGTGCGCAAAATTTATTATTTAAAAGTAATAGCGCATTATTGGAAATCGACTTCCGGTGAAACACGAATCGCGTAACTTCAAAATCGTGTTAAATAAGTCCGCGTAAAAAGAGACCCATATGTATATGTTTGCATGAATGTAATAACTTTAATTTCTTAACATTTCCTTGTTAAAGTATTCTTAAATGTCTTATTTTCTTTTCAAAGATAATTTAAAAATATTATGAGTTCTTTAATGAAGTAAAAATGAGTTTAAAGTAAAATATTATCAGTAATGTTATTTAAAATAATGTGATTCATTATTGTTAAAAAAAATTTCATTATACTTTTCGTTTTCTAAATAATTTGTTTTAAAAAAAAAATTAATAACTGATTTGTCTGCATAGATGTAATTATTTTCCAGAAAACACTGGAATATGCAAATGAGTTTATTTTTAGAAATTTTCCTAAGAAATATTTAAGTGTGTGAACTCATATTAATGGAGGTCAAGTGGGAGTAAATTAAAATGTCAATTTCATTCATCAAAATGTAATCATAATGACTTGGATTATAAATAAGTCATACTTACATTTGTGGACAATTCTTCACTTGATTGCTTGTTTAGAATTACTTAATTGTTTTAATTTACTAAGTTTTAATTTTCTTTTAAATAATATTACTTTCTTAAGAGTTAAAATGACTTACTAGGAAAGTAATCTGGTCTAGGCTTAAATTCTCAATTGATAACTTCAAGTGCACAAGCTTTGTTTTACCTGGAAACATTATGGAAAAGCCTATTAAGTATTCTATAATGTTAAATCATTTTTATTTTAATTTCACACTTCATTAGACTTTAAAATACAACAGTATTGTCATTCTTGTTACATAAAATTATTAATTAATATTAATATATATATATGATAAATCGCTGATATTTCATGATTAATTTAATATATGTCCAAATTATTAAAAATAGTAATGACTTTGAATTAGATTATTGTTTTGAGAAATATTTATTTAAAAATGTATTTGTTAAAATTTCATCACTTCAAAGCAAGATTACTTTGGAGTGTTTTTTTTTTTTTAATGAACTTTCAATTCCAGATATTAAAACTGCATTATAATAATAAAAATATTATATAAATGCCTTTCATAATGTTGAACATATGTCAATAAAAACAATTAATTTACTCAACTTATATTAATATAGAGTATATGAGCACAGACTTTCAGTGACCCATCACTCTCCACTCTATCTAATAACACTGATACACTCAAGCACATATATGCTGAAAAGATAAATAATCACCAATATACGTATTTCATGCTAAACCAGCAATCAGTTGGTCCAGATTATCATCTCCCATACATATATACTATAAGTGCTCAGATATATATTAAGATAGACAATCTTCATACTTTAATGGACAGGCTCCAATTTACTACACATTCCAACTCTTCAACCGTTCATCAAATTGAAAATCTGATGATGGAATGCTCGAAGGCCACCCTGAAGTCGAGATTCTAGTCACACCCACATATACCCTATATTATATATATATAGACACAGGTATATAATAAGCCTGTGTTTCAATTATTTCAACTTATACTACTTAAATATGAATGTATTGACACTATTATCTTAATAGACATTTGTTAATTATTCATAGTAACATAAAAGTAATTTTAATTTCTACAATATACTTGTTATATCTATTCCATGTTAGAGTAAAAAAAAATATTTTTCTTCACTCCATTGCCATTCAAATAAGTGATTTCTATTGTTTTTATGAAGCATTATATGTTATAAAGTATTTTCCAATTATAATATTCATAAAATAGTATTCTTGAATTATTATCATTATCAAAGTTTATTATAAATTTTCCTGTGCTTATTATGAAAGTCCACTCTCTCTCTCTCTCTCTCTCCCTCCCTCCCTCTCTCTCTCTCATTGTTACTATTTAAATATTTTGCTCTATTACAAAAATGATATTTCAAGGAAGAATTGCTCCTCTTGCATATTGATAATGAAAGTGCTTTCAAAGAATGGAAAAGTCATATGATATTATATTAGAATATGAAATAAGGATTCTTATTATTATTGCTTTTATACATGGAATATTTGCATCTAATTGAATGGCCATACATATTCCTGGTATTGTTTTTAAATATTTTATTCTTAATTTTAGTATGTGTAATAATTATGCTATATTATTATAAACCACATATCTTTAGTGTCTTCAGAACATTATTTACTTTTTAACTGAATCCAGTTAAAGGGTAGTAAAAGAGATGAAGAACTTTTATTTTATTTTTATTATTGTTAAAAGAGTTAAGTTTTATTTTTTTTTAATATTTGTGTTTCTTGTTTAAAATGCTATTACTATTTTATATGCAATTTTATATGCTATTGATAAATTATATTGTCAAAATTATTAAAATATTATTGTTTCATAATACTATTTTAAAAAAAAATAGTGTATGCCTTTCTTGTGCTCTTTAATTTTGAATGTATATGCTTATGCTGAACAATGTAGAAGTTTGATGTTTATTTTATGTCTAATTTTATTAAGCTATATTTAGCAATAATTTATGCATTTATTGGTTTCATATATCAGTTTGTTTTTGTATATTATTTAAGAGATAGGAGCAGTACCTCTGTCTTCATTTATGAATAGTTTTTTTTATCTTGACAGTGTACTTTTATGGAAATTGATTTTTCAGTGAATTATATTGCTCTTTATCATATATTTAAGCATGTAATGCTTTACATAAGGTAAATCCTATTTATTATTATTGTTTCCTAGTGGTACATTCTCATTGTTTATATAAGTAGAGATTAAGCCTTAGTTCATTTATTTGCCCTCAAATATTGGTGTCATTCCTTTTTTGAGTATATGCCATCTATTTTCCTTTGCCTTATCACCCCAAACGTGGATTTTGTAATAAAGCCATGTGTAATACATTACCTTGGCTATGCTGGCGACACACGTTTTTCATAGGTAAGAGGAAGTCACTCTTACCTCTTATTTCATTCTTAGTATATCTGAGTGTATGTCATTTTGTTTGATGTATAGATCATGTAGCTTTGTCTTTCCACCACAAGATGTAAATCCAAAAAATATTTACAATTTAAAATTTTTAATTGTATACGGCATTAATAAATAATATAAATTTTCATCAGTATTCATCTCACCACTGGATTGATAAGTTTATTGCTCATAAAATATGTTCATAAGAGACACTATAATAGCGATTTTGTTATGTGTAAGAACTTAAGTCAAATATCAAAATTATAAAAAGTTTTAGTCATATTGTTATTCATTTGTCTATTTTTTCTTTGTAAACAACAATTTTCTGCAATTGCAAGTTTTGTTTAAAGTATCTGAAGAAGTTTTTGTTTTGATGGCATAGTAAAATAACACAATTGTTATTTATTATATCTTTAATGTCAGAATAAATATTATTTTATGGTTAAATCAATTTTCTTGGTTTTTTCATCATCATCCACACACTTTCAGAAATCTGAAATCATAAAGCATATTATAAATTATCTTTAATTATGTGCACACATTAAAAATTTGATATGTCACATTATTAAAATTATATTTAAGATATTAAGAGAACATCTAAGAAAGAGATAGCTTTATTCAAAAGAATAATTATAATTGTTTATTCATTATTCAAGATCATTATAGTAATTTTTTTTTTATTTTTAAAAAGATCACTGCACTTGTTTTGAAATTACTTTGTTCTATTTATGACAATATTTTATTGATTCATCATAAATTAAATAATGGAATTGCTTTGTTAAAATTAAGAAAATATTTCAAGAGGATTTATTTATGATATATTTGGAGTGACCATAAATCCATTATCCATTCATTATACCCGAATACCTTCCTGGATTATTTTATTCTAAAAGTTTATCATGTTTATTCAAATATTCATTGTTACTATTATTATTGTAATTAAGGAAGACATTATCTTACGTATAATATTGTCTCACTCTTTGTTACTACGATCTCATTCTTTGCTTAATAATCAGCAATAATTAAAAGAGAAGAATAAATTTTATCACCATTTAATATTACTCCTATGAACTTTGAGATATCCATTTATTTTACATACAGTCTTATTAAATAAATTATTTTACTTGAGTAGAAATTATTTTAAAAGAAGAAATTAAAGTAGCAAAGAAATAAGAAAACATGTACTTATTCTATAAAACTTAATATTAAATTTGAGCATGGCAATAATATGCTTATTGTGGTTACAAGAGGTTGTGAAGGATATGTGTAAAAATATACAACTGTGTTTGATTGAATAATAAATATCTACAAACATGAAATTGTTATATATTAGAATAATTAAATGACAATAAATGTTTAAATGTTTACCTGAATAATATACATCTGGATAAAATGATAAAATCAATGTAAAATATGTCTATGCTTGACTGAATAATAAATATCTATAAACCTGGAAGTACAATATATTAAAATAATTAAATGATAATGATTTATAAATGTTTAGATGCATACCTGAATAATCCACATCTGGATAAAGTGATAAAATCTATGTAAAATATGTGTCTAAGTTTGACTAAATAATAAATATGTATAAACCTGGAAATGATATATATAGTACAATAATTAAAGGATGATTTATAAATGTTTAAATGCTTACCTGAATAATCTACATCTGGATAAAGTGATAAAATCTATGTAAAAATATACATCTATGTTTGACTGAATAATAAATAATATATATATATATATATATATATATATATATATATATATATATATATATATATTCATATATATATATATATATATATATATATATATGAACCTGGAAATACTATATATTAGAATAATTAAATTATGATGATTTATAAATGTTTACCTGAATAATTCATCTGGATAAAGTGATAAAATCTATGTAAAAATATATGTCTATGTTTGACTGAATAATAAATATCTACAAACCTGGAAGTGCTATATATTAGAATAATTAAATGATAATGAATTATAAACGCTTATTTGTAAATCTGAATAAAAAACATCTGAATAAAATGATAAAATCTATGTATACATATTCATGATAAAAAGGCTTTTTGACTTCTTCACATATGATGAACTGAAATAAGCTTTTATTTGATACAAATGATGAACTCTATTGCAAGGACATCAATAATTTTTGTTAACAAAATTGTTATTAAAAATTATTTTTTAGTTGTTCAGTTCCATTTTGCATAACTAATCATTCATTGCATCTGGCTCACAAGAATCTCATGCCTCCTGAGCTATGTCTGGCATAACCAGATGATGGTAAGGTTGTAATGTGATGGCACTCTAGTGGTGCCATTTGCGAAACCAAATATAAATTTCTAGATGCCTTCCAGTCTCTATGGTGCTACATCCCCTGATGAGCAGGAAATATTGTTGTAGGTGGGTTGATGTCTGCATTGGAGGATGCCAATCAATAATTCCTTCCTGCAATATGCTCATCAGGAAATAAAGCCAACAAAGAGTGGGGTTGGTAGTACATCCAATTACAATATATATATATATATTGTACCAGTCGAAATCCACCACCTCAATGGCAAGTCGGATCCAAACTCAGGCGGTTCAAACTGAAATCAAACCCAACTCACCAGCTCAGATTAGTAGGAATCTAAATAGATGGCACAGTGCTATGCGCCAAGGAACTAGCTCAACTGTTGGTGAGGAAAACCCCCTGAACTGACACTAATATCGGATCATAAATTGACAAAAGATAATTTTAAATCGAATCATATGTATATGTTCGGGTTGCCAACACAGACAGCGAGCCTTAACATTAAATAATTATTGAATAAAAGAATTAAGAAACAAAGAAACTAAATGTGTTTATAAAATATTTAATAATAATAGTTTGTTTTGTTTGAATTTTAATTAATGATTATATTAATCACCTCTATCCTTTAACATAGTTTATAATTATAATAAGAGTGGTGGTCCTTATTATATACCAATGAGTATTACACAATATTATGGAATTCTATGTCTATGCCCCCAACAAGAAAATAAAGGCAGATAAAGGTATCAGTGGTGATGGAAATTATTATTCTGACTAATGAATCTTATTATGACAGAATGTGAGATTTATTTTCACATTCGGAAATCCATTCATGAAGAGCAAGATACGAATTTTAGGGAATAACTTTAATCTTTATTGGAAAACCTATTTACTTAAATATAACTGAGAATTTAATTAAAACCACTTCATCACAAATTACTAGCCTCAGAGCGGGCTTTACTGGAACAGAGAGGTAACTGTGCTGACAAATTATGAGCTCTAAAATGAAATTGAAAAATAGTAGCTGGTCGATGATTTAAGTATTATGGCGGCTCGTATTTCATAAGTCTTACTACCCTTTAAGGAGTGGTGGAACATGGGAAGCCAGGCAGAGTCATAGCTACGAACCTTTGGTGTTCTGAATATAACATAAGAGGGGAAGGAAGTGCTATCTTCCTCTATAATTAAAATATCAGAAATATCATCACCGACAAGCCTGCGAAACAAACAATAGCCCTACGCCAGCAATGTTGAAGATGATGACTTGATAGTCACCGTTTGAAAAATAAAACCCAATTATAGAATGCTTTACGTGATGACTTGATCAAATTAATTAAAGTCAAACAAGCTTTTAACTAAAATTATTTTAAAGTATTTGTAAATCATATTAATTACGCCCCAAACATTGTGCCATCCAGAATCTAAATAGCAAGTAATTGAAATTTGAATTAGAATATATTTGATTCCGTTATCAGCCCTTTAGCAAAAATAAAAACATGTTTTAACATTATATGTGAATAAATACGCATTAGTGAAACGAGAAAATAGCTGGGTCATAGATTAGAAATGGAGCAAATAATTTATTATTAGCCAATTATAAAAATAACAAACATTTAATAATTTCTTTTGACTTGATGATAACTATTAGAATTAATATATTATTATTTCCACAAGGCAAAGGAAACAAAGGAGGTCATAGAGTTGAAGGATTATTGGCATATAATTAAAAATAAATGACATTAACAAAATCACACAATAAATATATATAGTATAGTAAATGAACCGCCATCGTAAGGAAAAAAAGTTAAACTTAAAGACTAGAGATTGAGAGAATTACGATATAATTTACAATAGCATAAATAAAAGGTTTTATAAAGATTATTACATTATAGAATGAAAGAGCTCTTAAAGGGAATGTAAAGTTTGGAAACTGGTCAGAAGGTTTAAGGTTCATTATGGAAATATATTACCCATCTCTTCAGGGGTTGGTTCCCTTAGTTTACACGTCCGGGTTGGTAAAACGTAGGCACGCATTTGATCGGTTACTTGAACAGCATTTTATTTGATTTTGGCAGCATGATTTATCCGGAAAGAATTTAGCAGCTTCATTAAAGATTTTCAGAGGACTTTAGGAACTGTAGCAAGATTCCTGATGTTTTAGCCCTTCACCATGATCGAAACACTATTTAATTTCATAATTTAAAAATGCACAGACTTGAATAGCACTTCTCTACAACAAAGATGGCTTCCTCTCTCCAAACCTTTCAGAGCTATATTTACTGTATTTGATGCCTTTGGGCTAGCGCTTCTTTCATTATCAATGTTACAAAATTTACTGGTTGTTTTTAGATACATTCCTTCGATAAGGCTTTCAAACTCATTAACTTGAATTCATTTTCTAATTAGAAAATGAATTCTTAAAATCAGAAAATGATTTTAATTAGGAAATCCTTACATTTTAAATACTTATCTTTTTTTTAATTAATAAAACTTTACCCATTGTTTTGGAAAGGGAGAATCTGAAAGCTTATCGAAAGAATGTAGCTTTTAATCATTAAAAAGTTAACAAATTATTTAAAAATAAAAACAAACATTCCCGACACAATGAAACTTTCAAACAATTATATATATTTAAATATTTACAAATATATATGCACAATCCACGCAGTTATAATATATATAAATTCGTGAATAATTTTATCATGAATTTATTAATAGCATTGATCAATTTAAACCTTAAACGAATTAATTTTAACACACATTTATGAAATAAGTTTTTCTTTATGAAAATTAGCGTGGATTGAACATTTAAAGCCCCATTGCATCAGAAATTTAAGGTTAGTACTAGGGTTTGAAATGGGCTTATGGCTAGATGTCATGAAGCTAGGATCGAACTCAGATCCAACTGCTTCATTATATATATATATATATATATATATATTGTTGTTGTTGTTGAATGTATAACATATAATAGAACATTAAAATATATATTTAGGAAAGACTGGGGGAGAAATGTTAGGGGAAAAAAAGAATAAAAAGCTGGTGGTAAAAAGTATGTGTAAATCATTAAAGAATAATTAAATAGTGTATGCATAATACTTAGAATTTGATTTATAGATTGCAAAAGAATAAAGAAGGTGGAGAGAAAAACTTAAAATATCATTAGATGTTAAAACGAAAGTAATTAAGAATACATGAAAAGTTTAATAACGATACTGAGACACTGGAGAAGATCTACTACAATGATATGTTCCAAAATTGTATTGTTACTAGTCATGGGCATTTAACATTTCATTGTTTTAAAAAAAAGCACAACGTTTTGAAGTTTGTATATTTTTGGGGGATATCCTCATATGCATGGTTGACTAATTGCATTATTAAATATATATAGTTATCAACAGAGATAAATATAAGATGAATCAAAGTGCCATTAAATTATTTATTTGATCATTGCATAATATAAAAGTCATTCGGCTACTTTTTAGGATATGCATTTCAAAAATCACTCCTTTAATGAGATGTCTTTTAAAAAAACCATGTTCTGAAAACGAATTGACAGATTTTTTATGATATGCAGCAATAAAATGAATAATTTACCAATATTCTGAATTGGTATTTATATCTACATAATTAACAAATTGCATGTATAATGCTATTTTGTAGTATAATTTAACTGTTTTTCTGATTAGTGTTTGCACGTATGCGCACACACACAAATTAAATAACTGCAAAAAATATATATTAAAAAAACTGTGAAGTTTTCATATTTTACAAAAATTAGTATTCACAAAAACTCTCTTATGATATTTTGTATGGCACTGGACCATATTAGTCATTATAAATAATTAGATTTGCTCAAAATAATTAAAAACTTCAATATTTATTTATTATACAAATTTATTTAAGGGAAGTTTATTATTTTTATAAACATTTATAATAGTAATCTTTCAATACATCTTTACTAGCAGGCCCTGCTTTATAAATATATCCAATTCTATTTCCACAAGGACAAAAAAAAATAATCAGAACCCTATCACCCTATTTAATTAATAATGCATGAAAAGATGGTTTTGTAAACATACAATCTCATAGTAACAATTAAAGTAGACAATGCACAATGGCATTAGAGGCCCTCATAATGACTACTTGGGTTAACCTAATTCTTAAATATTTTTAAAGCATTATAAAATCACATTAATCACACCAAAGTAAGATAGAAATAATTGCACTTCATTTAACTTTATTAACTTATAATGAATTTAAAAAAAAAAAAAAAAAACTTTTCTCTTATTCTAATCATTTCATTTGCTTTAAAGTAACTACCAAATAAATAAATAAATAAACAACTAATTCAAATATTCACTTTTTAAAATAAACATTTTTTTCAGATGAAGATATATCTACTTTATTTATTATTTTCCATTTAAAACTTTTTTTTAAATGAATAACAAATTTTAAAAATGAATAAAAATGCATGGCAAATTATCTCCTAATAATTTCCTATATAAAAAAAGTTATCTAGAATTTGATGATGTTTCTTAATGCTTCTAAACTTAACAGCAAGTTTGTACTACAGAGTATTTTTACTTTTTTCATTAAGTTCAATGTATCTTTCTTTATGAATAGATAAAATTTACAAAACAAAAAACAAATCCACCTTTCTTTTTATTTTTTCAATGCTTATTTTATTAAATTAAAATAAATCCACCTCTTTCGATTGCCCAGCAGTTTTCCTCAAAGCTATCAAACATATATAAATACATATTGTACCAGTCGAAAATGTATGTCCATTCAACAAGATTTAGAATCTAAGCAAAGGTACCCCAAATCCAATCATGCCCGAGATACACAGGTCAGGAGCAATCATGAATTCTAACCTATTTGCCAATTCCCCAAATCTATAACACTACAGACAACACTCTACGGTGATACCACATAAATTAATTATTTCCGGACCTGGCGCTACATCATTTTGCATGAGACTCAGCTGATGATGATGATGAGAGATTGAATGAACCCATGATATTAAGTTTAAAATATACATAAATATAAATATTATTAAGGAGATTCGAACAACTGAATTAAGTTTAAAAATATATAAATATTTATTTTGACAAAAATTCAAGATTTTATATATATATTCAACTTCACGCAATTAAACTTTAATTTTGGTTACAAATATTTGATGATCTTTTTACAATTATTTTATTTCAATAGATATGAATTTAGTGCGGTGGTTACAATATTGATGTATATTTCAAATAGGATTTTATTCAATGTACAAAAATAAATTTATCTGGGTGATTGGTAGACGTTTATACATTTAGAAATACATGCAAAATATAATAAGAGTTTCGCTGATTATAGACCTTGAATATAATGCCCTTGGCATTGGATACATATTTTCATTTATGAACTTTATTTACAACACTAAAATGAGGATACTTTGTGATCAAAATATACTTAAAAACATTTATTTATTTTACATTTTCGACATTTAAGAATAAGAATATAGCGAAACTTGGTCAATACGGGGAATGGCTTATTCAATAAAGGGGAGGGCAGCTTCATTAAGAGGTTGGATTTAAACTACAAAATAAAAATAATACAAAGAGAAAACGTTTTATTATTACATATCATTACTTTTATTTTGTCAAACAGGCTAAAAGAAAAATGAACTATAGGAAATTGCGGTGTTAGCATAATAGCCGAATATTTGCAGATCCAATATTTCCTTGAGGTGCTTTATCATATTATGAAAGAAAAACAGTCTAGCCGACTTGCCACCCCACATTTTGTGGAATCGGTTGACAATAGGTCCTCGGACGGAGATGCACTGGGCCGAACTTTGCCGGAATTACCCCATGCATTGCTCTCGTTATGCGAGTATATATAGATATGGTCTAGGGACATTCATTGCCCTGTTTATGACCTGAAATGAAGATGAGACGACTCGGGCATTCTGACACACGTCTCTAGATAAAGCTTAATAATATGAAGAGTTGCCTATGCTAACAATGCTATTATAATAATATAAAATCATTGGATTTAAAGAATAAATATAAAGCTTTAAATATTTTAACAAATACGTAATGACATGTTAAAATAATGACCCATGTGAGATAAAATCATTTATTAAAAGTTAACGCTATAATTAATGAAGTGTGCATTGCTCCCCCTTTTTGAATCAATTCTATTATGTTTAAATATATATAAAAAAAACTAAAATTCATGCACTTAAAAGTGCGAACAACAAAACAGGATTTGTTCCCAGTCTTTTTGGTGATGATGATGAATAAAGAAATTAATAACACTAATGTATATCCATCCCAGATTGAAAAATATTTATACATTTTGTATAATTTTACGGTATATTTTAAATGAAAAAAAAAAAACATATATTCATTTTACAAGAAAAACTCGGACTTACGAACTATTTAGAAATAAATAAATAAGAACTCATTAATCCCCCCCCCCCTTTCTAAGTTCGTAAAACCGGGTTTGATTTGCATTTAAAAATAAAAGTTGAGTGAAAAATATAAAAATATCATTTAAAATAAATTATAACCGCACTAAATTATAAAAGAAAGTATGAAGCGTGAGTTGGATTAAATAGTTTAAAATAATATTAGCTAGGGTTATAGAAGTATTAATCGATATAAAGAAAAGAAATAATTATTAGTTTTAACGTACTCGCCGATGAGTGAGTTAAAGAGATTAAATAGACAGAAAACATTAATTTAAAGAGAGTTTACAAGTTATAATTTAGGTAATTCGATTATAATGACTTTGGTCTGGTTATCTCAGCATTCTATGGAATACAGACGAATTTTGTCTCTTGGCATCGGTGGTTCTTTGACAGCATGGGCACACTTGAACAGTAGAAGCTACATCATGCACGGCAAAAATTGGAGCTGCAGACGGAGGGGAAGGCAGCTGAAGCCCCTCAAAAATTTACACAGACGTGAAGTCGGTTAAAGACGATTGACCTAGCTCTCTCTTTGACACAATAGATTTTTGGCTCTATTTATATAAAACTCTAAGGTGTTCAAAGAATGTTTTTTTAATTAAAACTTCTTATCTTTAATTAACAGAAATATTTTAGCTATTGTTAGTGGAGATGGAATCGTTAGATAACTGTCCAAAAATAATTTCAAATCAATTTTCAGATTGGAAATAGATTTGATAAAAAATGTTAATCTCTAATCAAAATCAATTAGCTTTGTTTTTAAATTTTACTTTCATTAACTTTAGTTAAAAAAATTCTTTTTAAAATCATGAATCCCACCCCTTTAATTATTCTTGGACAACCATCTTCCATCTTGAATATTTTGTGTACTTATATGAAGAAAATATTTATAAAACAAATAACATATAATTAAGAATAAAAATACAAAATTATTTAAAAGATTTGCTTGTGCTTTTATATATATATATAAAAGCTCCGTTAATATATGTATATATTTGAGTCGCATCCATAAAAGTCAATGTTTAAAATTAAAGAAAACTTTTATTTGAGATTTATATTTATAAACTTTTATAGACGCTTCTCAGAAATATACGTATAGTTTATATACATGTGACGAAAAAACAGTGGGTTAAGTGGTAGAACAGTGGAGCTCGATCTTGGTCTAAGATCGACTGCTACAATATATATATATTCATATAAACATACAACATTATACCAAACATATATATTCATCGTCAATATATATGTACACTAAACTACTCCAAACTTATACTGCATCTATACCATTAATTATTATTAATATATAAGTCAAATCAGTAAGTCCTTAATATATGTAAATTATTTTATATCAATAAACATTATCATGCAAATAAAAACTGCAAAATATAATCAACCTATGAATCTTATAATCTAATATTAATTCTTTATTAATTTTTTATTATCAATCTAAAAAAAATACTATATAAAATTTTAATTAAAAATTATTATCATTAAACATATTAAATATAAATTATTATAAACTATTTTTATTTTATTAGTTAGACAATAATAATATATTAAAATAAAAATAATTTATAATAATTTATAATACTTAATAAATTTAATGATAATAATTTTAAATTTAATATGGTAATATTTAAATTGAAAATAAAAAATTAATAAAGAAATAATATAAAATTATAAGTTTCATAGATTGATTATATTTTATAGTTTTATATGCATGATAATATTAACTGATAATAAAATAATTAATGACATAGATGTAGATTATGTTTTGAGTAGTTTAAGGTATGTATATATGTTTAAGACAAATATGTGTATATATTTGGTATAGATTTATTGAAGTGGGAATTAATTTATGTATTATATATATATGGCTGCAGAAAGAAGTTTGCTATTAACTGAAAGAAGACCCTTTGATTCCTCTTGGAGGCCTTAAAGGAACCGAGCAGAGCAAATTCCTAATGCCCACTCCATACGTTCTTGTCGTTGCAGCTGTTATTACTATATGTTTATTCATATAGTATACGAACATGGATGGGCTGCTCACCAACACGCATTAGCCAGCGTGGTGAGTTTATTGGCTTTTTACCTCTGAGTTTAAGATCAAGAAACACCATGGTCTTTCTTCTCAGTGCCTGATAAGGCAGAATGAATGTTTGTGTAAATGATAAAGATTTTTCCCAATTATACAATTATGACAGACAAAAATAAAGCATGGCCCTTAATCCCAGGAGGCTGTAAAGTCACCAATCAAGGCAGCGGTTGGTGGCCGAAGGCGGAGGGTGCTAAGAATATCCTGGAGGCGGACCCAGGCTGCCATTTGATGACGACTTTTTATTTAGGTACTTACAACTGCAGATCACTTTCAAGTGAAGGAAGATTGCAAGAATTAGAAGAAGAATTCTCTTATATTAAATGGGATATTATTGGACTTTGTGAAGTTAGAAGAAAAGGTGAAGAGACAATTGATTTAAAAAGTGGACATATGCTCTATTATAAAGGCACAAATATTGGAAATACAAGTGGAGTAGGATTCATTATAAATAAAAAGTGGAAGAACAATATTGTGGAGATTGATGGTGTATCAGACAGAGTGGCAAGAATAGTTATACAACTTAATAGCAGATATCAAATGCAGATAATTCAGGTTTATGCCCCAACAAGTTCTCACAGTGATGAAGTAGTAGAAGATTTTTATATGGATGTACAAAAGGCTTTTGATCAGAGTAAACAACATTTTAAAATTGTTATGGGAGATTTTAATGCTAGAATTGGTAAACAAATGAAAGATGAAAGTGTTGTAGGTAATTTTGGTTATGGTAATAGAAATGAGAGAGGACATAGACTTGTGGAGTTTGCAGAAAAAGAAAAACTTTATATTATGAATTCTTTTTTTGAGAAAAATGTTAGAAGGAAATGGACATGGAAGCATCCAAATGAAGGTACAGCAGAATTGGATTATATTTTGACTAACAGGAAATACATATTTCAAGATTGTAATGTTCTTAATAAATTTATCACAGGAAGTGATCATCGATTAGTAAGGGGTAAGATACATGTTGATGTAAAACTAGAGAGACAAAAATTATTAAAAAAAACTATAGTTACAGTTGATATTCCTAATCTTCAGAAACATTCTAATGAATTTAAATTAGAACTTACAAATCGGTTTCAAGTATTAGTAGATTTTGAACATGATTCAGATTTGAATGAAATTAATATGAAAATAACTGATACACTTTTAAAAACTGCAACAAAGATAGCTGGTAGAAAAAAGCAGCAATTGACTAATAAAATTTCTACTGAGACTAGAGAACTTATGAAGAAAAGAAGGAATATGAAGATATGCAAGAATGATGCATTAAAAAGAATTGAATATCTCGAATTTTGTAAAATGGTGCGAAAAAGAGTTGAAAATGATATAAGAAAGTATAACTGTGAACTAGCAAGAAAAGCTGTAGAAGAAAATAAAAGTCTTAAGAATGTAAAACAACATTTTGGTATTGGTAGGAAATTTATATCTGCAATAAGGAAAAAAGATGGAATTATTACTAAAAAGAGGGATGACATTATGAAATTGGTAGAAGATTTTTATCAAGAATTACATAGTAATAAAAAACAAGTACCTCCTATATCTATTACATCTTCCGAATTGCCCAGAATTTTAAATGAAGAAGTGAGAAATGCAATTAAATGTAGGAAAAAAGGAAAGACTCCAGGTAATGATGGAATTATAATTGATATATTAAAAGAAGCAGGTGAAGAAACAGAAAAAATATTAGCAAAGTTATATACCAAATGTCTAAATGATAAAGATGTACCAGATGATTGGAAGAATGCAGTAATAATATTAATATTTAAAAAAGGTGATAAAGAAGATATTAGAAATTACAGACCTATCAGTCTTTTATCAGTTTTATATAAAAATTTTACCAAGATAATTACAACTCGTCTACAGAGAACCTTGGATTTTCACCAACCAAGAGAACAAGCTGGATTTAAAAGTGGTTTTAGTACAGTAGATCATATTCAAGTATTGAGAGAAGTTATAGAAAGGACAAATGAATATGAGTTGTCATTATGTTTTGGATTTGTAGATTATGAAAAGGCATTTGATTCTATAAACATTTCTTCAGTGATTAAAGCATTGGATCATCAAGGTATAGATCCAGGATATTGTCATATTTTAAAGAATATTTATAAAAATGCAACAGCAACAATTAGATTACATAATGATACTAGGAAAGTCAACATTGAGAAAGGTGTAAGACAAGGTGACTCCATATCTCCAAAACTTTTTACAGCAGTGCTGCAAGAAGTATTTTGTGGATTAAAATGGGAAACTAAAGGAGTGAAAGTAAATGGAGATTATTTAAGTCATTTAGATTTCGCAGATGATGTAGTTGTTTTTGCAAATAATGCTTCCGAGCTGCAGGAAATGTTGCAGGAGTTATCAGATGAAAGTAGGAAAGTAGGACTAAAGATAAATGTTAAAAAGACTAAAGTAATGTTTAATCGATTTGCTCAGAATATGAAAATAAAGATTGATTATGATGAATTAGAAGAAGTTAAGAGTTACAAATACCTTGGTCAGATTATTAATACAGATGGAAACATAATAGAGGAAATTAATCATAGAATTAAACTTGGTTGGAGTGCTTTTGGTAGAAATAACTTGATATTAAAAGGAAATATGCCTATGTGTTTGAAAAGAAAGGTTTTTAACAAATGTGTTTTACCAGTTCTTACTTATGGATCTGAGACTTGGACACTTAATAGAAGATCAATACAGAGACTTCAGACCACTCAAAGAAGTATGGAGAGATGTATGTTGGGAGTAACAAGAAGAGATCGAAAACGCAATGTATGGGTAAGAGAACAAACAGGTGTTACTGACCTCATTGAAAAAATTAAAAGATTGAAGTGGAGTTGGGCTGGACATATTGCTAGAAGAGATGATAATAGATGGACAATTGAAATTTTAAACTGGATTCCAAGAGATTGTAAAAGACCCAGAAGGAGACCACATGTAAGATGGATGGATGAAATAAGAAAATATGTAGGGGTGATGTGGAGAAGAGAAGCTAAAGATCGGAGAAGATGGATTAAACTTGGAGAGACCTTCATCCTGCAGTGGACTGATAATGGTTGATAATGATGATATATATATATATATATAGTATAAATGAGGAATATATATTGAAACAGTATATTCCTTCTTGCATATCTGTTTCACCTTTTCCCCCATAGCTCTATTTGTGCCAGATTTAAACTCTCTCTGAGTACATGTATACCAACTTTAACACAGTTATATATGTGTCAACGCATATATACGTGAATAATCAGCTGTATTACCATAGATTTATATATATATGACAACAGATATATTTTCTTTCAAAAATCAAACCTTCTAAATTATATATTTTAAGACAATTTATTATTTTTTACTTTTAAAATTGCATGTATATAGGAGTAATTCATGTAATACTGTGATACATATATAATGCAATAATATTTAGAAGTCCTAATGCTTTTTAATTTTAAATTAAAATAGTTATAAACAAAAATCACGCCACCACACACCTGTGTCAATATAGCACGTGAACGAAGTTTTAAATCTTATTTTGCAATAATATTTTTTTTAATATATTTTATAATAAACAATATCCGTTGAGCTGGAACTATTACCAAGTCTTAGCAAAACAGGATGGTCTAAGTTAAGTTAAAAATATCACATTTAAAATTTAAACAAACGTTTAAATCAATTTTGTATATTAACATATTAAAATAGCAAATACATGCTAATGGATTTACCAGCGGTAAATCCATTTTGTGACAAAATATTATAAGATCTAGAAATGATATAAAGTCTACACTTTTCTACACTCTTAAGCTTACTCTGTAAATTTTCAAAAGCATTGCTACCAGAATCCACATCCATTTTTATTTGAAATGACAGAGTAGGAGCCATAGATTTGCCATTTCCTGTGGGAATACGGTGATGTCGAATCCCATCCTACATTCTCCAAGGCATATAATCTTCACCATGAAGATGGGATAGTTTCCAGAAGCAGTCTGCCACAAAAAAAATACATCTTAAATCATACCACCTATCCAAAGAAAAATGCCACTACTACCTACCATCTGATGTGCCTCAAGTACAAGCTACAACCAAGAAGCTCTGTAATATTCTTTCCAACACCACAGAGCTCTAAATCAACTTTAAACTTTTAAGTCTTTAACTTATTAAGATAGCTTATATAATGTATATTGAATGTTCATTTCTAACTTCCTAAAATTCTCTCTAAAATAATATAATTTATAACTGTATCAAACTTGCCTGAAAACACCTATAACTTTAATTTGCTTTTCTAAATCATAATAACAGTAATCATTTATTTACCTAAATCTCCTTATTATTATGGTTATTCCTATATATTGTTCTAATTATTTAGCTAAAATTTAATTTATATATGTCATAATATGCCACATATTTTGAAACGGCAAACACCAATTTTAAACACACTTTAATGGAAATCTGATTATTAAGATCTTGATTTTAATATTTTAATAATGGTGTTTGGCCGACCACAACTCTGTTTTGAAATACTATTATGTTGGATAATAAACAATGGCTATGCACTCATTATTATCAATTAATTTAGATTCACATCATATTATGTTATGTATGGTTTGCTTAGTCAAAATTATACTTTGGAATTTTATTATCTATTATTTAGAAGTAATAGACTACCTTAGAGATAGTGATGAAGTATATTTATTAATATTTCATTCATCTTCATCAACCATTATCAATCCACTGCAGGGTGAAGGTCTCTCCAAGTTGAATCCATCTCCGATATTTAGCTTCTCTTATCCACATCACCCCTGCCCACTTTATTTCATCCATTGATCTCACATGTGGTCCCTTTCTATTACAATCTCTTGGAATCCAGTTTAAAATTTCAATTGTCCATATATTATCATCTCTTTTAGCAACATGTCCAGCCCAACTCCACAGTCTTTTAATTTTTTCAATGAGGTTAGTAACAACTGTTTGTTCTCTTATGCATATATTGCATTTTTGATCTCTTATTATTATTCCCAACATGCATCTCTCCATACTTCTTTGAGTGGTCTCAAGTCTCTGTATTGCTCTTCTATTAAGTGCCCAAGTCTCAGATCCATAAGTAAGAACTGGTAAAGCACATTTATTAAAAAAATCTTCCTTTTCAAACACATAGGCATATTTCCTTTAAGTATCAAGTTATTTCTACCAAAAGAACTCCAACCAAGTTTAATTCTAAGAGTAATTCCATTCATTATGTTTCTATCTGTATTAATAATCTGACCAAGATATTTGTAGCTGTTAACTTCTTCTAACTCATCAAAATCAATCTTTATTTTCGTACTTTGAGAAAATCCATTAAACATTACTTTAGTCTTTTTAACATTTACCTTTAGTTCTACTTTCATCTGGTAACTCCTGCAACATTTCCCACAGCTCTAAAGTATTATTTGAAAAAAAAAAAGTACATCATCTTCAAAATCTAAATGACTTAAATAATCTACATTTATTTTCACTCCTTTAGCTTCCCATTTTAATCCACAAAATACTTCTTGCAGCACTGCCATAAAAAGTTTTGAAGATATGGAGTGACCCTGTCTTACAGTCTTCTCAATGTTGACTTCTGTACTATCATTATGTAATGTAACTGTTGCATTTTTATAAATATTCTTCTAAATATGACAATATCCTGGATCTATACCTTGATGATCCAATGCTTCAATCATGGAGGAAATGTTTATAGAATCAAATGCCTTTTTATATTCTACAAATCCAAAGCATAATGGCAACTCATATTCATTTGTCATTTCTATAACTTCTCTCATTACAGGGATATGATCTACTGTACTAAAACCACTTTTAAATCCAGGTTGTTCTCTTGGTTGTGTAGATAAGTTGCTATCTTTGTAAATATTTTGTATAAAACTGATAAAAGGCTGATAGGTCTGTAATTTCTAATAACTTCTTTATCATCTTTTTTAAATATTAATTTTACTCCTGCATTTTTCCAATCATCTGGTATATCTTTGTTATTTAAATATTTGGTATATAACGTTGCTAAAAAAATCTATTTCTTCACCTGCTTCTTTTAATATATCAATTACAATTCCATCATTTCTTGGGGCCTTTACTTTCTTC
Source organism: Epiperipatus broadwayi (assembly GCA_028023455.1). Classification (NCBI taxonomy): domain Eukaryota; kingdom Metazoa; phylum Onychophora; class Udeonychophora; order Euonychophora; family Peripatidae; genus Epiperipatus; species Epiperipatus broadwayi. The sequence continues at coordinate 1,491,987 of JAQFVV010012564.1, read as the reverse complement.
ACAAATTTAATTGCATGTCTCACTTCTTCATTTAAAATTCTGGGCAATTTGGAAGATATAATAGATATAGGAGGTACTTGTTCTTTATTACTATATAATTCTTGATAGAAGTCTTCTACCAATTTCATATTGTTATCTCTCTTTTTTTAATAAGTTAGTTGTGTGACTGTGTCATGCGGCTGCTAGGTGACACTGTGGCACCATCAACAATTGCCCAGAAGCCTGTAATTGATAAATTTCTAGTCGAAAGTGGTTTAAATCAACAAATTAAAATGCCTAAGGCAAAATAAATCAAATAAATCCTTCGAAAATACAAATTAAAAAAAACAACAAAAAAAAATGCTATGAAATTCGAATTACAAAAACAGAAATTGATGAAAATACATCAAACACAAACCCCCTCCCCGGAATGAAGAATTCTTTGCTGAAATCGCAAAGTAAAATGCCTAAGGCAAATTAAATAGAAGAAAATCAAAAATACAAATTCAAAAAAAAACAACAACAAGAAAATGCTATCAAATTTGAATCACAACAAAAACAGAAAAACTTTAATGGTAAATGTCAAAAAAATTAATGAAGCTTTGATGGATGAAGGTTCATTAATAGGAGGAACTACAAAAACAGAATTTCCTCAATATTTAGCTTTCAACATTTGCAAATATGCATCTGTGATCAGATTCCAAATAGCACAAAATACAAAATTTTAATTGAATAAAATAAGCATTGAAAAAGTAAAAAAAAGGCAGGTGGATTTGTTTTATTATTCGTGAAGTTGAAAAAATTCCAGATGACCAGATAATTATTTCAATAGCTGATCTAAAGTCAACACATAAAATGGTATAATTGTTCTTGAACCTACATGTTTATCTACCTGCCTACTTCACTAAATTTAAATAGATAAATAATATCAAATGATCACACCTGTATACATTGAATATCAGATTAACAACTGTCACAAAATATTATTTGACATCTAATAAGAAATAGCTACATTAATTCATTACATAAGGTTAAGCAATAAGTTATACTATCATCAATTAGAATGTAATCAATTATAAATTACATCTCTGGTTGTGTTAAATTTGAAATCTCGATTCCAAACTGCTAAGACAAAAGAGAATAAAAAATAGCATGACTTGTCAGTCATAGATATATGATGCAGTCCCTATTAGTAATGAATGTTACAATATACTACAATCATATTTTTGTTTTATGATTATTCTATATTTGAGGACCTTTACCTTCCAGCTTTAGATACTGAAAAGGCAGCATGGTTAACTAAGCTTTAGGATAATGGTAAGATAGTCAACTAAGGAAAAAAATATGTTAATTTTGAAATTGACTACTGTGAAAAATTAGTATGCCACTTCATGCACACTAGTAATTATAATTTACTTTAGAATCTCAATTTTAGAGCTTCACCATACTTTACCAAGTCCTTACATCATCAAAGCAAAAGTATTTTTGAAACAAAAAGAAAATATAGAATAAACTCAAGATTTTTTTTATTATCAAAAATATATATTTTTACACATATCCAAACGCATTTTGAAAGAAATGTATATTATTGAAATAATGATTTTTCTTATTTGTAAAATAACAGTAGAAAAATAAAAGCATTTCAATAAAATAAATGTAAATTTGTTCATTATTATTTTGCATGTTTATTATTTGTTTCAACACAAACATAAATTTCAACCATCATAAATATAAAAATAACTTTTATTCTCTTGATAAAGATAAAACACAATAATAAAGTTCAGAATTTAAATAAACACATACAACAGCATTTGAAAGAATTCTCCTACTGATAAGCTAAATTACATTAATAAAATATCTCTTCTAAATAATTATACAAATTTTTTAAAAATATTAAAATTTTATATTACATGATAAAAAAATAAAATAAACACACATTTTGAAATGAAGTATAAATATTCTTTGAATAAACTTAATAAAATTATATATATTTTAAAAAATAAATACACACTGAAATATAAACAAATTTGCATTCAAATTTATAATATATAATAAAACATATACACATATAACAATTTATTTCTGTATTTAATTCACTAATATTAGCACTGATTAAGATAAAATAATTACAATTTAATCATAAATCATATGACCAAATAGTTAATTCAAGATAACATTTTATAAAAGACTGGTACAATGAGAAATTAATATCAAGTTATTTAAAAGTATATCTTTTAATTACACTAACAATAATCATTTTATCTCTTGATCTTTTAGCACTACACTACCAAGTTATCCAATATGCTATGAAAAAATTAACATATCTATATTTTAATTTCAAATCAATTTTATTGTACTGAAATATCAATTTCAAATATATTCAAATATCGGTTTATTAGAGGATGAAAATCTTTCAAGTTCAATCTAGCTTCACTGATCTATATCTTCACTTTACCAGATCACTTCAGAAAACTTCTTGATCTCATTCATTTTTCTTATACAAATATTTTTTGAAATATATATAACAAGTTATTTTTGGCTACACATATATGTTTAGGTAAAAAGCAAAACATGGATTCACATTATCTTTTTAAAAGACTTTATCTTGTGTTTAGTAAGTGAGAGTTTTCCTCAAGTGATATAAATTTTACAGTCCATGTGTAGGGGTGATTCCCTAGTAACTGTTACAAATACTTTTTCCAAATCTCTTAAGATCAAATTTAAGGTATCTTCTAGGGAATATACCCATCCCAGAATGCAATCTCACACAGACACTATATAAATCAGTTAAGTAATGAAGTTCTTAATAAATTAGTAATTATGTTTTCCATCTAATGCAGATAAAATAATCCTGTTAGTTATCACAGGTAATAATTTGTTTTATAGCTTTAATAATATTTAATCTAGTAGCATTATTATATAATTACATTAATAAATTCTGATTTTCAGAAATTTTATCATAAACAAGAAATGACCATGCAATTAAAAAAAGAAACATAAACTTTCAGTATTATAAAATAAATAATTTCACTGAAGATAAAAATTTTAAAGGACAGTTTTTAATTTGGGAATCACCTATAAAGATATCTAACAATCTAAATTGTTTGATATGAAAATATAGAAGAGAAATATATTTATAGTAATAAAAATAAAACACACATATAAAATGAAAAAATACATTTAAATAAAAATAATAGATTTATATCTTTATATAATAAATGTATTTCTCAAACACTTAAACGTAACATTTATTCCAATAATTCTTATTTAAATATATATTAAAATTTTATCATATGATTTTACTTCAAGCTTCAAAGATTACATATATGAGATAAAATATTGACATGTGACTAAAATTTTGTTATGTAATTGTTCCTCTTTAAGAATACTTTATGTCTTTTTCTTTCTTTTACAGTAAAATAAATCATCCTACTAAAATACTGAATGTAAAACTTAGGGACTTGTAGTAAACATTTGAACAATCTTAAAGTAGTTAATGGATCAAATAAACTAATTGTTTAATTAAAAACAGAATTTTTTTAAACACTTACTATGCACACAAAAAAAATAAAACAAACGCTGCTTTAATTTTGCAGATCTTTCTGCTTAAAATTTTGAGTCAAACAAAAAACAATTAACCCTCTAACAACTACACAGATTATAAAAATTGAAACTAGATAAAACATTGTAATAAATAAAATCCATGTTATACTTTAAATTAAACATGGCTGTGTATATATAAACAATTTGATTAAATCACTCTTACTCAGATTATGACTTAAAAGCACTCTAAATGTTGAACAAAGGATCAAGAATAAAATGAATCTATGTTATGTATTTTTTTTTCATTGACAGTCTTCAATTGCCATTTTTTTAATAAATATTATAATTAATTCTCATTTTAAAAGAAAATATTGTCATTCAGAAAACATAATCACAAAATTGCTATTGTAGAAAAGATTTGACGTTACTGTGTTAAATCACCATGACGATGAAAGATAATTGTTATATAGTAATAGTTAATGAATAAATTTGAAATCTTTTTCCCACCTGAACATTTGGACCATTCCAGAAACACAAATATTCGTCAGTAAATAAATATCTAGCATCTTTTTTTGGGCATTAAAAAAATATAAAACTATATGAACATTCACCAGTCAGCTATTTCCTAAACTAGTGTTTAATGACTATTTTTCCAGTGCAGTGGAGCCTCAATATCCTCCATATTTTGTACCATGCTTGACTTGTATAAATCATACATCATGTTTTGATAATAAGCCTTGACCACAATAAATATCTATCATTTATTCAATTACAAATATATATTTTTTAATATACAGTTATATATAACAGATGTTTTTTTAAGTGCATAATATATATATATAATGATATTAAAGAAGAATTAATAATAATTTTTTCCTCTCTTTTTTTTCGACGATCCCCCCCTCTTATTCCCTTCCTAAATATAATGTATAATAAAAAAAGCAAAAAAAATTAATAAAATAAGTTATTATTAGCCCCTTTTTTTCAAATTCCTCAAACAAGAATCCTTTTTATTAATGGGGGGGGTTTTTCCATTGATGGAAAAACCCCCCTTTTTTTTTTTTTTTATCATTTGATTCTGAGCACAATATTATGGGATTGGCGGGTGTAATGCTATAGTTATTAATAAAAATTTGAAGTGCATTACATTTATATTTACTGTGCATCCAATCATTCACATTCAATCAAAAAATGAAAATAGTAAAAAACTTAGTATACTGTATCTTTATACTTTATAAAGAAAAATGAATAATGAAGTGTAAGATATTCATTGCATTTAAATGTGCTCTAGATATTATCCTTTTTCTTCAAAAAATTTTTCCCTAATGGAAACATTTCAGCAGTTTTTCTTTCAGCAGACAATGGTCTTCCTAGTTATTTTTGATGTGTTTAAGTCTATAAAAATTTCAGCATTTATATAGTCACTCTTCCTTGCTTATCATTATCCATATTAGATTCATGGTTAACATTAAACATTATAAAGGAAACAATAATGTTTTACAGTTCTTATTAAATTTTGCAAAACTTTTAGTTTTACTCTTAGAAAATATTTTATTGTACAAATATCATATCAAATCAATGAATAAAATGTATGTGCTCTCAACTTAACCTGATGAAACAATATTAATAAACATGATGACTTATGATACTCCATGATAAAAACAAATTATTAACATGATAAGATAAAGTGCTCTGAAGGGAAAATGCCAGTGACCATATAAAATTTATTAAATATAATACTTTACTCTTTTTATTTTTTGTTATTTATATTTTTTTAGATATTGAACTGAAAGTATATCTTGACAACATTTATAATGGCCTCACTACATTCCTAAATATTTTGAAATAAATATTGGAAAGTCCTTTTATCTACAGACTGCTATTTAAATTTGTTTTACTTCAATCTATAACTCCAGTACATTCTGAAGTCATCATTTGAAACAGAATATTGTCAAATGCATTTAAATAGTTGAAAATTTTTATTTAAATAATAGATAGGGATTTTAGTAAAGATGTCTTCAAAATAAGTATCTTTTATTTGAACAGAAATAGACTGAGTTACATTAAATATTTAATGGTAAAATATATTTATAAAATTGACATAAATTATAGTATTTTACATTTTTTGATATATTCAATTACTCGAAAACATTTAACATGGGTTTTTAAAGCTTCTTTAACTTGTAGAGACCATAGTATGACATTTCTTGGCCACTTTTGGCCAAATTTTCTTCATTCTATGGTAAAAACTGAGCTTAATCTACAATAATATTTTCATTAAAAAAAAAATTGTAGAGATATGTATTTTAGCAAAAAAAATTATTTTCTGTTGCCCTATATGGTATTACAAAGAAGTTACTGTCCATACTCTTTCATCTTGCATGTTGTTTAAGAGTGCCTATCAAACCTAACATTATTAAGAAAAAGTTTCTGCCAACATCTGAAATCACATGCAAAATCCTTTATTCTTTCGTAATAGATTTTGAACTTGAAAGAAAAAATATATTTTTTATAATTATTTACATTTACGAATTAATTTTTTTTACAATACAGTGACTTATACTGTACTTCAATATAGACTTTTATTCAAAAATATTTAATTTTTAGAAGATGAAGAATTAACAAAAATGAATGACAATTGACTGCTGTTTATAAGTCAATGATATTCAGCAATAACGAATAGAAAAAATCTATTCTTCATAATTATTTATGTATTTATAATTCTTTTTCACAACATATTGATTACTAATGTGGTTAGAATTAGATTTGTATTAATAAATATTTAATTTTAAAAATGAAAAGACAAGAGAAATGAATAATCAGCATTTCTACTTCTAAGACAAAAGATATAAATGAGACTACACATTGTAATTGGTTGAAAAATAATTATTTTGTCTTATGCAAGCAATTTTTCTTACATTTTTTTTTTATAGTTACAGGAATATTTTTTTTCATTATATTTGAACAATTTGAATATAAATAAATCAATTTTTAGAAGCTAAATTAAAATAATTCTGATTATTTTTACTTTAATATTTTTTAGGAATAAAAATTAAACTGATGAATCAGAAAAAATACATCAAAGCCTTTTCTAATCAAATAAACTCACTTTGTAGAAAACTCTTGTCAGGAAAAAAGATATGTTTGATATTCACAAGACATCTCAAAAATTCACTGTCACTCAATTCTCACATTCAGAATTCAAAAACAACATAATCTCTGCATGTGCAGAAATATTCCATATCTATAAACAGCTTACAATCCCAAAGATAAACCACCTCCTATTCAAGGATACCTAAAGACACTACTCATTTCAATATTGCCTATAATAAATTCATGTCATTCACTTTTACATTGTTTACAAGATGATAAAACTGTACTCAACATCATCAACAAACAGCTTTGCCATAAATTCAAATTCAGGTCACTTGAACCAAAATAATATTTTTTCCTCAAAATTAATCTCAATTCACTACCCACACAACACTTCCTAAAATAAAAAAGAAACTGCCAAAATGTGGGCAATCTATGCACCCTTTGCCACAAAGATTCAGAAACACACAATTGTTTTTTTCATGACAAGGACTTAATACCATTCATTCAATAATATACACTCCAAATATAAAAAAAATAAATGTAAATAGCCTATCTGACTCATTCAAAAAAAAAAGTCTGCTAATATCAAGATCAGTATATTCATCCTCTATGCCTTATAGTATACAAGATGTAAATTAATATATAACAGTAACCCAAGAAAGCATTCTAAAAACATTCAAAAATAAACTGGATAATATAAATCAAAGAGACAAAAGAGAAAACAAAACAAAAAAACTTTCGTTGACACCTAGTCTCAATTGCATTTACATTCAAACCTATAAGAAAGGAAGCAGCACTGAAGATTAATAAATCTGAAAGAAAAAGCAAAAAGTAAAAGGTACCACATTTGTATTCCTAACAATCATTAATAATAAACAGGCAAAAGAAATAACATAACCTATTTTATTTTAATGAACAAAATCCTTTGAAAGATTATTATTATTATTATTATTATTATTATTATTATTATTATTATTATTATTATTATTATTATTATTATTATTATTATTATTATTATTATTATTATTATTATTATTATTATTATTATTATTATTATTATTATTATTATTATTTATTATTATTATTATTATTATTATTATTATTATTATTATTATTATTATTATTATTATTATTATTATTATTATTATTATTATTATTATTATTATTATTATTATTATTATTATGATGATGATGATGATGATGATGATGATGATGATGATGATGACTAAATCTCTTCCAATTTATGGCCTCGTGGTGCTTCCATTCATTTTTTTATGGAACTTTGGCTAATTCTTTAAAACTTTAATGGTATTTATTTATTTTCTTTGATTTCTGATTTTCTTTATTTTCTTTAATTTCTTATCTTCTTTAGTCACTATACTTACATTTTTCTTTAGTTGATTTCATTTATTTGTTTGTTTTGATTTATTTTTAATTTAATATGGTAGGGCTTTCTTGTTTTTATATGAATGTTAGAGGGATGAGAACTAAGTGTGTGGAAATTAAACAATTCTTTGAAACAGAGCATTTTGATTTGATATTTTTTACAGAGACTTGGTTAAATCAACAATTTTCCGATTGTTCTTTCCTTGATAATAGGTATATTATTTTACGTATGGAAAGATCTTTAGAATATGCAGCTAGAGGAGGTGGTACTCTTATTGCTATCAACAAAAATGTTTTATATAGAGATCTATGTTTTACTTCTTCTGTATCAAAGTATATAAAATGTGCTAACACGCACAAGCACATAAAGCTAAAAGCAAATAAAGCAAATATATTATTTTAATATCTATTCATTAAATGGCTAAACGCTTTCAAGGTTCAAGCCCTCATAATCATAGCCGTATTACAAAATATAATAAATTGATTTGGAGTGATGCAAATTTATGCAAATGAAATAATTATGCATTCCCTTTCTTGGATATTTTGTAGCAAGACTAAATTTGCATCACTCCAAGTCAATTTATTATATTTTGTAATACAGCTATGATTATGAGGTCTTGAACCTTGAAAGCGCTTAGCCATTTAATGAATAAATATTAAAATAATATATATTTGCTTTATTTGTTTTTAGCTTTGTGTGATTGTGCATGTTAGCACATTTTATATATTTTGATTCATAATTAGCCACAAAGTATAAACTATTTGCTTATTTCTTCTGTATGTGAATCTACATGGTGTGAAGTTTATATGGATCACAATTTTAAATGTATATTGGGAAATATTTATTTTAAACCTAATATTTCACTTTTTGAGCTTGATTACTTCTGGACAGCACTTGAAGATTTTTTGATTAGATATAGCAATATTATCATTGTTGGTGATTTTGCCTGATTTATTTAAGGGTAAGTTATTACGCATTATTCTTTATTATATCAGAAAGCTTTAAGAATGCTTAGATTTTGCAAATTTTTTGGGCTTCAACAATATAACCCTGTTGTTAATAATTTTCATCATACTTTAGATTGTGTTCTTTGTAATGTACCAATAGTTAGTAATTTTCACTTTGTCTCTGTTTCTTTTCCAATTGATGTTCATCATCCACCTATCGAATTTTATATTAAGATGTGTTATTCTAAAATTACTTGTTCTAATGTTGTGAAAAAAGATTATGGGAGGAGTAATTATGTTGATCTTTGTAGAAAAATTTCTGAAGTTGATTGGAATAATATGTACTCAATTAATGATGTGAATTCTTGTTTGGATTATTTTTTGAAAATTTTTAATGGTTTTATTGATGTATATATTCCTAATAAAGTGTCCTTCTCTTGGTTTTCATTTACTCTTGTCAAGATTATTAAAAGGAAATTCTACCATCATAAACTCTGTTTTAAGACACAGAATATAATTTATTATAATAACTTTATCAATTTTAGAAGAATGGCTAAATATATCTATAAATGAGATTTACAAGAGTATATAAAAAAATTGAAATTAATATTTCTTTTAATCCTAGAGAATTCTGGAATTGTGTTAATAATTCAGGCTTGGGTAAAAAAAAGGTTCAAATGACTCATGGTTCTGCATTAAATGCAGATGAATTTTCTAAACATTTTGCAGAGTTATACTTTTTGCAACATGGGATTGATTCTAAAATCACATTTCCTGACAATTTGTCTAGTGCTAAGTGTACAATTGATTATATCACTAGGGAAGATGTTATTGTAGCTATTAGGAGGCTTAAGACTCACTCTAGTTTAGGATATGATAATTATTCCTTCTTTCATTTATAAGGGGCTAGCCGAATTTATTGCAGTACTTCTTGCCTTTATTTTTAATCTTCTCTTAATTCTTGTACTTTTCCTAGTGTATTGAAATGTGCTAAAATGATTCCAATCTTCAAAAATGGTGATTGAGATTGTGTTTCTAATTATAGAACGATTTCTGTTCTGCATACCATTGCACAAATTTTTGAGAGATGTATTTATAATAAAATTATTTCAGATGTGGGTAAGATAATTTCTTCTTCTCAACATGGTTTTAGTCCTAATAGATCAATTGATAGTAATCTACTGACAATTTATGATCATATAGCTCATGCTATTGAGGATCGTCAAAGACTAGATAAAATTTATTTTGATTTATCAAAAGCCTTTGATAAAGTTGATCACAGTGTCTTACTTCATAAATTACATAAAATAGGTTTCTCTAATAAATTTGTATATTAGTTTCAATAATTTCTGTGTAGTCATACAGCATATATTAAATTCAATAATAAAGTTCCATTTAATTTTGAATACAATTTAGGTGTTACCCAGGGTAGTATTTTAGCACCCATGCTGTTTAATGTTTACATTAATGATCTTAAGGATTGCTTGAGATATTCTTTTCTGTTAAGCTATGCTGATGACTGTATGATCTTTAGAAGAACTATATCAGTTAATGGTTGTGTTCTCCTTCAGAAGGATATTGATAACTTTAGTGCTTGGTGTGAGTCAAATACTATGACAGTTAATTTTGACAAATGCTCCTTTGTTTCTTATTCCAAAAAATCTGAAGTTTTACAATTTTGTTATTATATCAATTCTCATAAAATTATTTCAGTTAAATGTCAAAAAGATCTTGGAATTGTTTTCTTGTAATGGAGCTTTTATTCCTCATCTTGAAATGATAGTTGGTAAGGCTTTTAAGGTTATGGGTGCCATTCTTAGACATGGTTATCAGTTCAGTAATGATACTAAACAGAAATTGTTTTTTTCATTGGTTCTTCCTAGTATTGAATATGGTTCAATAATTTGGAACCCTAGTTCTGTGCAAGGATGTAACTTGTTGCAGTCTATTTCAAAGAAGTTTTTCAAATATGTTTTTTTGGAGGGTAAAATGATTAATCTTTCATCGAGATGAAAGTATAAGGATTTGAAATATTTTTATAAAATTGTTAATAAACAAGTTATTTTATCAGATATAGTTTCAGCTATCTCAATTAGGTCTTTGAGTTATGATACTAGGTCTACTTATGTATATAATATTCAAACATGTCATTCTAACATTCTTAAATTTTCTCCTTCATTTAGGTTACCCTCTTTATATAATGAGATTGGGAGTAATCTTAATCTGTGTGACATTGATTATAAGAAATTTTGTAATCTTATTAAACTGAAATGTTATGTTTGATTTTGTCTTTTAAATTTTACTTTATTATGTATACATTTATATTTTCATTTTAAGCTATATGTTTTATTTTCACTTTTATTGAATGTGCAAACTGTAATTGGCTTTATGTTGTTGTTTAGCACTTAAATAAATGAAATGAATTGAATTATTATTATTATTATTATTATTATTATTATTATTATTATTATTATTATTATTATTGTTTCAATGGTAAGCTTTATTTGTCTTAAAGGGTTACAAGAGTTTACATAGCTTGGATTGCTGTGTTTACATGAGCAATCTGTAGTTGTAGGTTTACATATACAAAAATGGATTTATTGTTTTACACATGATTACAGGAATTTTTACATGCTGTGAATTAGTTACATGGTTTTACTTAACTTGGATTGCTGTGGTTACATGGGAAATCCATAGATATAGGTTTACATATATAAAAGTTGATTTATTGATTTACATGAGGTTACAAAAAAATTGTCATGCTGTGGATTAGTTACAAGGATTTTTACTTGTCTTGGTTTCCCATGGTTTCATCAGCAATGCATAGGTGTAGGTTTATGTATGTAAAAGTTTATTTATGTTGTGGATTAGTTAGAATGGTTTTATATAACTTAGATTGCTGTGGTTACATGGGTAGTCTGCAGTGGTTGTTTTACATATGTAAAAGTTGTTTTATTGGTTTATCCAAGATTGCATAAATTTTACATGGTCTGGACTACTGTATCTACAGATGCAATCCAAGTTTAGTTCTATATGTGGTTGTGTTGCCTTGGTAACATAGACAAGGACTAGAAATACCCATGGTAGTGTGGCAATTATCTGTGAAGTCTGGCCTGGTGTTGTGAAATCAATGTCAGTATTTTTATTTTTTAGGGTATCTTCTTTGGGTTACCAAGATTTCTCTTGGTTTCATTGCCAATGTGGGTTGGGGAGGGTGTTAGTGTGGGTGGAAACATTGGTGGAATTGCCATGCCTATTTTCTGGTGCATTTGAATATATGAGTGTTGCAGAGGGGTGGGGTGGTACAGCTATGTTAGAATTGGTTGCAATTCTTAAGTTGGACTTTGTGGTAAGCTGGTTGGACTCTGAGTCTGTGTACTTCTTCTTCTTCTTCTTCTTCTTCTTCTTCTTCTTCTTCTTATTATTATTATTATTATTATTATTATTATTATTATTATTATTATTATTATTATTATTATTATTATTATTATTATTATTATTATTATTATTATTATTATTATTATTATTATTATTATTATTATTATTATTATTTTTATTTTTTTTTACCTCAAAATTATTTAGTGGAATAGTTTGTTTTAATAGATTGTCTGCTCAGATCTAATATGCCTTGGGAATTTTAGAAGTAAATGGATTTTTTTAGTGTTTTTACTAAGTTTATAAGATTTATACATTTTATAAACCTTTAATCAAGGATTAATATGTGTATATTTTCTGCAAAATTAGTTGGATCAAAATATGTTTTTTAAAGATTTTTAGCATTTCTATTCTTCTAATATAATTGATCATTGAAAACTGCTTTGACCTCAAAATTATTTAATGGGATAGCTTGTTTTAATAGATTGTTTGCTGAGATATAATACACCTTGGGAATTTTAGAAGTAAATGGATTTTTTAGTGTTTTTTTTAAGTGATCTGCACTTAAAACTAATACACCTGGAGAATCTTATTACTAAAGCTTATGATACTTTATTTTTCTTTATTTTTGGAAACAATTATCATGTTTTAATTTATATTACTCAACTTTTTTTAACATGGTTTTTTAATATGTATGTGTTTTTATTTGAAACATAATCAGTGGAATTTCTAATGTCTACTATTTTAAGTATTTTTAAGTAACCAAAACTAATTTCTCTTTGTCTTAGTTTCACTAGATATAAAATTTCATTTTATTAATAATTAAGTACATAGTGATTTTGATATATTCAATAATTTTATTTTGGACATTGTTTTTTTATATATATTGGACAATCTGAGAATAGTAAGGGAGGGAAAAGAAGTTACTCTCTTTAAGATATTATAGATTTATGTATGTTGTATGTGAATTTTTTTTTAAAGTTTTGTGTATATATGATTTGTATATGTTAGTGGAAGATTTGGAAATTTTATACTTATATTTTTTTATTATAATTAATGGCCCCATATGCTATTAAATGTCCTTTGTGCTTATGTAACATTTACAGTAGACAAAAAATATTTAAAGTGATACTGAGCACGAGTTAGATAATTCAGATAATCTTACTACACCATTTTCTGATATTAATATTGATAATGATCCTGAAGTTTTAGTCATGGATTCTTCTACATATGGTTTGGGTTTAAATGTAGTTGGGGTTAAATGTACTTATTGTAATGTAGAATTGTCAGATGCAGATAATGGAATTAAGTGATCTGGTTTTTGTCAAGGATATTTTCATAAATCTTGTTTGAATTTGTCGGATGCAAAAATTTTTGATTGTTGGTTTGGGTTTTTTTCATTGTATAGAATGTAATTAATTATCTGTGGATAGTGATGAATGTTGAAAATGTTAGGTCAAAAGATAATAATGATCTTACAGATGTGGAAGCTGATATACATATTGAAAATATTTCTGAAAAGGATAATTATAATAGAGATAGGGTTAAAGATAATAGTGATAATAATTTAAGTATTGATAGGAGTTTAAATTCTAGTTCTAATGTGGATATAGTTAATTTGCTTCTAGATAAGGAAAGTAGAAAGATAGACTTGGGTGGTTTTACTTTTGAATTATTAAAATCTATGTCTCTTCAGGAAGTATATAGTATGATTATGAGTATGGCAAAATTTGGTGTAAAGGAATCTAAAGCTATTAGTGATGGTGTTATTTCTGGTGATGTAGGTATACAATGTGATTTATTGGAAACACAAGTCTTTGGGGATATTGCTGAGATTGATTTTGCTGGTGATGTTAATTCATCTTTTAAGGGTAATAATACCTTAGGAAAGTTGCCCAAGTCCTCATTCTTTATTGGAGATATAGGTAAAAATAATTTTGGGAAATAAGATAATAATAATAGCATTTATAATGGTGATTATAAAGGAAATAATAATATATTGGATCAGGATTTTTATTCATGTGATGAATATATTGGATGTGGAATTGATAGTAATACAAGATACAATACAGGAAAAGTTTATAAAACTAAAATTTATAGGCAGTCTAAAAAATATCAAAAACAATTTTCTAGACTTAATGATGAAAAATTTAACAAGTTTTCTGGCTTTTCTGTTAATAATTCATCGCTGGGATACTATGATAATTTTCCTGATAAAAAGTATGTATTGAAGGATGGATATTCACATTCTGTTTCAAAAAAGTATAGAAGTTTTTTCTAGTGACTTTTCTAAATCAAATTTCAGAAGAAAAAATTGTCTAGCAAATGCTGATAGAGGTTTTATTAATCATAGAGCAAATTATTCGCATTTCTCTAAATATAACTATTATATTGATAATGAGGTTAATGTGGGAAATGGTTTGGGATGCTCTTTTTCAACTTCCGGTAAAAAAGATAGACTACCTTATTTTCCTATGGAAAGGGGGTTTGGTATGTCTAAAATTCATAATATTAATAATAATAATAAAACAAAATGTAATAGATATTTTGTTTCTAATATGCCAGTGAGTCTTAATTCATATATTAAGTTATTTCTTGAAAAACTTTTAAGAACTAGGATCATGTGTCATGAAATTAATATGTATAATTTGAAGTCTTCTTACTTTTATATATCTGCTCCTGCTCATAAACATAATGATTTCCATTGGTTTTTTTTTATGGAACTTTGGCTAATTTTTTAAAACGTTAGTGGTATTTATTTATTTTCTTTGATTTATTATTTTCTTTATTCACTATACTTGCTTACATTTTTCTTTACTTGATTTCATTTATTTATTTGTTTTGATTTATTTTTGATATGATATGGTAGGGCTTTCTTGTTTTTATATGAATGTTAGAGAGATGAGAACTAAATGTGTGGAAATTAAACAATTCTTTGAAACAGAGCATTTTGATTTGATATTTTTTACAGAGACATGGTTAAATCAACAATTTTCTGATTGTTTTTTCCTTGATGATAGGTATATTATTTTACGTATGGATAGTTCTTTAGAATATGCAGCTAGAGGAGGTGGTACTCTTATTGCTATCAACAAAAATGTTTTATATAGAAATCTATGTTTTACTTCTTCTGTATGTGAATCTACATGGTGTGAAGTTTATATAGATCATAATTTTAAATGTATAATGGAAAATATTTATTTTAAACCTAACAACTCACTTTTAGAGCTTGAATACTTCTTGACAGTACTTGAAGATTTTTTGATTAGTTATAATAATATTATCATTGTTGGCGATTTGAATATGCCTGATTTATTTAAGGGTAAGATTATTACGCATTAGTCTTTATCATCTCAGAAAGCTTTAAGAATGCTTAGATTTTGCAAATTTTTTGGGCTTCAACAATATAACCCTGTTGTTAATAATTTTCAGTGAACTTTAGATTGTGTTCTTAGTAATGTACCAATTGTTAGTAATTTTCACTTTGTGTCTGTTACTTTTCCAATTGATGCTCATCATCCACCTATCGAATTGTATATTAAGATGTGTTATTCTAAAATTACTTGTTCTAATGTTGTGAAAAAAGATTATGGGAGGGGTAATTATGTTTGATCTTTGTAGAAAAAATTCTGAAGTTGATTGGAATTACTATGTACTCAATTAATGATGTGAATTTTTGCTTGGATTAATTTTTGAGAATTTTTAATGGTTTTATTGATGTATATATTCCTAATAAATTGTCTTTTAACAAAGGTTATCCTCTTTGGTTTTCATATACTCTTATTAAGATTATTAAAAGGAAATCTTATCATCATAGACACTATTTTAAGACACAGAATATAATTTATTATAATAACTTTATCAATTTTAGAAGATTGGCTAAATACATCTATAAACGAGATTTACAAGAGTAAATAAAAAAATTGAAATTAATATTTCTTCTAATCCTAGAGAATTCTGGAATTTTGTTCATAATTCAGGCTTGGGTAAGAAAAAGGTTCAAATGACTCTGCATTAAATGCAGATGATTTTTCTAAACATTTTGCAGAGTTATATTCTTCACAACATGGGATTGATTCTAAAATCACATTTTCTGGAAATTTGTCTAGTGCTAAATGTACAATTGATCAGATCTCTAGGGAAGATGTTATTGTAGCTATTAGGAGGCTTAGAACTCACTCTAGTTTAGGATATGATAATATTCCTTCTTTTATTTATAAGGGGCTAGCCGAATTTATTGCAGTACCTCTTGCCTTTATTTTTAACCTGTCTCTTAATTCTTGTAATTTTCCTAGTGTTTTGAAATGTGCTAAAATGATTCCAATCTTCAAAAATGGTGATCGAGATTGTGTTTCTAATTATAGACCGATTTCTGTTTTGCATTCCATTGCACAAATTTTTGAGAGATGTATTTATAATAAAATTATTTCAGATGTGGGTAAGATAATTTCTTCTTCTCAACATGGTTTTAGTCCTAATAGATCAATTGATAGTAATCTACTGACAATTTATGATCATATACCTCATGCAATTGAGGATCGTCAAAGACTAGATGTTATTTATTTTGATTTGTCAAAAGCCTTTGATAAAGTTGATCACAGTGTTTTACTTCATAAATTACATAAAATAGGTTTCTCTAATAAACTTATACATTGGTTTTGCGTAGTCGTACAACATATATTAAATTCAATAATAAAGTTTCATTTAATTTTGAATACAATTTAGGTCTTCCCCAGAGTAGTATTTTAGCACCCCTGCTGTTTAATGTTTACGTTAATGATTTTAAGGATTGCTTGAGATATTCTTTTCTGTTAAGCTATGCTGATGACTGTAAGATTTTTAGAAGAATTATATCAGTTAACGATTGTGTTCTCCTTCAGAAGGATATTGATAACTTTAGTGCTTGGTGTGAGTTAAATAAAATGACACTTAATCTTGATAAATGCTCCCTTGTTTCTTATTCCAAAAAACCTGAAGTTTGACAATTTTGTTATTATATCAATTCTCAAAAAATTATTTCAGTTAAATGACAAAAAAATCTTAGAATTAGGTTTTCTTGTAGTGGATCTTTTATTCCTCATCTTGAAATGATTGTTGGTAAGGTTTTTAAAGTTATGGGTGCCATTCTAAGACATAGTTATCAGTTCAGTAATGACACTAAACGGAAATTAGTTTTTTTCATTGGTTCTTCCTATTATTGAATATGGTTCAATAATTTGGAACCCTAGTTCTTTGTAAGGATGTAACTTCTTGCAGTCTATTTCAAAGAAGTTTTTCAAATATGTTTCTTGGGAGGGTAAAATGATTAATCTTTCATCGAGATGAAAGTATAGGGATTTGAAATATTTTTATAAAATTGTTAATAAACAAGTTATTTTATCAGATATAGTTTCAACTATCTCAATTAGGTCTTTGAGTTATGATACTAGGTCTACTTGTGAATATCAGATTCAAACATGTCATTCTAATATTCTTAAATTTTCTCCATTATTTAGGTTACCTCTTTATATAATCAGAATGGGAGTAACCTTAATCTGTGTGACATTGATTATAAAAAATTTTGTTATCTTATTAAACTTTTTTCTCAAAGTAATCTTTATTAGAAAAAGATTACAAAAATTATGGGTACACTTACCCATTGAGGATTACACAGTAATTCTATGTAACAAGGTAAAATGTACATATGTTCAAAAATAATTACATCCATAAAAATTGCTGTAATGTGATTAATGTGTATCTGTACATGGATTCACATGGCCCAGCTGTTGAGAAGTTAACCATCACCCAATGGTCCCACCCCTGGGGTCCCGAAGCAAAGACTCAAATGCTTCAGCTGAATAGGTGAAGTCCAGCATTGTGCCAACCACCACAACAGGCAGCAAGATCCAAGGCCCAAGTTCACCAAGCAATACTCTCGAACCACAGCCAAGCCATGTCAAGATTATTCTGAATACTCTGCCTCCCAATTAACAGTCCGAATGAGCAGGAACCACAATCGGTCTACCTGCCCAAAATTGGAAAACCAACTTGGGTAAAAACTAAGAAGTAATAAGTAAAGAGCCAGATCGACACTGCCCAAAACCAGCCTATCAGCAGGACACAACAGCCAACCAGAGCAGGAATAGCACCAACTTTGACCATGTAGCCCCCCGGCAGGTGTTCTGGGCAGTGGCAAAATTGTTAACAGCCCACACCATAAACCAGATACCTAATGTCTCCAACCAGCCACCCCTGAAGAAACAGAAGGGAGTGCAGACCCATGCCCACAAAACAGAACTCCATCAATGTTACAAAAAAAAATGGTGGTGGCTCAAAACAGACCAACCGCTTTACAAATGCACTAAATTTAAAGCTAACAAATAAAACCTTATGATAGTGAGTGCAAATCAACACTGACCTATCAAATAATCCATCAAGAGGTGCAGTAGCCCTTCATGGTGAAGTCCACGTGAAGGTAGTGACTTTCACCCTCCCGGCAGGTATTCCCGGGCTAGACAATGATCGTTGACTATCCCCTCAAATGAACTAAGCCCCTTATGACCACTATCACCACACTTGAGGAAAAGGAGTGCAAACTCACACCCAACAATACAACATTTAATTCATGTAGTCTTGAAATCAAGCCGGATTTACTTGCACACCATGAGAATAAATCATTTTTCCATATCATTTTGCACACTGAGGTCAATGGAGCTGAACATCGGCCCTTGATCATCATCAGACTTCTGTGTCTGCAAATGTTCACAGCAGCTGTTAAACCCACCAACCAAAGTCCTGAATTCAGGGCTCACAATGATTTTTATTTGTTGTTACTAGTTGGATCCTGCTTCTTTTGATTGAATTTTAGGTCTTTGATTAGTAATTAATGATTCAAGTATAATCTGAACGTTTGTTGTTAAACTTTGAAAAATTCTCAATAATTATTGCTTAAAAAGTATGATTAATTTGTAGCTTCAAAGTTTCTGTTTAGGTCTAAAACATCATTTGTACTTATTTTTGTCTCTAGATCATTATTTTTTAGCTCAGGAATCTCATTGTAGTTCTGTGTTGATTTGAAAAATTTTTATTTATTGATTTTTTTTGGAGGGGAGGGGGAAATCCTACAGAAAGGGGGTGATAACTTCTGTCCTGATCATTGGAGAAACCTGATTTTTGTACAGGGTGATAGCTTCGGTTATTTTCTATAATGTTCAATTCCAAAATTGAGATCGAATTAATAATTGGAACTTGTTTAACACTGCTAAAATCTGATGGAAAGATAAAATTCCTAAAACCATCATTGCTAACATATTATATTCCATGCTTTCTATGAGATTTGATGTGCAAATGAATTTCCTGTTTATTCTATTAATAAAATTAGGACTTCTAGTGTCTATTCTTTTTAGAAATATTTGGTTTCATTTCCAATTATTTTTAAAAGGTTTATAATATTTTAATGATTCCAAGAATTATTTAAGCTAGCTTTTGTCTCTTTCTAATGGCATCCATTTGCATAAAACAGAACGATAGATAATTTCAATTATCATTGAATGAAAACTGTTTCAAAATTTTCTCTAAAGATGAAAAAAACAATAAAACAGATATTCACTTACATTTTGGTAAACTTTTTTTTTTTTATGAATCCAACAATGGACTATGACTTTGGTGAATACAACAGGGAGCCTGAAACAGCAAAAACTGGAGTCCTAGGCTCCGTCTAGTGGACTAAAAATCTTATTAAACTTAAATGTTATGTTTGATAATGTCTTTTCAATTTTACTTTATTATGTATACATTTATATTTTCATATTATGTTATATGTTTTATTTTCATTTCTATTGTATGTCCAAACTGTAATTGGCTTTATGCTGTTGTTTAGCACTTAAATAAATGAATTGAATTATTATTATTATCATCATCATCATCATCATCATCATCATTATTATTATTATTATTATTATTATTATTATTATTATTATTATTATTATTATTATTAATTCAATTTTGATTCGATTTACTACTGTTTTATAATGGTTATCCAAATCAAATTTGTGAACTATAAATACTTCACATATAGAAGATATTGGTCCATTATTTTATTTATCTGCTATTATGCAACACTGGCAAGAAACTTTTTTTCTCACAGTACTCAATATCTTGAGTAATTCTAATTCTCCTTTGTATTCTCTTCTCAGCTTTATCTTCACAATGAAGACAAACAAATTTGCACTTTTTTAAAGTGTCTTTAAATGGGGCCTGCCTCTTCCATAAAAATTATATTCAAATTTAAGACTTACTTACATTGCATGTTCAGTCTAATGAAGATATGATTTTATAATGATAATATCTATAATATATTATCCTGCAAGCTAAATGTTTTGTTTTTTTTTAAATTGAAAGAAAAGAAGATTAACTTTATTCACATGTAATAAGTTGTAGTTATTACTCCATTGTTATATGGAAACATTATGTGGAGAGTAGCCATTATTATTACACAAAAAAGAGAATAGTTAATTGTTAAAATTCATGACTGACTTAAAATCTGCAATAATTATAATAACATTTTTTTTTTATTGATGTGACTTTCCTATAGAAAAATAAACATAACTCTCTATGGAAAATAATATAAATCTAAAATAAAACTAATAATTAAATATTAAAAATACATCAGATTCCAATAAATTTAATTCTTTTAATCATCTTTTAAGTGAAATATAATTGTTTTTTTTTTCCATGTCATTGAATATAGCTGCTGAAATAGGCTATCTGTTGTCTTCAATTGTGAATTTAACACAAGTTTGGTGCATTCAGTTATGCACAGCAAGAGACATATATAACCCTGATAGAGATAACAAAATCAATAATAATATTGTTATAGATTAACATATGTATAATATAAAAGTAATTAAAAGAAATAAACTAGATTGAAGGGCAATGTTAAAATATAAAATTTTATACAAAAAAATTAATTGAATATAAGTATGGGATAAAAAGGTATTACACTAGCGATATTAAAGGTCTATATTTAAGCTAATAGTTGGAGTGTTTGAAATGTTATATATATATATATATATATATATATATAGATAGATAGATAGATAGATAGATAGATAGATAGATAGATAGATAGATAGATAGATAGATAGATAGATAGATAGATAGATAGATAGATAGATAGATAGATAGATAGATGGATGGATGGATGGATGGACGGACGGACGGACGGACGCACAGACAGACAGACAGACAGACAGATAGATAGATAGATAGATAGATAGATAGATAGATAGATAGATAGATAGATAGATAGATAGATAGATAGATAGATAGATATTGTATATGCTTAAATATTGTAGCTCTGATGATGACAGATGGACAAATTGTAGATAAGAGGAAATAAATAAATCAAATGTTAAAACTGCAACGTAGAGTGTAAATTAAAGTATATTTGGTATATTATATTATACATAATATGTGTTAATATATATTTCTAATACAATTCTATATAAATAAATTTAATAAAGTGTGAAAATGTCACATCTAAAAGATAAATCTTTCATTGTATTTAAGTGTCTTTCATTTGATTTAACATTTAAAATGTAATTTTGCAATATACAAAATGAAGAGAGAATATCTCAACATGTTCCTGTCCTCAATATGATAGCATAGAATAAAATATAAAAAATGTTTTACTTGAATAAGAGGATATTTGTAAGATAAAATTTTGATAAATAATATAATAGAGAATAAAATCTATATAAAAGACCACAATGTGACTTCCCCACTATTTAAATGAATTCATCAATATTTCAAGATGACATTATTCTTAGCAAATTCAATGTCACCATAGGAACAGTTAATATGATAATAAACAAGGCAAATCTCTCCATGCAGTAGTGCCACCATGTGCCAAACAGAATAATCAATGGATGCTAGAAGACTTGTGCATAAAATCCCTATCTAGTGCCTACTCAACCAATATCCCCAGACTAGTTTCTGGCTTGTGGCCTTCATCAGTGAGGAGCCTTGGATCTGAGAGCATCGAACCTAGATCTTAGGATCTAATGCAACCCTCCAGCAGCCACCTTTTAACTCTACTTAACTACAAAACTATGAGAATGAAATTGAAAACACAATAATATTATCAATCTAAGCTCAATAGCTTATATAGTCATATGGGTCTGAATTCAGTTCAGCACCCATACATTTTGGTGTCTTTGGCTCTTTAACAACCATAGCCACCACTATCCTATTAGGCAGGATTGGTATTAAACCACTAAACATCACATGATCACTATCTCTTACACTAGCATATAATTGTTAATAAACAAGGCAAACCTCCATACAGTAGTGCCACCTTGTGCCAACCAGAGTAATCAATATGACTATATGAGCTATTGAGCTTAGATTGAAAATATTATTGTGTTTTTCCAATTTCATTTTCATAGTTTTTTAGTTAATCAGAGTTAAAAGGTGGCTGCTGAAGGGTTGCATTACATCCTAAGATCTAGGTGCAGTGCTCTCAGATCCAAGGCTCCTCACTGATGAAGGCCACAAGCCAGAAATTAATCTGGGGATCTTGTATGAGTAGGCACTACATAGGGATTTTATGCACAAGCCTTCTGGCATTCATTGATTACGCTGGTTGGCATAGGGTGACACTACTGTATGGAGAGTTTTGCTTTGTTTAGTAACAATTATGTGCTAGTATAAGAGATAGTGATCATGTGATGTTTAGTGGTTTAATATGATAATGATGATAATTCATCTGATCTTTCATAATAAATAAATCATGCATAAACTAAATCCCCAAATAATCCTGAGGACACATTTGATGTCACAATTGCAGTCTTCTGTATATGCATGTAAAAGTTGAATATAGAGGCAGTTTAAAAATATTATTTAAATTTATTGTAAATAAACCTCCATCATTAAGAAAATATCACTAATAGTATCATTAATTTTTTAACATTTTCTTCAAATCTTGTACATGAGAAATAATTCAATCCAAGAAATTATCACAGAATACCATGACAAACACAGTCAAAAGCTTTAATGAGATCAAAATAAATTCCAACCTAAAATTGAGAGTTTTAAAAAATCTGCAATGCAACAAATATTCATTAATTGCTTGTATTGTACTTTTGCCCATTAAAAATCTAAATTATTGATTTAAAGTTTATTATTAAAAAAAAAAGATGCAACAATTATAGGTTTAACAGTCAATTTTAGAGCTTAGAAATTAGAAATATTGCTTATAGTCTCTAATTCTCAATCAATATTTTACTTCTTTCCTTATATAATGGAACAACAATATATTATAAAATCTGCAGAACACTCAGAAAGATATATTAATTAGACATGTAAGTTATTGGACCAACGTATAATTTATAATGTATTAATGTAAAAGCCATAACTGAGTCAAGTTCCACAAACCACACATATATGAAGTTAAAAATTAAGTATATAATCTTATTTTCCCTAAGTGGTAGTACATCAAGTGATGATATATTCACATCCAAATCATTTATTAGACCCTTTTCAATAATAGTAAAAGCACTGAATAGAGTTAAAATTATATTTGCCTGTAAAGTGACCATTAAAACATCTGCAGTAAATTTATAATAATCAATAAGGTCAAACATTCCCTTATTAATTGACATGAGTTTTGTTTGTCTTTATTTTAAAATAGAAGCAATTATTTTTCACACATTAATCTGTGATCCTCTTAGCCTTTTAAACATCAATTTCATTTGTTTATTCAATTGAGAGATCTACTCTACAAAAATATTATTTTTGTAAAGATAATGCTTATAATTTATTACAAAAATTATCAGTAATTCAAAATGGCCATTATCACTGAATATCTATCTCTTTCCAGTTTTAATTCATTGATCATTTTTGTCAGTCATTGAATTTCTGCCTTTTAATCTTTAAATTTATTATGAACATTACATTGACTTTATTATTCTGTCATACAGAAAATAATACATTTTATTTTAATCAAATCATCATTCATAGGATTGTTGTTAAAAAAACAATTATGGTTTTTCTTTTTTGATGCATCTATGAATATATTTTCTTTTATCCAAATTACGCTTAAACAGAAGCTATCTCCAGTAATATGATATTAACAGTTTTAATGATTTAAAGCTGTTGAAATTTTGTATAGATAGATTTCTTTGAAGACTAATGTTGAATATTTTAAGAATATGATTGACATAAATCCTTTTAAAATACATTTGCAATTTTACATGATTTAGCCAACAATTTGGACTTTAATTGTTCTTTTAATATTAACTTCATCTGTATTCTGAATTCTAATTATAAATTAATCTATTCAATGGTGTTTGAATAAAGATGCATGCAAGCTTCCATGTATGATTTTTCTACTTAAACAAAGTATATGTGATCATTAATCAATGTAATCTCCAAAAATTCAACAATAGCTTATCATTTGAATTTACAATGCTAATATCAAGATTTACAAAATTTTTGATAAAACTTTACTGTTCTTACCTACATGTGAATTAATGTTTTGGGAAAAGAAATAATGTTATTTAACTATTAAAATTTTTTAATGTAAATGATTTAAATTATTTACAATGAAATCTAATAAATGTTTAGCTTTTTATATTAGAAAATTGTGTAACTCAGATTGTTGCAGTGAATTACAAAATTGTTACTTTATTTATTGACATATTTGTTGAGTTTGACAAGATTTAATTGACATAATTTATTTAAACAACTCTTACTGCACAACAGATATATTTAACTTTTAGAATCTGCTCTCATCTCATGTGAAATATGGTTTCATTATTATATACAAATAAATAGTTTATAACATTGCTTTCATTTGCATCAGAACTTTTATTTTACAGCCATTCATTCTTTAGTTTTGACATTTCTTAAAAATGTCTTTACTTGATTTCCTACTAAAAACAGTTTTGAGTGCAATTCAGTTTTGTTTTAGGCTACTTTACAATGTTTTAAATACATTTAATGATGCAGTTATCACTGTGGAAGTTGAAATATTAAATTTTCATTAAGGCTTTTCTGTTCAACATAATATATTCTATATTACATCTTCAAGATAAGACTGTAGTCTGAACTCTCTTCAGCCATTCTTTTTTTTTTCTTTTTTTATTGGTAATCTTTTTGTACACTTAACTTTCACTTTAACATTTTTTTTAAATGTTTAGACTAATCATATCTATTGCAACAATGATGTATACATTATTTTTCCTATCACATGAGTTAAATATTCTAGATATTTTTTTTAAACAAGAGGAATGGTAAAAAAGTATTTTTTTATATCTTGGTTCTTTTATGAATTATTAATATGAATTTAAAATTATAAACAACATTTTAATTGTTATGATCTGTTATTATTTCACCTGTTTTTAACAAACATACAATAGCAAATTCATACTTGTGTAAAGTTATCTACAATATTGTACAGTGGAAAATTATTAGCAATATAGGAAACTATTTAATGAGAATTACCTGACCAAATAAATGCAATCACAGTATCTTGTGAATCAGATTATATAATAAATTATCTAATCATTGTGAAAATGGGTCTATTGGGATATATATTTTCTGTAGGATGTGCAATTCAATTTTTTTTTAAAACAATGGAGTAACTATTTATGCAAATTAATGTAGAAAATAGTATTTAGTCACATTAATATTAATCCAATGAAAAATCTTGTTACAAGAGATTGTAAAAAATATAAGGAAAATAAATATGAAACCTTGAAAAGGAAAGTAGCTCTAAATTTTTGAGAAATAAAGAAAAGGTAGAAAAGCTTATGAATGCTTTACATATACATCTTTCTTTTGATAGATAACTAATGGCAATGAGATATAATAAAGCCGAAATCAATTGTGATTTAAAAATCAAGAGCTTATTATGATTTATGATTATGGTTTATTTATTTTCAAAACAACACAAGAAAAAGTTGTACCATGTTCTTTTTCAAACATTCTTATTATGATCTACTTAATTTACACTATCCTAGATTTCAATTAATGCTTACTTTTATTATTGTTTAAAGATCTGTGCAGTCTTTGGGAACTTTATTCTGAGCATAGAATACATAATACTGATATTTCATCAAACCCTGAACAAGAAACTAAATTACTATGTCAGATGATCATTTTATTTAAGGGAGAAAAACTTTTTCAGAAACAGTCTAAACTAAATATTCATTAAATTAGTAATACAATGAACATACAATATATATGTATTAAACTTTAGTAGAATGGCTGTGGACCATATTTTATTTTTTTATAATTAAAGTGTATAGCATAGTATAAAAACTTAAAAGAATGTAATGTTTTTAATCTCACACAATGGAATTTGCATATCAATTTTTGTTTCATTTTATGTTAAAATAAGGTATGATATTATATTGAAAGCATTGTTACATTAGTGCTAGCAGATGAATTTGATAACAGTTATGTCTATCAGAATTTTGATTCAATCTTACAATTAGAAAAATTTTTAGATTAATCAACAATATATAATATTCAATTCAGAATTTACTTTTTGGGGAAATGCACTGACTATAATTAATTGTTTGATTTATTTTCAGAATTTATTCTTCATTTACTTTTTTTGAAAATGGTAATGCATGAATTATTCTAATTGAATATGAATTGTTACATGATTACATTCTGGATTATCTCTTCAGTCAAATTAGCTAGATTTATGACTGTAAAATATTAATGATTCTCTAAAATTGAATTTATATTTATCTTGTAATAATCAGATATCTTTCTGTAAGCTGATCAACATTTGATTGAATTATTCAGATGCTACTGACTAAATGTTTATGATAACATTTATAATTGATACACCTATTCATGGTATGCCTTTTGCTATTTTTTTGTTGTTGTTATTGTTAATTTAGTTATACAATTGATACTTCTTTTTCCATCATTTCAATTATGTTTATCCATGTTTTTTTTTTATTTAGCAACATCATATCCATATTTTTCTGCATAGATAGGTGTTACTTTATTGTAATGATATATTATTTTTTCAAAAAAATTTATATTGTTTGGAGTCTTTTTGTATTTTTTTTTTTTTTTTTTGCAATCTTATTTGTTTTGTGGTAATGAAAGTTGAATATAATATTCAATCCTTTTATTTAGAATGGTCTCTCACTTTTTCATATTTTGAACAGAATAATCATTTTTATATCTCTATTTTATTTCTGATGTTAGTCTAAAGGTACCTAATGAAATTGTGGTTTTTGTTACATTTTATGTGATATAAATTAAAGAATAAGTTAAGGAAGTGATTAATCTTCCTCTAAACATATAATTACAGTATGCTAAAATCTATTATGAACTTAAGATATCTGTAACAATAAAAATACGCTTTCTAATATCTAGAATACCATATTTTGTATCAATTATAAAAATACATACACACATATATATATATTGAAAGTATATTACAAAAAGAGGAATGCTTTTACTTAGTCAATGACACAAAAAAAAGTTATAAAGTTATCTTTTTTTTTTAAATTGAAGTCTGATAGAAATAAAAGGTTAAATTAAAAAACTAAATGAGAAAACAATCGCAAATATCTAACTGGAGGAAAAATGTCTTTTTCAATACTTTTACTGAGAGACATAAAGAAGAATGCATTACTCGTTACCTACACAATTTTAATTAATGATAGATTTTATGGCTTTTTTATTTTATATTTTAGCTAAAAATAACTATAAGAATATTATTTAAAACAGCTAGAAACAGCTTAGAAACTCTCAGATAATTAAAAAAAGTTTACAAAGTATTACTTGAGCTCGAAATCAGAATGTTTAGATGGAAATTATATTATAATCATAACTTCAAGCGATCTTTTATAAAATTAAACAAAATTTGGTGTATATTTATGTTAGCATAGAAGTTTTTAAAAATAACAAACATACTTGAAAGTATTACAAAAAACAACAAATTTTAAAAAATTATTGCATCCAATATTATTCTCTTCATATATATATACTTTAAGCAAGATGTAATCAAAAAGGGATTTGAACCCAAACTTTCAAGCTTCCTTCAGTCATCGACTCCATCTTGTACAACTGTGAAAAAGGCAAATGATCTCCAATATATGTATTTCGTGCTGAACTAGCACTTATCGGTTGGTCTGGATCATCATCTCCCACACACATATATAATCAATACTTGGTTTATATTAAGATAGCAAATCTTCAAACTATAATAGAGAGGCTTCAATCTTCTCCAATCTACAACTTTTAAGGCATCCAAAATTTTGGAAAACAAAGGCTTTGAACATGTCATCATCAGATTTTCAAAATATAGATGGTTTAAAAGTTGGGGAATGGAGAAGTTTGATGTTTAGAATTTGAAGATTTTCTTTCTTAATATAAACTGAGCACTGATTGCATCTGCGTGTGGGAGATAATGATCTGGACCAACTGATGAGTGCTGGTTCAGCATGAAATACTGATATTGTAAATCATTTGTCTTTTTCACATGTTGGTGATAATTATATATGTATAACATAATAATATAATAAATGTCCACTAATAAAAATATTGTAATAAAATGTAATTATATTCCAAATAATGATAAATCACAAAATAAATTCGAATATAAACTTTAATCAATAGTAGTACTTTCAATTATATTCACAATCATTTTCAACTAAACTGACAATTTCAAAATGGAGTAAAACATAAAACAGCCATTTTGAAATTAACTCAGTTTAATGGAAAATAATTATGAATATAATTGAAATTACTATTAGTAATTAACATTATATTGGAATTTATTTTGTGATTTACTGTTATTTGGAATATAATTATATTTTATACATATATAAAAATAAAATGTCCTTTAATTAAAACTATTGTGATATATATATATATGTGTGTGTGTGTGTGTGTGTGTATTTTGAAAAAGACTAGAATACTTTTAAGATTAATGCAAAAAAAATTACAAATCTCTTGTGAAATTTAACATAGTTTGGAAAAAATGTTTATCATAAAGTTGAGATTCAATATTGTTTCTCAAAAGACTCAAATTTATTATATTTTTAGCCATTTTATTTAAAATTTAATTATCAGAAACAAAAAAGGAAAAAGAAAATGTTATTTTAATAATTTACAAATTATATATATATAAAGCAATCCCCAAATGATTGAACCCATACTAAAATATGAGAAAAACAAGAGAAGAAAAAGAATATTAATTTACGGATTTTTTTTTTTTTTGGGGGGGGGAGGTTACTATAGTACAAATAATTTATTGTTTTACTCTTCTCAATAGCAGTAAACTACTTGTTAAATTTGAAAATTCTAACCAAACTTAAATTTCAAAATTGTAACCAAGCCTATATTGCAAAATAACTAAATAAATTGTCATGATAATGTCATTTGACAGGTATGTTAGGATTGTAATGCTTGTTGCATACAATAAACTTTCATTTCAGTTAATGCAATTATTATTTGCTTTGTTTTTCAGTCCCAGCTAATATATTGCTTTGTCCATACTTTCATGTTTGTTTATATTTTTTTTTTTAAATTCTATATAGTATTTTTGCTAAGTTATATGTTCTTAAGAATACACTTTTGTCTTTATTACTTTCATTGTTGTGCACTTTTTCAAGTAATGCATATAGTTCTGCGGATGTGGGTGAGTTTTTTGTAACATGCTGTATTAGGTGTTTAATTATGTTTTCATATGCTAATCATATTTGCATAGGATTCATTTTTAGTTTTTTTCATTTTATTAAGTATATATATTTAAAAGAATATTTTAAAAAATTGTCTCGTTTGTGATAGGAGAAGTAGTCATTGTTTTGCCTATAAAATTTTTTGAGCAATGATATGATTTAAAATGATGCTTTAGACAACATAGTCTGACATGAGTGTATTAATTAGTGAGAGATTTATCATGTGATGAAGTGAAGATCAATACAACATTAGGTTAATCAAAGATACATACCTGCCATTATTGATTGAGATGGCTCCATCAGGGAAAAAACCTCTCCATTGAATAAAAGAAAAGTGAACATATGCAGCCATTTTTAAATCAATTTATCATATGTCATATTGAAATCACCCAATAATAGACATGAATAAGGTGATGTGGATATCTTAATATTAATAATTTTGTAACTGCATTAATTGCTTTTGAGCTAGGTGGAATATATATATAATTGATTTTTCTAGTACGAGGATCATATCCAGATGTGATAATCTCTACCAGTGTAAAATCAGAGAAGCCATTGAGATACATAAAAGGTGAGATTGTATCAATAAGTGAGATGATACATGCAAACTTCCTCATATTTGGAAAGATTTTTTTAAAAAAAACATTCTAATTTAACATTTTTACTATTGGTGGAACATTAACATTTTTTTCAAATCAGTGATAGTGGCGCCCCTACAACCGTCTTTCTACCTTTTATCACCCAGTAGATGACTTGTGTGATCAAATCAAAATGTCTGTATATTAATATTTAAATTGAATTTGATAGATGTAGGAAGATTATAATTATTATACATGCATCAATATAAAGTATTTTGAAACTTGAAAAAAAGATTGAGTTTATTTATTATTATTCCTGTGTCTGCTGTTGAAAAGGTGTCTATAAAAAATGTTGAGAGCATATATTATTAGTGCAATGTGTTGGGTTAGTTGTGGAACCATTATATATTTTTGTTTAAAGGATACCTAATATATGTGACTGTATTCTTGTAAGTCACTTTTTTAACTCATATTTTTTCTATTGAGTTTAATTCTCTTATATCGAAGGAACAAACTTTGAATTTTATCTTCATATTTCTGATAAAAAAAAATTATTTATTAATTTAATTTACTATTATTGTCATTTTTATATAAAATAAAATATATGTATGAAATATATATATAAAACTGATAGCACTTATTAAACTATGAATTTAAAGTGTGATTATCAGTGTTTTGCGTTAATTACATATGTTTATTTGATTCATTATATTTTCATTACAATTAATTACTGTTTGAACTCTTTGCTACTCATTTTTGTTATTAATATTATGTGAACAATGTGAACATGATATACTTGTGTGACCTGCCATTTCCACTTCTTCCTCTATGGAAATATCTGAATCTTATTCCACATTTTTCTTTTGAGTTTTAACTTTCTTATTGAGGTTCATTGATAGTGGGGGATATTCAGTTTCACTCTCTTCTAAGTTAATAGTTTGATGTTTCCGCCCTCTTTTTGCTTTTATGGATCTACCTCGTTTTTTATTTTATTTCCGTGTTCATATTCATCACTGGGTCAATAGTTGAAGTGAGAGCATCCATCATGTTCAGTGATGTCTTATTCAAAATAATATTTTAATTTATGTTAGTATTACTCACCTGCAGTGTTGTATTGCTGTCAATTAGCTGATTTATTTGTGGACATTGATGCATTAGGGTTAATTTAAAATTACACTTTTTACAATATGGTTTTCAACAGTTGTGAATTAAATGACAGTGCTGTTGCCATGAAAACACGGAGGCTTTAAACCACTGATTGACAGAAATACCATAACTTCTTGTTCCTTAACAAGTGATGGTTTATTTATTGGTTTAATATTTTCATTCAGCTTCATTTTGAATTTATTACTTTGTATTGGAATTTATGTATTACTGTGATACATGAGTATAAAATTGAGAACTTCACCAAATAGTTGCATCATTTTTAGAAAATGTTGTTTTGGTGTCCTAGCTAAGTGATTTTAATTATGCCTGTTATAATACTAGCTGGATCAATTTCTACCAACGTGCAATAATTTGATGTTTTTTATTTTGTTGTTGTCTTTAAAATTGTATATTTGCTCTTCTGTTTGAAATGCAATTACAATGTATCTGGAATTTGAATGATCAGCTATACAACTAATGTTTATGGCCATATACTTTCTTATTAAATGGCTCAAATAACAGTACTTCAGAAATGTATATAATAAATAATGTTGATAAGTTGTGGCTAATATTATCAATAGATCAGTAATAAATCATTTAAATGTTAGAAATAAATCCTTCATATGGCTGAGTTAAAAAGCTCTGAAATTTTTTGTAAAGTGTGCTCATCCCAATTATATTGGGGCATACTTATGGAATCAATAATTTTAGTTGAATATAGATCCAATTTATTAACATCATTTCCTATCAATCAATAAAATTTGTTTCTCAAATCGCTGTTTTTCATTTCTGGTTCTATTTCTCTGTATTTTTGATAACTTTTAATTATTTCAGCAGACACTGATTTCATTTTAATATATATGTTTTCAATGAATACCAACATGTTGAAAAAACTGTGCATATTATTGCTGTTATTTGTAGGTCAAAATGAATATTTCTTTTGTTTGTTAAAATAGCTCTTTATATATATATCAAATAAAAAATTAATTTAACCAAAACACCAAACTCCATCAAAAAACAACAACCAAATCAAAAAAAAAAAAAAAAAAAAAATAAACAATTACAACAAACAAAAAAAAAATTAAAAATTTACAAAAAAAAAAAAATTTAAAATTTTTCTTTAAATAAAAACCCCACTTAAAAAAAAAATAAAAAATTAATATAAAAGAAAAAAAATTTTTATTTGGTTTAATTTGTTTTTTGGATGTTTTTTTTTATGATTCGATGATTGTATTTTTAAAGCAATATACGTAATTATATAACTGAATATTTGTAAATACAGTAACTAAATAATTAAAAAATAAATGTATCTGGATATGTAGGTGTGGCAGTGGATATATAGGTGAATCTAGATGTATGTTGGAAAAAAGAACTAAAGAACACTTGCTATTATTAAAACGTGTTCAGAAATCAAAACAAAATTGCATAGTAGATAATAATATTTCAGCATCTGTTTTTTATGACCATCATAAATCATGTATTTATGGTTTTGACTTCAATTTTAACAGTGTAAAAATATTGCAAATTGAAAAAAATAACGATAAAAGAAAAATAAAGGAAGCTATGCTAATATACAAATATAAACATGACTTAATTAACAGGCAAGCAGCAAACCTTAAGATAATGGAATTGTGGGAAAGTTAGCATTTCAAAGCTTTAGTTGACATAGATTACTGGGATAATCGAAAGCGCTCCTAAGTGGATAAAAATTTTTAATTATTTAGTTACTGTATTTACAAATATTCAGTTATATAATTATATAAATACTAGATTTTTCCACTATTTTGTTTTAAATAGTTTACTCATAGATTTTTCTTACAATGATGTGATTATTAAATAGGCAAAACTCTCAATACAATAGTGCTCCCCAGTGCCAACTAGAGTAATAAATGGATGCCAGAAGGCTTGTGCATAAAATCACCATCTAGTGCCTATTCATCCAATATCCCCAGACTAATTTCTGGCTTGTGGCCTTCGTCAGTGAGGAGCCTTGGATCTGAGAGCACTGCACCTAGATCTTAGGATCTAATGCAACTCTCCAGCAGCCACCTTTTATCTCTAATTAACTACAAAACTATGAGAATGAAATTGAAAACACAATAATATTTTCAATCTAAGCTCAATAGCTTACATAGTCATATGGATCTGAACTCAGTTCAGCACCCATACATTTTGGTGTCTTTGACTCTTTAACAACCATAACCACTATTATCCTATTATGCAGGATTGGTGTTAAAGAGCCAAAACCACCAAAATGTATGGGTACTGAACTGAGTTCAGACACACATGACTATGTAAGTTATTTCGCTTAGATTGAAAATATTATTGGGTTTTCGATTTCATTCTCATAGTTTTGTAGTTAAGTAGAGATAAAAGGTGGCTGCTAGAGACTTGCATTAGATCCTAAGATCTAGGTGCAATGCTCTCAGATCCAAGGCTCCTCACTGACAAAGGCCACAAGCCAAAAACTAGTCTGGAGATATTGGGTGAGAAGGCACTAGATGGGATTTTATGCACAAGCCTTCCAGCATCCATTGATTACTCTAGTTGGCACAGTGTGGCTCTACTGTATGGAGAGTTTTGCCGGTTTAATAACAGTTATGTACTAGCATAAGAGAGGGTGATCATGTGATCTTTAGTGGTTTAATGATGTGCATTTACCATGCTTTTTTCAGATGGAAACACTGTCTATTATTATTATGAGTAGCAATGGTAGTCATCATTATTATTCTTGCGGTAGCATCAGCACAACAGTAGCAATAACAGTAGTGGAGTAGGTGGTGCTTTTCCAAAGCAGTAAATTAGAAAATCAGATCTTATTATATTTATTTTACTTAATTATTGCAAAATAATAACTAAAAGAAAATAAAACAGAAAAGGAAGATTGATGTTTGGGTTTAAATATATAAATTTAAATAAAATAAGGAAATATTAAATTTTCTTTCATATACACCTGGGTCTCGTTTTATGCGATAGATAGGTTCCTCAGAAAACATGCGCAAAAAAAATCGCGCAAAAACAGACATAACTTACCTTGAAAAAGAGGGGATATGGACTATGATTTTTCAAAAATCGCATAAAAGCAAAGTACCAATGTAAAATTACTTTAAAATTCGCGCAAAAAAAAAATAAGGAAATAAAATATGACTAATAAAAAATTTCAAATTTGAAAAAAATTGATACAAGACAAACTTTTTTAAACTATAATATTTAATTTTATTCAAAACAATATATTTTTATGCATAATTTACAGTACAGTAATTGACATTTTTTTATACACGTTTTAATTATTATCGCTACTTGCCAATAAACAGGTTCGTTTGCAAACTGGTAAAAAATCAGATTCTTCTCAAGCAGAAATACAACTAGCGCCAACTTCACTCTCATGTTGTGTTAATGGTTTTCTGGTGACAACATAATTAGTAATTAATCTTTGAGATGATGATTTTATTAATTGTTTATGAAGCTTGCGATATCCAGACATACAACCATTTAGCTCTCATTGGAATTTAAGAGCACATTCGTGATTAGTGTCATTAATAAGAAAATACTTAAAAATAAACTTATGGACACTAGATGATTAATAATTGATTATGTTCTTTTTTAAAAAGCAAAAACAGAATGTGATTTAAAATGCAAAATTAACACGCACAATGTTTGAACAAATTTACATTGTAATCTTGTAAAATTTAATGTGGGTATACATAAAATATGAAAATCATGATTTTAATTTCATTATTGCATAAAATCTTACTATTATAAAGCACTCAAAATATTGAAATTACTAAGATGAAAGTCGAATTCCAATAATGTGCTATTACTTTCAATATGATGTAAGTGCACAAAATTTATCATTTAAAGTAATAGCGCATTATCAAAGTTCGACTTATGAAGAAACATGAATCGCATAACTTCAAAATCGCGTTAAATAAATCCGTGTACGAGACCCAGGTGTATTTAAAATGAAAAATACTTCTCAGAAAAATTACTTTTATAACAAAAAATTTGCCATTTCTTTAATTCTAATACAATGAATCATCAACTGTAGTTAAAAGCAAGTCCAGTAATATTAAAAAAATTTCAGGAAATTTACAACTTGAAAATTTTTCTCGTTTAAACTATGCCAATGCATACAAAAATAATACTAATAAAGAAAATAAACTTGATAAATTATGTGACTTAACAAACGCTAAAAATAATAATTTAGTTTTTTTACAAAATAGAAAAAAACTTAAAGTTATATCAATGGATCAAAAAAGTATTGATGATTTTTTAAATATAATTTATAATTATAAAACTCAAATACCTTTAGATGATCAAATGAATATAAAATAAATGATGAACATTATCTTTATATTTTGCAGAGATGTAATTTAGCAGTACTACCATGGTTTTAAAATCATTTCTAAAATTTAAAAATCAAAAAACCTTAATATGCCGTAACAGACATTAACATATTCATTATAAAATTTTCTATTGAAGAATTCTATAACTTCTTAACAGAAAAAATCTTTGGAATATGCTGCATAAAGTCCTGGATTATCCCAACAACAGATACTTAATATTGGAATTCCAGAATGAGCACAAAAAATATTTTTCAAAAATACATCAAATTTTTAAAATTTAGCAGGTCAAATCAAAAATTGTCATATTAATTATATTGGAAAACATTTACAATTCGTACTCAATAATTATGCAAGTTTCCAACTTTAAATACCTCTTGGAGAAAAGAGCTTCATTCCCTGTGTTAACAAATACTGCTACAGTTAATATTACTCCTAAAAAGGCAGTTCAAACCATTGACATTCCTACATTACATGCCACTGACACATCTCCACTAATTATACAACCTCAATATTTCTAGTGCAGATCCAGAGACTATATCATTAATGCTGTCCAGATAAATTTTTGTAAACAATATGGTCTCAGAAATACTAAAACACACTTATGTGCAAAATGACTAATCTCTATAATAGAAGATATTTCCATTCAACAACTACAATCAAATTCTTTTGATCTTAATGGTGTTACTTCACACATTACTAATATTAAAAATAGCCAACTTATCAGATAAAAAGAAGATAACATGCAAAAACAATGTGAATTCTATATACAATAAACCAACAAACATGATGAAATAAAACAAAATGATACTGCAAATGATATAGAAATGGATTAGCTAAAAGATATATATTTAATTTCTTCTCAATCATTATCAGAGGACCATGAGAAAAAATTTCATAATGTTAAAATCAAAAAGCAATTATTAAAACAAAGAACAAAATGTAAGCCATCTTGCATAGATAATGAAAATGTATTATCAATCTTTATGTCAAAACAAAATCCTTCAAATAATAATAATGCATATTGGACTAAAAATAGATTTAATTTATCTACTTCTATTTCTTCAAAACAATTAATCTTATTAAAGGATATCAAAAAATATAAAAGTTCATAAATGTAAAAAAAAATGACTACAGACAATGGAGGTAATTTCTTATATCTGGATAAGATGGGCTCAGTCTGATTACAGTGTAGAATTATTATATATGTGGACATGTTTATATTTATTTATCAATCATTTGAATTATTTATTTTTCCTAACAAATTCCTATCTTTCAAACCAAACTAATAGTATCAATTTAGTTTAGTTAATAATAAATATTTTACAAAAACTATATGATCTTAAACATTACAGAAGTTAATATAAGGAGAATATACTCTCCACAAAGATTTTATACAATTAAAAATTGGATTGAGCAGTTTACCCCTCAGATAATTATATTGACAGAAACTAAATATTCTGTTAATGCTATTATAGATCCACATGTTTAATTAATAAAATTGGATATCTTCATATATACCAATCCAACACATCTGCAGTAGGAATTGGTATACAAGTTAATTATAAATCCTCTTTCAAATCCTTTAAAATTCTGTATATAGATCAAAATATGCACGTAGCTACTTTCCAGCATACTGCTTTCATTATTAGTATAATTGTATTATACTTATATCACAAAGCCTCATTAATACATAACATTTTAAATCAAATTAACTTAATATTAAATACTAATCCTTATCCAGATATCCTTCTAGAGGATTATAATGTCATATGGAGAATTTATTTCAAAATATTTGCCTCTTATCAATAGAAGATAAATGAGTCCAGATGGTTTATTTTCAAGTAACTCTGTATCTCTTTATACTAAAAACATTCAGCACTTATTGATCTGTTATTTTATCTCCAGTCATTCATTTTCATGGAAAGCCTTCCCTTTTATTTGTAAGTTTCTCTGATCATTTTGCATCTCATGTGGAACATACAATTGACTTTCTTAATCAACCATTACTCCCTCTTAATAACATTGTAAGACTGATTAAAACTTCTACTCCAGAGGCAATAATCACAAAAATTTATATTTATTTCCAAAGAAATAAATATTCTTTCCTTAGATCCAGTAGAAGCTTAGTTCACAATTACTCATATAATTACATCAATAATTAAATTTTATAACCAAGGGAAAAAAAAAACATAGCCCTTGTTAAGGATCTTGATGCTCTACATTTGAAACTCAAAAGTATTTCATGTGACTCCTCATTAATATTTTCCATAATCTCTCTCAAACAGGATAAAAAAAACTCAAATTCTATTAGCAGATTATCTATCCACCAAAAAAAAAAAAATATTTTTAGCACAACAGCATAATTGGTCTAGGGGTTACATAAGATGGGCACTTGGCTACAAAGTCAAAAATATTATACCATCTTCTCTAATTAAAAATGATCAACTTATTACTGGAGAAAATAGATTACCACACATATTCTTTACTTTTAAAGCGAAACTTCAAGCTTCAATAAAAATATCACTTCTCACTTTACATTTGTTTAAGTACAGGAAGATATGAAATATCCAGAACAAGAAATTATTTTAAAGCATAAATTTTTTCCAGATAACACTCATGCAATATTCAAATTTTTATTAAATCATCTTCAACACTTTACAATTCTAATCATACTAATGGGACATGGCATATCTCAGATGATAAATCCTATCAATAGAAAAGAATCAAGTGTGCCCCTTAAAGATGGCCTATTCTCTCAAATTAATTTTCATATTTAAATTTTATGTAAATTACAACAGCAACAACTCTACACATCACTTCCACTTTCCAATTTATGCTATATCTAAAACTTATAGTAGTCAAAAGTCAGTTAAGAACATAATATTTCAAAAGTCAGCTAAGAACATAATATTTAAAAAAAAAAAACAATGTACTTTATGAAAACTTTTCTCTATATAGACTTGGTATATTTATCATTAAATCATCAAATTTTCAAATGGATAGATGGTTGAAGAGTTGGAGTGTGGAATGGATTGAAGCCTGTCCATTAAAGTATGAGCTTTGGCTATCTTAATATATATCTGAGCACTTATAGCATATATGTGTGGAGATGGTAATATCTGGACCAACAGATGATTGCTGGTTTAACATGAAATATGGATATTCATGATTATTTATCTTTTCAACATATATGTGTTTGAATGTGTCAGTGTTATGAGATAGTGTGGAAAGTGGTGGGTCATGTGAAAATCTGTGCTCATATACCCTATATATTACATATATACACAGGTATACAATAAGCCTGTGTGTTTTAGTTATTACATAGTAGGAATGTCTGCATCCCTTGTATGTGTATTAAATCGATTATGTCCTGTACATGAGGGATCAGATTGACCTTAGGTCAACATGGGTGTGACAAGAATTTCGGCCTCAGGATAGCCTTCGAGCATTCCATCATCAGATTTTCAATTGGATGGACGGTTGAAGAGCTGGAGTGTGGAGTGAATTGAAGCCTGTCCATTAAAGTATGAGGTTTGGTTATCTTAATATATATCTGAGCACTTATAGCATATATGTGTGGAGATGGTAATCTGGACCAACTGATGATTGCTGGTATTATTGGTGATTATTTATTTTTTCAACATATATGTGTTTGAGTGTGTCAGTGTAATGAGATAGTGTGGAGAGTGGTGTATCCTCTTTGCTGTAACTTAAATAGCAGTTGAGAAATAAATCGACCATTTACAGTTCGCAACATACAAAGACTTTTTTTTCTGTGAATGAATATATTACATAAAATAAACAATTACTAATGTATTATTTTCTTCGAGATTATACAAATCTTAACAGTTAGATTAAAATATCCTATATGAAAATGTATATTGATATGCGTATTACGTCTGTATTTGATGTAGCAAAAGAATGGAATTAAATGTATTTTTGTTCGCAATTAAAAACATTGTTCTTTAAACATTTTTATTATTAGATTTTCATGTTTCTCTTAACTGAAACATTATTATTATTCATGTCACTTTTTAAATTCTGCAAAAACGACAAAAACCTTTTCTAAGTAATTAAATAAGCCTAGCAGTTTCGTTGAGAATTTCAAAATTTAAGCAGGTTTTAATTATTTCAATGCTTTAATACCAATAAATGATGTTTGAATAATGAGAAAAGAAAAGTTATAAACAAGATAATTGGCTTTCAGTCAGAAGTTATACACAAACAATCAAGCCTATTTTTTTTCTTTATTTATCACAGAAAAAAAGTTAGAAAGTTAGAAAAATTTTCAATTAAACTTCTGAACTTAATTAATTTCTAAAGAACTTTTTAGTAATAAATGTCTTATTGCATTATGAATTCTATAAAAGATACAAAAAAAAAAAATGTATTTAATTTACAAAAATTTTTTTGATATCTATGCTTATAAAAATCAATATATATCTGGAAAAAAATGGTTTTTACAAATATTTTCTAACATTGTTTACTTTTGGATATGAAAATTTCCGTGTTTAGAAAAGTAATATTAAAATCACAGATCACATTCAACAGGTAGAAAAGTGTAATGATAAGATAACACGGAGAAATTGTTAAAATATATGGAATGGGAGAAGAACAAACATATACCACTGACATCAGTGGCAGAATTAAATTATCAAAACAAAGATGGGGTGATCATGATATTAAAAAAAGACGAGTATAGATGAACAATTTAATTGTACTAGGCGGAATCATAAGACATTAATGATGAATCTATCTCATATGAGAGATAAATTGATAAACTAAACAAGATTCGTGAAGAAAATAAATAAATGTTAACAAAATCTTAAATGTTTGAGATTTGGAAATGGCTATCCACGCACACATACATATATATATAACAAAGGATTTACTAACCATATACATTGATGCATCATTTTTGTAATATAGAATTTATACAATATATATATATATATTTAACCAGATGATAGATCTTAACAACTTTCTCAATAAAGTGTTTTGTGTTACATCACATTAAGATACACCACACATTTAGTGATATTTATAAGTAGGAATTATTTTCCTAATTAAAAACATTATAAGAATATTTATAATCAATGATGAAAACTTATTGTTATTTCATTCATTTAGATATTTTTTAATTATTTTATTATTAATAAAATAATTAGATTTTATTAATGATCTGGTCTTTGTCTTTCAATAGTTATTGCTCATCATCTACTAATTTTATATAATGACATGATTTTATAATTATTATATATTATTTAAAAGTATAATGCTTGATACAATATGTTCTTCATTATTGCTTAAGATATGATAAAATGCCCTTTGCGATTTAATCCTATCAATAATAATAATTTATAATTTTAAAGATTTACAAATTTAAATAATATTATTTAGTATAGTTAATAATTATAATCCTGAGTTAACTTTTAAATTTATGTAATATGAAAGCTTAGAATGTTATAGGATTTACTTATTCTTATAAATCCAATTATACTTTAAGTCATACTAGAATTCTGCAATATTATTGTGATTGGTTATAAATACATATTTGTATAGTGCTTCCTTAAAATAAATATTTTTTTTTAATATAGAGTCTGTAAAGTGACCATACAAGTGTTTAAAGGGTTAAGCACAACCTACTTGATTGGTAATTGGCTAGAATCATTTTTGCACTCATTCATTTCTTCATTCGGTTACAATATATATAATGTAGAAGTGTGCTGTTGAATTAAAAAAAGACATTTTGATTTCTCTGAGACCTGAAAAAACCCAAGAAGGACAAATTCATAATTTCCATTCCATACTTTCTTGACAATACTGTTATTACTATGTAATTATTCATATTGCATCTGAAACTTAATGAGTTGTTCATAATCATGCATCAGCCAATGTATTGAGTTAATGAGCTTTTTACTGCTTAACTTGATAAATAAAAAAAACAAAACATGTTTTTTTGTTCTCAGTTGTCTGAAATATCAGTTGAGTTTTCTTGAAGGCAGAGTGAATATGTGTGTAAATGTATTTTTTTAAATGGCTGATTACAACCATGACAGAGAAAACTAAAACATGGGATTTATTTCCAAGGGCTGTAAAGTTACCATTCAAGCAACAGTTGGCAACTAAAGACTAAGAAAGCTAACCATCCTATGATTGTGGCTGCCATTCAATGATGGCATAATATTTAGATAATTACAACGGCAGATTACTTTCAAGTGAAGAAAGATTGTATGAAATGAAAAAAAGTATCTAATATTAAATAAATTATTGTTGAACTTTGTAGAAAAAATGTAAAAAAACAACTGATTTAAAAAAGAGCATGTACTTTAGTACAAAGGCAGAAATGAAATGGGATTCATTATAAATAATTAGTGGAAAACCAACATTGTGAAGATTGATGGTGTATCATATTGAATGGCAAGATTAATTATTCAACTTAGTAAAAGATACCAAATGCAAATTATTCACATTTAACCCCAACAAGTATTCAATGTGATGAAGAAGTAAAGATTTTTATATAAATGTACAAAATGCATTTGATCAAGAAAACACCATTTTAAAAATGTCATGAAAAATTTTAAGAATAGAATTGATAAAAACAATTAAAAGATAAAAATAGTACGGTAAAATTTTACTACAGTGATAGAAATAAGAGAGGACACAGACTTGTATAGTTTGCAGGAAAAAAAATATTATAAAATCTTTCTTTGAGAAAAAACGGAAAACTCCAAACATTTTGGTTAATAGAAAATATATACTTCAACATTTTAATGTTCTTAGTAGATTTAACACAGAAAATGATCACAGATTAGTGAGAGTAAGATATGCTAATGCAAAACTAGAGAGAAAAAAACTCCTATAAACTTCAGAAATACTCTAATGAATTTAAATTCGAATATTGTAAATTAATTAAACAGGCAAAACCCTCCATACAGTAGTACCACCATGTGCCAACCAGAGTAACCAATAGATTACAGAGGCTTGTGCATAAAATTCCCATCTAGTGACTACTCATCCAATATCCCCAGACTAGTTTCTGGCTTATGGCCTTCATCAGTGAGGAGCCTTGGATCTGAGAGCACTGAACCTAGATCTTAGGTTCTAATGCAACCCTCCAGCAGCCACTTTTTATCTCTACTTAGCTACAAAATTATGAGAATAAAATTAAAAACACAATATTTTCAATCTAAGCCCAATAGCTTATATAGTCATATGGATCTGAACTCAGTTCAGCAACCATACATTTGTGTCTTTGGCTCTTTAATAACCATAGTCACCACTATTGTATTAGGCAGAATTGGTGTTAATCCACTAAACATCACATGATCACCATCTCATATGCTAGCACATAACTGTTATTAAACAGAAACTAGTCTGTTATTAAACAGAAACTAGTCTGAGGATATTGGATGAGTAGGCATTATATGGGGATTTTATGCACAAGCCTTCTGGAATCCATTGATTACTCTGGTTAGCACAGGGTGGCAGTATTGTATGGAGAGTTTTGCCTGTTTAATAACAATTATGTGCTAGTATAAGAAATGGTGTTTATGTGATGTTTAGTGCTTGAACACCAATCCTACCTAATAGGATAGTGGTGGCTATGGTTGTTAAAGAGCCAAAAACACCAAGATGTATTGGTCCTGAACTGAGTTAGGACCCATATGAATATATAAGCTATTGAGCTTAGATTTGAAAATATCGTGTTTTCAATTTCATTCTCATAGTTTTGTAGTGAGATAAAGGAGGCTGCTGGAGGGTTGCATTAGATCCTAAGATATAGGTGCAGTGTTCTTAGATTCAAGGCTTCTCACTGACAAAGGCCACAAGCCAGAAACTAGTATGGGGATAT
The DNA here is from genome assembly GCA_028023455.1 of Epiperipatus broadwayi. Classification (NCBI taxonomy): domain Eukaryota; kingdom Metazoa; phylum Onychophora; class Udeonychophora; order Euonychophora; family Peripatidae; genus Epiperipatus; species Epiperipatus broadwayi. The sequence goes on along the minus strand of JAQFVV010012564.1, from coordinate 1,448,039 downwards.
TGGATGAGTAGGTACTAGATGGAGATTTTATGCACAAGCCTTCTGGCATCCACTGATTACTCTGGTTGGCATAGGCTGGCACTATTGTATGGAGAGCTTTGCCTATTTAATAACAGTTATGTGCTAGCATAAGAGATGGTGATCATGTAACATTGTAAACTATTAACAGATTTTGAAAATAGTTTAGATTTGAATAAAATCAACAGGAAAATAATCAATACTCTATTATTAAAAGCAGTTTTTGTACAATGGATCACATTTATGTATCGAGAGAAGTTACAGGAAAAAAACAATGAATATGAGTTCTTACAGAATCAAATGCTTTGATTAATGCATTTCATAACTAACATATAGACCTTCAATATTGTAATATTCTGAAAATATTGATTAAAATATAATAGCAATGATACTTAGAAGATTACCGTTGAAAAGATGTACAACAAGGTAATTTCATATCCCCAAATATTTTTACAGCAGTTTTACAAAAAGTTTGTTGTGGGCTAAAATAGGAAGTTAATGGAATAAAAGTAAATGATGAAATATGTCATCAAGTGTTTCAGATAATGAGAACATTATCGCAAATAATGCTTTACATCTTCAGAAATAGTTGCCAGATATATCAGAAAAAAATAAAGAAAAATAGAATTAAAAATAAAAGCTAAAAAAGCTAAAGTAATGTTCAATGGAATATCTCAAAAAAAAAAACAAGAGAGAGATTGACGATCATGAATTAGAAAAAAATAACTATAATATCTTGGCCAGATTACTGGGAAATATAATTAGTAAAATTAATCATATAAATATATTGGATGAAGCATCTTTGAGAGAAATAATTTAATATTAAAATAAACCTATATTTTTGAAAAGAACGGTTTTTAATAAATGATTTTACAAGGTCTTATTTATTGATTGGAGATTTGGTCATTTAACAGAAGTGCAATAAAAAACTTCAGATGACTCAAAAAATATTTGAGAGATGTATGTTAGAATTAACAAGAAAGAGTGGAAACCAAAATACATTGGTGAAAAAGCAATACTACTGCCTTCATTGAAATAATATTGCTAAACAATGTCAATAGTAGAAGGGCAGTTACAGTCTTAAACTGGATCCCAAAAGATTATAAAAATCTTGAAAGAAGCTACATGTGAATTGATTGGTGAAGTAAGCATGTTTACTGGCATAATGTGAAGAAGTGCAGCCAGAGTTCAAAGAAATTGATTTAAAACTTGAAAAGACCTTCACTCTGCAGGGATTAATAATGGTTGAAAATGAATGTGTAAAACCATTACCAATACATATACAATCATGAACAGTATATTAATTATATGTCTGCATGTAGGCATATAAAGGTATTCATTGAATTAGTTTAAAAATTAAATAATTTGCTTGATTTTCAACATTTTAGATGTAGGTTATAAAGTGAATTCCTTATTTTAAATTTAGTTGTTAATGATTTACATGCCAGAAATATATTTTAAGGTTCAAGGTAATAATCCTATAAATAATTTTCTAAACAAAATAATGTTTGGTGTAGCTTCTTTTAATATATTTATAAATTATTGAAGAAACAATGGATGATTACTCATATCAATAATCAAAAGATTTATTGTTTATAAGATCACTAAAAATTCTCTGCATTGGAAAAGATGATTAGGAATTTTGAATTTTTTATTCTGCCATTCTCTCACTAGATTAAAGCATGCATGTCACAATAGCATCTGGCAACAAATTTATTTCTTTTGTAGAATGTTTCAGTACAAATATTTCTCCATCATCTCTCCATCACAGAAAAATAATGAGAATAATATTACTCACTAGGCATTGCCAATTTAATAGGTAGGGACATAAAAAAATTATAGAAAATGTTTTAAGCTTTAATTAAAAATATTCAAATATTTGTTAATAAATATTAGATAATTATCTATGTTCACTATGAACCAAGAATCTGAAAGAAAAATTTTAAGCCTGATTGGAATTTGAAAACACTTTCCAAACTTATGACAGCAATATTTAAAACCATGTCAAAATCAGATGTGCTATTGAGAAAATGTGTACTATGCTTACAATACTATGACTGAAAAACATTAATAATTTGTGTATGGATAATTAAAAAAATTTAAAAAAAAGAGATAGAAGAAATCTCCATATACCAAAATTGCTTATGTAAAAATTGAGATTCTTAAATGACTGAAATGTGAATTAATTAGGTAATTTTTTTTTTTAATATTTTGAAATAAATTATTTAAAATTTAAATGAAAAAATTTCTCTCATACAAATACTTTATAAAATTTATTTTGGATTCTGAAAAAAATATCTAAATTAATCATGTAGCAAAAAAACTATTTTTGTATGAACAAAGGCATTTTAGAAGACATGTAATTGTTAAAGTAAATATTAACATGCTGTACACTTAATCAATGTCATTTTAATGACTGTAAGATTAAAAAACAACAATTATACTACATATATCTTGTTTTTATTAATTAAGAAAAAAAAATAGTTAATTTTAATTATTCTATTCATAAATCTTTATATTAATTAGTATGTGCTATAAATACTTAATCTAATTTTAATTAAAAACCCTGTAAAGTTAAAAATAAAGCTCTTCCTAAAAAGAAATCCCGTGGTGATCATAATTTGACAACCATGTATCATGAATGATGATAGTGCTCTGTATTGATTCGGAGCTCAATGTAAAGTTTAAATATTATGAAGATAAACTAAGTGGAAGCCTGTAACATTTATCTTCTCTAACATCAAGAATCTGTTTCACATAATACTATCTACATATGAAGCTAACTTACTTGTGTATAAAATAAAATGAAGAATACATAATGAAGTACAAAAAAATTATTGATGATTAAAAAAAAACAGAATGCATACATGGTATGCATCTATTTAAATCATTAATTCTAATGCTAAAAAATGCAAGGAAGAAATCTGTTTAATAGAACAAAAGAAAGAAGAATTCTCTTATACTAACTTTTTATTGGGAAATATTTTGAAAACCATGATAATAGGTGCAAATGGAAAAAAAATTGAAAAACTATGTTCATTGTGAAGTGATTGAATAATATAAATTCCAAGGCAAATAATAACTTGCATATGTTTTTAGAATTTATCCTATAAAATTTTACTTTATAGACTTGATTAAGTTATTGTCACAATGTTTCCTCTAAAATAAGACATAACCGGAAAATAAGCCCTAGCATAATTTTTCAGGATGCTTATAATATAAGCTCTTGTTAAACTCAGTAACTACATAGAAGGTCAATGACATATTAAATTACAAAGTAATGAATGTATAAATAAACAATATTATTGACACTAAGGCTTTAAATAAATGTAATATAAATTATATAATTCTTTTATATTTTCCCGTAAACAATTTTCTCAACAAATATAATTCTACCTGTATAGTATGGAAGAACAATTCATCTACCATAAGTCAATATATCAGAAAATTTATAATTTCATTTATATATTTTTAGGTATGTATTTTATTTAATACTTAGATTTTAGAATACTTGATTTAATACATAGGGTATATGAGCACAGAGCCTCAGGGTGGCCTTTGAGCATTCCATCATCAGATTTTCAATTGGATGGACAGTTGAAGAGTTGGAATGTGAAGTAGACTGAAGCCTGCCCATTAAAGTATGAAGATTGGCTATCTTAATATATATCTGAGCACTTATGGCATATATGTGTAGAGATGGTAATCTGGACCAACTGATGATTGCTGGTTTAGCATGAAATACATATCATCATCATCATCATTATCAACCATTATCAATCCACTGCAGGATGAAGGTCTCTCCAAGTTTAATCCATCTTCTCCGATCTTTAGCTTCTCTTCTCCACATCACCCCTACACATTTTCTTATTTCATCCATCCATCTTACATGTGGTCTCCTTCTGGGTCTTTTACAATCTCTTGGAATCCGGTTTAAAATTTCAATTGTCCATCTATTATCATCTCTTCTAGCAATATGTCCAGCCCAACTCCACTTCAATCTTTTAATTTTTTCAATGAGGTCAGTAACACCTGTTTGTTCTCTTACCCATACATTGCGTTTTCGATCTCTTCTTGTTACTCCCAACATACATCTCTCCATACTTCTTTGAGTGGTCTGAAGTCTCTGTATTGATCTTCTATTAAGTGTCCAAGTCTCAGATCCATAAGTAAGAACTGGTGAAACACATTTGTTAAAAACCTTTCTTTTCAAACACATAGGCATATTTCCTTTTAATATCAAGTTATTTCTACCAAAAGCACTCCAACCAAGTTTAATTCTATGATTAATTTCCTCTATTATGTTTCCATCTGTATTAATAATCTGACCAAGGTATTTGTAACTCTTAACTTCTTCTAATTCATCATAATCAATCTTTATTTTCATATTTTGAGCAAATCGATTAAACATTACTTTAGTCTTTTTAACATTTATCTTTAGTCCTACTTTCCTACTTTCATCTGATAACTCCTGCAACATTTCCTGCAGCTCGGAAGCATTATTTGCAAAAACAACTACATCATCTGCGAAATCTAAATGACTTAAATAATCTCCATTTACTTTCACTCCTTTAGTTTCCCATTTTAATCCACAAAATACTTCTTGCAGCACTGCTGTAAAAAGTTTTGGAGATATGGAGTCACCTTGTCTTACACCTTTCTCAATGTTGACTTTCCCAGTATCATTATGTAATCTAATTGTTGCTGTTGCATTTTTATAAATATTCTTTAAAATATGACAATATCCTGGATCTATACCTTGATGATCCAATGCTTTAATCACTGAAGAAATGTTTATAGAATCAAATGCCTTTTCATAATCTACAAATCCAAAACATAATGACAACTCATATTCATTTGTCCTTTCTATAACTTCTCTCAATACTTGAATATGATCTACTATACTAAAACCACTTTTAAATCCAGCTTGTTCTCTTGGTTGGTGAAAATCCAAGGTTCTCTGTAGACGAGTTGTAATTATCTTGGTAAAAATTTTATATAAAACTGATAAAAGGCTGATAGGTCTGTAATTTCTAATATCTTCTTTATCACCTTTTTTAAATATTAATATTATTACTGCATTCTTCCAATCATCCGGTACATCTTTATCATTTAGACATTTGGTATATAACTTTGCTAATATTTTTTCTGTTTCTTCACCTGCTTCTTTTAATATATCAATTATAATTCCATCATTACCTGGAGCCTTTCTTTTTTCATACATTTAATTGCATTTCTCACTTCTTCATTTAAAATTCTGGGCAATTCGGAAGATGTAATAGATATAGGAGGTACTTGTTCTTTATTACTATATAATTCTTGATAAAAATCTTCTACCAATTTCATAATGTCATCCCTCTTTTTAGTAATAATTCCATCTTTTTTCCTTATTGCAGATATAAATTTCCTACCAATTCCAAAATGTTGTTTTACATTCTTAAGACTTTTATTTTCTTCTACAGCTTTTCTTGCTAGTTCACAGTTATACTTTCTTATATCATTTTCAACTCTTTTTCGCACCATTTTACAAAATTCGAGATATTCAATTCTTTTTAATGCATCATTCTTGCATATCTTCATATTCCTTCTTTTCTTCATAAGTTCTCTAGTCTCAGTAGAAATTTTATTAGTCAATTGCTGCTTTGTTGCAGTTTTTAAAAGTGTATCAGTTATTTTCATATTAATTTCATTCAAATCTGAATCATGTTCAAAATCTACTAATACTTGAAACCGATTTGTAAGTTCTAATTTAAATTCATTAGAATGTTTCTGAAGATTAGGAATATCAACTGTAAATATAGTTTTTCTTAATAATTTTTGTCTCTCTAGTTTTACATTAACATGTATCTTACCCCTTACTAATCGATGATCACTTCCTGTGTTAAATTTATTAAGAACATTACAATCTTGAAATATGTATTTCCTGTTAGTCAAAATATAATCCAATTCTGCTGTACCTTCATTTGGATGCTTCCATGTCCATTTCCTTCTAACATTTTTTTCAAAAAAAGAATTCATAATATAAAGTTTTTCCTTCTCTGCAAACTCCACAAGTCTATGTCCTCTCTCATTTCTATTACCATAACCAAAATTACCTACAACACTTTCATCTTTCATTTGTTTACCAATTCTAGCATTAAAATCTCCCAATAACAATTTTAAAATGTTGTTTACTCTGATCAAAAGCCTTTTGTACATCCATATAAAAATCTTCTACTACTTCATCACTGTGAGAACTTGTTGGGGCATAAACCTGAATTATCTGCATTTGATATCTGCTATTAAGTTGTATAACTAATCTTGTCACTCTGTCTGATACACCATCAATCTCCACAATATTGTTCTTCCACTTTTTATTTATAATGAATCCTACTCCACTTGTATTTCCAATATTTGTGCCTTTATAATAGAGCATATGTCCACTTTTTAAATCAATTGTCTCTTCACCTTTTCTTCTAACTTCACAAAGTCCAATAATATCCCATTTAATATAAGAGAGTTCTTCTTCTAATTCTTGCAATCTTCCTTCACTTGAAAGTGATCTGCAGTTGTAAGTACCTAAATAAAAAGTCAATGGCAGCCTGGGTCCGCCTCCAGGATATTCTTAGCACCCTCCGCCTTCGGCCACCAACCGCTGCCTTGGTTGGTGACTTTACAGCCTCCTGGGATTAAGGGCCATGCTTTATTTTTGTCTGTCATAATTGTATAATTGGGAAAAATCTTTATCATTTACACAAACATTCATTCTGCCTTATCAGGCAGTGAGAAGAAAGACCATGGTGTTTCTTGATCTTAAACTCAGAGGTAAAAAGCCAATAAACTCACCACGCTGGCTAATGCGTGTTGGTGAGCAGCCCATCCATGTTCGTATACTATATGAATAAACATATAGTAATAACAGCTGCAACGACAAGAACGTATGGAGTGGACATTAGGAATTTGCCCTGCTCGGTTCCTTTAAGGCCTCCAAGAGGAATCAAAGGGTCTCCTTTTAGTTAATAGCAACATATATATGTTCAAGGGTATCAGTGTTATGAGATAGAGAGGAGAGTAGTGGGTGGTGTGAAAGTCTGTGCTCATATACCCTAAATATATTACATATATAGACACAGGTATACAATAAGCCTGTGTTTCAGTTAATACTTGATTTAGTTTTAGAGTTTCATCATGGTGGTTTTCAAATATATAAGATAAAAGTAATTTCTTAAAACATTTTATTTCCTCCTAATTTTTTTTTTTTTATTAAAATAACAGAAGTGATTTTAATAAACAAAGTTTAGCTTAATTTAAATCATCAATCTTTCACCTACACAAAACTTTTTTAAAAAGAATATCCAAGCAGGGATATTACAAGTAATTTGAAAAGTGTTTGTTAATGGATAGACATAGTTGTCATATATGAATAGTTGTCATTCAATACGTTGCTACATGTTATAATGAACATATTTAATGTGCATGTGTCAAATATAGAAACATTTTCTGAATTTTTGTGCCCTTATTTTTTTGTTGCTTTTGTGTAAACAAACTATTCTTAACTGTAACCATTTTTATTACCATTCCAGTGTCACAAAACTTCAATTTACACTTTCTTTCCTTTTTTTTCTCCATCTTTCTTTTTATGTGTGTGTTGTTCTCAAGCTATTGGAATTTTTCAAAAGTTTAACATTCTTCTAAGTTAAAAAGAGCTAGTGAAATTATATACTGTTTAATGCATTTTTCAAAGTTACTAAGTAGAAAATATCTTAATTTTTATTTCATTAAATCATTTTTTTATAACCCTGAATTGCAATGTTTATAAACTGATTTATTTTTTTAAGTCTGAAAAAGATATATTGGTTAATGCTTCTTTCAAGATTTTTAAACAGAAAATAATGTCTTGACTTTTAAATCACTTATATATATATATATAAAATCTTGGATTACAAAATTTAAAAACTGATTTTTTAAGTCTGAAGAGGTAATTCTTACAAGTTTTAAAATTCTTGTCAACAACTTTTTCCTTATAGTAACTTCCATGGGTTTAAATCAAAGCTTTATTCTGAATAAAAACTTAGTTTAGGGAAACTTTTGAAACTGGCAGGATCTTCACACCATTAAAAGATTTTCTATTTTCACAAATCTGTTGATTCCCATTTTTTTTTAGTATAGTTCTTTCAATTTTTTAAAAAACTTCTCATATATGATGGTATCAATTATACAGTAAAATCCTAGAATAAAAAATTATATAAATCGGTAGAAAAATCTTCTTCACCTGCCATTTAAAATAAAACATTTATAACTTTTATATTTGACAGAAGCACTTAGATTAAGATGCCATTTAGTAAATATTAAAAAATATTAAACGCCATATTAGTTACATTCATATAGTTTATAAAAAAAACTATCAGAGATTCAGAGAAATGATTAAAAGCCTTCAGAAAAATTAACAGTTATCAAATTCAGATATTAAATTCAAATTAAATAATTCATGTGTGCCTAATTTAAAAGCGGATGCATCATAGCAAATGACCATTACGTGTAAAAAAATATTGTACAAAAAATTATTGTAAGATGCTGCTATGTATATGTTAATGTTTAATTGAGATCAGTTCTAGTCATCAAACGTCTAATTTATATACTGGCATATTTTTCTTTTAAAATAAAATAAACTATATATGTATATATAAATACATTTAAATAAAAATACACAAAAAACATACATTTGAGAAAAAATATAAACTTATGATATTTTATTTCTTGTAGCATTACAAAAAATTCCTGTAAATTAATTATATCTCATAATCACTTTTTTTTTCCAGTCACTCAAAATATTAATAAATCGTTTCATTGGTTCAACAGAAAGATAAGAACAAACTATAGAATGCATTTAAATGATCCACATTATCAAAAAAATATCATTTCTATAATATATATATATATATTCAATAGATGGCGTTTTATCAAAAACAGCTAACAATTGTAAAATTTGTTTACATAAACGACAAAAGAGTCAGCATTCACTATCTCTTTCGTTTGCCCACCCTCAGATCAGCTGATTTCAAGCTAATTTGCTATCATCAGTGAAGGATAGAGTTAGAAACTAGATCTAAACACTGACTCCAAGTGTTTATGCAAACAGTTTCTATCAGTTTGCAAGCATGAATTTTTCAGATCGGTAAAGTCTTCAAACTCGGCCTAACAAGCCAGATAACTACATGGGTCTGATCTCAGTTCAGTTTCACCACATAGTCAAAGCCTCTGTAATATACATTATTATATTTATATATATTTATTCAGGATAAAATGTTCTCCAAAGATTTCTTATAGAGGAACAGTGAAGAAGAGAGTGTTATTAAGCTTGTTAATTGTTGGGTGATGAGCAAATGAGTGTTTTTCCATTCTTATTTTACTCAAACAAAGAATCTTTTGACATCTATTTACCAACCAATATTGGATGATTAGTTGAAAGTGGTTAACGGTTTGTTATCTGAAAGAAAAATTCTAAATCTAAAAAAAAAAAACTACTGAGTTTACCAAACCTGGTTTCAAACTCAGGTCATAAGAACCAAAGAAGATAGGCCACTTTTATATTTCAATATATTTTTGAAGATTATTGCTCTCACAACTATGTAATTCTATGATGAAACAAAAATTAAAGAAGTATAAGATTACAACAATTTGACTGTTTACAACTGATAAATAAATAATTGAATGTTTGCTTGTTGCTCTGAGAGAACACGTGATATCCAAGCATTAGAAATTATAAAGTTGAACTGGTACAAAATACTTTTAAAAACATATTAAAAACAGTTCTTAAATATTTTTTCATTAAAAATTGAACTATATTTTTATTTTTATTAATTTTAAATATCAGCGACTTTAAAAAAGAACAGAAAATGTTTATCTTTAAGTTTCTCGTATAAAATAAAACTTTAAATATATTATTATCAAAAACAAGTATGTTTAAAAAATATATAAATTTAAAACTTTTTTTTTTAAAACCTGTGAAGCTTTTATTTTTCAGAAAGAAAGATATTCAGCTTATTAAAAAATACAGAATAACTAAGAAAAACAAAAATAAAAAAATATGTACATAAAATATATACTTCTCTGTTTTATAATGCATATGTATGAAGAGTTGTTTATTTCCACAATATTTCCTAAGTGTATAAATCAAATATTACATATATCAACTAATAAGGTTCAATGCCACAGATAAAAATGAGAAAATTTTGTTTCTCTATGATATATAATCTGAAATTGTGCAAGTAATGTGCTGATTTAAAAATTAGGCTAACAATAAGATCAAGCCCTGAATTCAAGCATGATCAATAAATATTAATTTATTTAAAGAATAACCTCTAAGTACAGATAAATCACCTATTCTTTTAAAACATTTACCGATAAATATGTGCATAAACTATTTTATTATCAATTATTACATATGCACTGATGTTCAGTGCTACAGGTAGTTAAAAATGAAAAACATTTCTCAAATCCTGTTAAGATAGAGCATGCGTACATATTGAACATGAAAAAAAAATGGCGACATGCCAGAATAAGGAGCAATTTTAATTTTTTTTTACAATCGCCTTGGTGCAGTCATAAGGATGGTTATTAAAGTATAGACTCTTACATACCTTTGAAGGATTACTTTAATTACAACCCCTCATGCCACTCACAGAAAGAGAAAAAATAATCCCCCCCCTCCTGAAAGGATATGCAAGGCCAATAATTATATGAAATATAGTAAAACAAACAAAAATCTAATAGAAATAAATATCCTAATGACTAGAGATTTAAATCCTGATAAGTTGGTATCCCATATGCTAGCTCAGCATTCTCTTTATCCCAGGTAAAAAAAAATGGGAATCGCAAAACTCACGTAATTATCTAATTATTTTATTATCAGAGAAAGAAATACGATAAGAGTATCAAAGCAGTAAGGCAATTCTAAAGATTATTAAAGAAATATTTATTGAGCCCTGTATCACTTCACCAATTACAAAGATAAATACAATAATAATAAATCCCAATGCAGAGAAAAAAATTATGATAATATAATAGTTATTTTGATAAAGAAATATAATATTAAAACATAAAAGAAAAGAATCAATTAATGAGAGAGAGTGGTATGAGAATTATAACTTTGCACACAAATATATTTTACAAAAACTAAATAGTACATAAAATAAGACCGATATTTTAATGTGAAGAAATATATAAATAAAAGATCTATATTACACAATAATATATATGAAATTAATAAAAATAAAGTGTACCATATAAAGTCTCTATCCTACTTCTCTGGGCTCTGAGAAGACTATTCATCTGTTCATGCAGGACAGCGAAGATATCTCTTGAACATGGCAATATTCAGCAGCTTTCATAATCACTTGATGGCTGGATCTAGGAGACATTTCTGATGGCAGGAGCAGTGCTGGGTGGGCACGCTGACTGGGGTTCCTACCCCATGACCATTTCATGAATGACAATATACTTGTGTTGCATGTTCAATCGTAATTTAACTTCTTCTCTGGTCATCGATCAAACACTAATAGTAGGAATTTCTTCTTCGTTTGTACAGCACTGGTAACTGTTCTCTTTTACTTTTTTTTTTTTTTTCAAACATCAGCACCCTCTGGTAATAATTTGTTAGTCTAAAATTATCTTGAAGCTTGCTCTTCGCCAGCGTGATATAAAAAAAATATCTATAACTCCTTGAATGGCTGTTGTCTCTGTAGGTTCAACTCCAATTCTCCAAGTTTAGGTAAGTTCAATAAGTTCCCCTCCAACTCTAAGCTTTTAAGTAAGTTGTTATAATTGCAATAAGTAAACCAGCATATGAATAAGTTAGGATCAGCAAATAAGTGAATAAGTCCAATCCATTAAAATAAGTAAGCAAGTGAGTGAGTTCAAACAGAGAGCAAGACTGCCTCAAACACCTGGGGAATAGCTTATATAACCCACTCATTATAATCCCAATCCAGGTACTCCTCTGAAAAACATTTAATTAGCTAATTTTGAATTTTATTAATGGATCCATACAATGCATGAAACATTCCTATGTAATCCCCTAATCCACTCCAACCACTATCTGATTCAACACACACACACACACAAAAAAAAATACTGTAAAAGACATTTTCTAATAATCAGATTACACTTAAAACGTTTTTTTTTTTAATTAAATTAGATACTTTTCTCCACCCCCATTAACATAAGTTTCAACGAATTCTTTTGTCTAGTTCAAATACTTGAGAATTAAAAAAGAAACAAAATTACTTATTTACTAAAAAATATAAATGCATTTCGGCTTTTCTTAAATCTAGAACAATGACTTCCTCTCCCTGCTTAAATGCTTTTATAGAGAAAAATAACTAATAAAACTTTTGATTTTAAAAATTACATACATGTTGGAACATTTAATCATTTCCATCTTTTTTTTTCTTTTTACAAGCACTTAACAAAAAATATAAATACAATTTACGCATAAACATCTTTGCATTTCTTAAAAAAAAATAACATAAAATAATAAACCTTATTATAAGCATATAACTAATATGCCTACACATTGAATGCTAAGCCTTAAATATTGGCTTTATTCTTGTGGGTGCGAATATATGGATATCTACAGACCTCTCTCACATATTTTATGACTTAATTTTGCTTATATAGACAGTATACACCCCCCCCCTTTCATGGCTTTATTATGTACGTTAGGCCATTTGCTTACTTAATACAATCTTATGCTTGGCCATATGAAGTGTGCCCAGCAGACTATGATATATATAATCTGAACTTATGCAAGTAATAATGTTGATTTAAAAATCATATTTACAAGAACATTAAGCTCTCAATTAAAGCATGGTCAATAATGTTGGTTTCTTTAAAAAATATGCTTTAAGAATAGGTGTATCAGTTAAACTTTTAAATATTTATTGACAGGAGAGGGTATATCCATTTAATAGCACATATGTGAAGAGTAGTTCACTTTCACAATATTGTATGTCTGTATAAATTGCTATATTATCAATTATTATATACATATAAATAATAAAAATTGTTATAAAATTTTTACTTTCTAATGTACCATTGTTAACTAAAATAATTATTTATAGACATTTATAAAACTATTAAGATTATTTGTAATGTATTCAGTACTTTATATATAATTTAGTTTTTATATTTCTTAATCTATTTTCATTTATATTTTAAAAATGATATTATAGACTAGGTTTATATTTCTTTACATTAGTATTTTAATTGTTTTTTTTTGTACACTGCTATAATTTCTTATTAATACTTTGTATGGATTACTACAATGGTAGAGTTGCAATCCTGGAAACTCAGGGTCTCTGGATCATGGCTTTAGCTCTGTTAGTTACAATACTCAATTTTTTTAAGAACTACAGAGCAATATGGCACTTTATTTTTTTGCTAGTCTAATAAAAATACATAATTTACATTGAATTTGGTATACAATTTCAGCTTTTTATTTATGTCACCCATTAATCAGCAATGATATAATAGTAAATTGAAGTTTTATTTATTGATCATGCTACTTTTATATGTATATTTATTAGTATGGTACTGTGGTATTAGAGCTGCTACATGAAGAATTATAATCGTTTAATCATTAAATTAATTAGGTTATTAAATCAAAAACATATTTAAAAATCTACATTAAAAAAAAAAAAACAATTTAACCAAAAAAAAAAAAAATATGAAAAACATTAATGTGAAGAATAGTTAAAATGCATGTTTAAATGAAATTGAGTGTGTGTTTTCATATGCATATTCTGCATAATCTATTTTAATACATTGTACAGGCTTACATCTGCATTTATATATGTAATATATGCGGGATTCGAACTCAGACTTTTACATGACCTACAACTCCCAGTGCCATCTTATATTGCTGACTCACCTGATCACACACATGTTGAAAAGATAAATAATCACCAATATTAGTATTTCGTGCTAAACCAGCACTCATCAGTTGGTCCAGATTACCATCTCCACACATATATACAATTAGTACTCAGCTTTATATTAAGATAAGCAATCTTCATACTTTAATGAGTGCTGGTTTAGCACGAAATACGGATATTGGAGATTATTTATCTTTTCAACATGTGTGTGATCAGGTGAGTCAGCAATATAAGATGGCACTGAGAGTTGTAGGTCGTGTGAAAGTCTGAGTTCAAATCCCGCATATATTACATATATAAATGCAGGTGTAAGCCTGTACAATGTATTAAAACAGATTATGCAGAATATGCACGTGCAAACACACACTCAATTTGATTTAAACATTTATTTTAACTATTCTTTACATTAATGCTTTTCGTATTTTTTTTTTAATGGTTTTTTTTAATGGAGATTTTAAAATATGTTTTTGATTTAATAACCTAATTAATTTAATGATTAAACGATTATAATTCATGTTGCAGTTCTAATACCACAATACCAAAATTATTTATATGGTAAATAAAAATCAAATATTGCCTCCTTATGATTCAAAACGTCTATTTATCATTTGGAAAAAATTATGAAGGTAACTTTTACTCATCAATCTCATCAAATTATATTACACTAATATGAATTACAATTCCCTTAAGTAATATTTATTTAGTTAATGTTTAATGCACACAAATAAATAGAAAAAAAATACTAAAATAAATAAGTTAAAATATACATACTTTTCAAAATAAAACCTTACTTTTGTAAATAATGATTTTTTTTTTCTTTTTACTATAATTCAATGAAACTATCTACATAGTTTGGGACTTTTATTTTATATATATATTTAAAAAAAAGTTTAAGAAAAACATTTTCACCTAGAAATCCTAACTGGAGAGTACAAAAACCAATCCTAAAAAAAATTTAATGGTAACCTTTTTAAAAATAAAAGTGGACCATATAAAAAAAATTGCCTTATGAAATTTTAAAATAAATATTTTACTCATTACCTTTAGCTTAAATTTAAAAAAAAAATATTATGATATATATATATGTTAATTCTAATATTTTCACAGATAAAAGACGTCATATTATTATTATTTGCGGGATATTCCCTGTAGTGAAATAGCTAAATGTTGATGTTTCAATACAACATCAAGTACCTTCCTCGGAGCATCCTCTTTCTCAAACCATAAGAAAAACTTGTGAGATTTAAAATCGTTTTTATCATTTTCTTTCTCTTCATATTTAAATTTTATTGGTTCAGAAATTTTAAAATTTATTATCTCTTCCAATAGCTTCTTCCAAATGTTGTTAATCTTCTTTGACTCACACTTTTCATTTATGCTCTTGAGCCTTTTAAAAATCTCTATAGCTTCTCTTAGCAATCTCTGGTCATATTGTTCAATTGTTGCTAAAATATTTGTTTTTTTCAAAATTGATATCATGATTAGTTAATTTTATATGACAATAAATAGCTGATGAATTGTATTTTTCTCTGACTGCCAGAATGTGTTCTTCCTTTCTAATATTTATTCTAGGATTAGTCTGTCCAATATATGTATGTGAACAAACCCTACATGGAATTTCATATACACCATAACACTCCGAAGAAATTTTATCTTTAGGATGTGGAAATATTTCACTAATTTTTTTAAAAGTAGTGTAAACTGTGTGAATATTATTATTCATTAAAATGTTACCAATTTTATCAGTTACTCCTTTTATATATGACAAAATTGTCTTAATTTCTGATGTATCAAAATCTTTTTTCTTTTTATATGTATAAGCCCTATTAATAATGTTGTAATTAAACTATTATCAAGAAGCATTTTATTAGTAGCAGAATGCCCTGGTCAAAATGGCTATCATCAGACAGTTTCTTTGTTCTATCCAACAATGTCTTTGCCACTGAAAATAGTTGTGCAGGATGGTGATAAGAAAAATGTAGATATCTTCCAGTGTGTGTTGGTTTTTTATACATGCCACGGGATAAAGAACCATATTCCCTTCTTTCAATCAAAACATCTAAAAAAGCTAAGTGATTATTATTTTCTATTTCCATAGTAAATTTAATATTGTTGTGAAAAGAGTTTAAAAAATTAAAAGTCATCATGAGCATGCTTACATGAGGCTAAATAACAAAGATATCATCAACATACCTCAGTGATATAGAGATGGTTTTTTAACTGCTGAAGTCAAAATTATATTTTCCAAATCCTCCATAAAAATAGAAGCTAATGCTGGAGAAATTGGTGACCCCATATCTAGACTTAATGTTTGTTTATACATCTGCCCATCAAAAACAAAAAATGTATTAGATAAGCAGTGTTCAATCAAAACCACAGCAAAATTATGGAACTGAATATTTTTTAAAACTTGAATAGCTTCATTTATAGGTACACTAGTAAAAAGTGAAACAATGTCAAAACTTACCAAAATATCATTCTTACTCAATTTAATATCCCAGATAAACTCAAAAAAATGATTCACATCTTTAACATATGATGACATCTCTGTTAAATGCAGCTGTAAAAAAGAAGTTAAAAAATGAGCTAGTGTCTGTGTTGGTAAACCAACTGCACTTACAATTGGTCTCAATAGAATATCTGGCTTATGAACTTTTGGTAAACCATATAATTTTGGACAAAAAGAAGATTTTTCCCTGGGTGTAAGCTGGATCTTTGTTTCTAAATCTAGATCAATAGAATAAATTTTGATTTGAGAAAGAGGATGCTCGAGGAAGGTACTTGATATTGTAGTGAAACATCAGCTTTTAGCAATTTCACTACACGGAATATCTTGCAAATAATATATATAAATATATATGTAATATAAATAAAATGTCTGTTAATTAGAACAAAATTTGTAATTATATCAAAATTAATAATTTTAATGGTAACAAACTATTATAAACAAGCCTTAAATCTACAGTACTTTCAGTTAATTTCTTAAACCTGCCTCATTTTATTCCTATTTATAAAAATTGCCTCCTTAATTTTTCTTTTATTATGGTTTCTCTCTTCATGAAGAATTTTCACATGTTCAAAATCAAATTTAAATTTATATTTTCATGTTTTTTCATGATTAAAAAAAACTGAAGGAGACATTAAATCACCATTATTTTTACTTTTTACATGCTTATATAACAATTCATGCTCCCTTAATCTTTTCTTAATACTGCACCTAGATTCACCTATATATGATAGCATACAATCACAAAAAAATTGATATATGACATTACTTCTCTGCTTGACAGGTATGACATCCTTAGAATTATGACTAATTTATTAATATTGTTTAGAACATAGAATGAAACATTAAATACATTCTTATACATATCCTTAAAAAATTTCACTTGTGGATTTGAAATAAATGGAATAGATATCCATTGTTTACTATTACTTTTCATTTCCTTTAATTCATTATAACTTTTTTTAAATTGACATAAAGTATTAGTTATTTGTTCCATTTTATAACCAATATCAAGCAGTTCCTTGGCATATATATATATCACAACTAACATTTTCATAAGATTCTACATTTTTAATTAAGTGGTAAAAAAATTAATGCAACAAATAAATATAAAGGTGAATTTAAATTACAAACAAAATTAATACATTCATAATTTAAAT
Source organism: Epiperipatus broadwayi (assembly GCA_028023455.1). Taxonomy (NCBI): domain Eukaryota; kingdom Metazoa; phylum Onychophora; class Udeonychophora; order Euonychophora; family Peripatidae; genus Epiperipatus; species Epiperipatus broadwayi. The sequence continues at coordinate 1,430,442 of JAQFVV010012564.1, read as the reverse complement.
TTCAAAAGAATAGTCATAAAGATATAAAGTCTTTAATATAACATTTTTGCTTCCCACAATTTTTCAGATTAATGATTTTAGGAGAATAAGTATAAGTTAAGGATAACATTTTTTATTCCTTATTATATTTCGAACCAGCAATATGTTGCTGAAAATTTAATTAAAAAAAAAATGCATTCTAAACATTTGTTTATGACTTCTTCCCCACAATTTTCAATAAACTTGTGTTAAAAAATTTATCAGATAATTAAAAATAAATCTTCCTACATTCTTTTACTATTCTTTTAAAAAGTTCTCAGCAATGTTTATATTTTAAATGGGTGGTATCCAAGATTAAATAAAAGAAAGTTATGTAAATTGTATTTTTACTAAAATAAAATCTGATGGTTGTAAAAATTTAAAGACCTCCCTTATATTTTCATCATGTGATAAAAACTAATGAACCATCAGAAACTAAATTAATAATATTCTATTTATGCTTCATTTCATTATATAAAACATTATTTAAGATAAGCATAATAAATCCACAATTTCTGACATAAAATATCAGCATTTGGAAGTCAAATAAAGTAATTATGATTTTCAATGAACAAAGCAAAAAAATCAAATGCTCTAGGCATATATATCACATAGTAGATAATTTCTGGTTAACATTAAATTTTCAATATGGCAATAAAAATTACATTTAAAAAACATTTTATATATAAAAAAAAGGATTTACATATATTGATATTTTCAGTTTGTATGTACTTCATGAATTTAGATCTTTTTTTTTTTTTTCAATTTTATTCTTCTAAAAATAAAATTAGTTTTAATTATTAAAAAAAAATACACAAATCAGTACAATCTTTAATAATTACATTTTAAAATGTTAGTTTATAAAAGTCATTGGACACACACACATGCATATATATTATAACAGTCGGGGTGTGTTGGAGTCTTACCATATCTGCCATACAAGGGCGCCACCAGGCTATTCGAACCTGGAAAATTTATATAGTAGGCAAATTATTAAGTTAAGATCCAAATTTTATTTTATGTTCAACCATTAGCCCATGCTACAAGCTCAGGGAGACGCAGAGATTTATAATAGATAAATTCTTATTTAAAAATATTTTCAATATTAAAAAAAATAAAAGAAGCCACTGCCAGTAATAACACACACACAAACATTTATTAAACACATATAAAATCTAAAATTATTATTTAGTCTAACTTTTACTTTAGAATTTAATTTACATTTTAACTTTCATTTTATAAGTTCGCATAAATGAATTTATTAATATTTTATTAGAGTGTCGAGTATGAATAGATTACATAGATTGTACTTGAAAAGAAAATATTCAATATCTCTTATTTCAACCCTAGGCCAAAGGTTCGCAGTCAAACTAAAGCCTATCTATCTGATATATCAATGTATTCAATGCAGCAGACAGTCAATACCATACTGTCAGGAATGCACATCTGAATAGCATGATTATAGAGAAGAAATTGTCTCTCATCCAGTACAGGAATATTACATCTGTCTTCTGAAAAGAACAATAAAATAAATAAATAGAAAACTTCATACAAAGGGATTGCAATCCTTTTTACTGACTTACCATCCCATTCCATAGGCTAAAGGGGTAATCCAAGGAGCAGGGAATATCGCTGCTTCTGATGGTCAAAAAGAATGGGATTACTTTTCCCAGGTGTCGCATAAAAGTGATCATGCACGTAGTGGATCTTCATGCTACATTTACTATTACACCAATACATCCAATCCATTGACCCAATCTAACTGTGAAATAAATAACCTAAACTAACATAACTTGACGAATCTATGCAGCCATTCACACCCGACTTAAATTTAACATGATTTAATTAAAAGTTTTACCTTAATTTGAAAAAAAAAACATAATAAACACTTAAAATAATGAAAAAGAAATAAATTAATGGAAATGATTTTTAAAAAAATACATTCATTAAAAATAATTATTAATAAATGATTTAGTTTGGTCAAATAGGAACTTATAATTCTATTTAAATATTGGAAAAGTTTTATACTTAAAGTTCATTAGAGTTCATAAAGTTCTTATGGTTTTAAAAAAAAAAATCCACACTTTCTAGTTGATTGTAATTTGGATCCAGTGTTAATTCTCTCGGAGTCCTGAGGACACCGTTTTGCTGGTGCCATTCTATTTGTATCTATCTGGAGGTCCTTTACTCTGGTATAGCTTTGAAGGATCTCTTATTGCAGGACCATGATGTTCTGGAGTCCGCAATATAGGAAAATGATATTTCATTTATACTTTTAAAAAAATTGAAGGGATTGAAAGTGCATCTTTTCAATCCCCTTTCCTTCAACTCTCCTGGAGCTAACACACCTACAAAATTATTTTCAATCTTTTCCTTTTTATATTAAAATCTCGGATTGACTGAACATGACATCATGATGATGAAGATCTTTCACTGTGGTCTGTTTCCTGATGGATTTTTTTATTGGCTATTCTGTTCTTATTGTTTTTCTTCTATCTGACCTTTCACTTTGACTGATTAAAATAACCATTTCCATTTTATACAATAGCACTAATTAAATTACTGTACACTCTTAAATATATATATATAAATTATAACTTTTTGGGATATACCGTGTATTATTTTCCATTGAGCACCGATATTTCGACGGAATAGCAACTGCCATTTTCAACACTAACCCAGACTTCATATATATATGATATGTAGATGATATTTTCATTATAGCATCTAAAAATAATATTTTAAATATACAACGCGAATTACAAAGCACAACTAAACTATTTTTCTCTATCATATATGAAAACAATAACGAACTCAAATATCTTGATCTTTCCTTGTCAAGAGACCGCCACGCAATAGATTACAAAATGCTTGTTAAACCATTTGAAATCCGTAGCTGCATCCATCCTAATTCTAAATCACCCGCATCGCACAAATTCGCAGGTCTTAAAGCATTTCTGTTTAGAAACCATCATTTGTGTAAATATGAAGCACATAGGAAGGAAAATGTAAACAATTACATTAAAGACCTACTAGCAGCAGGATTCAAATACAAAACTATTAGGAGGAAAGTCATGAAATTTAACAGCACAATAGATGATAAATTGCCTCGCACCAATCTACCCAGAATAACAGTCCCCTACATCCCTAAAATATCCAATAAACTAACGAAAACCTTAAGCAACAAATTCAGCATAATATTCAGAACTCCACCCAACACTAATAGGTTGATCAATAACTCCAAAGATTACATTGATCCAGCGCTCACCCCACATGTGGTGTACTCCATTTCCTGCCCCCAGGCCGGATGCCACGCCACATATTATGGGGAAACGAAAGCCACAATTAACACCAGGTTGGCTCAACATCGGTACACCTTCAATAGAGCCCAAACGAACAGCAGTACATCTTCTGCATTTTTTGAACATACTAAACAATCAGGGCACAATTTCATACCCGCTAACCCCGTTATTTTATGCTCAGAACCAAACGACTACAGGAGAAAGATAAAAGAGGCATTCTACATTAACAGAGACATCCATGCAATCAACAGAAGAGACACGTGCTTCGACATTTCGAAAAAATGGGCTACTTAACAGTAACTCATTTGAATATTCTCATTTACATATATCAAGTACATTTTCACGAAGGCTATGAGTATGAGGCACGGTTCCTCGAAAACGTTCAGCCAAATTTATTACTAACTATATTTTTTCTCTAATAAAACACTATAAATTGAAATTACAGAAATTGGTCTAATATATACATTTCTATCCAAAAATCACATAAATTGATGGAAAATTAAAACACCTAAGGCAAACAAATCAAAAACTTAAAAATCGAATAAATCCTTCTAAAATACAAATCAAAAAGAAATTGAATAAAATATTATAAAATTCAAATTACAAAAACAGAAATTGGTCTAATATATAAAACACAACCCCCTCCCACCCACATGAAGAATTCAATCAAAAATAAGTAAAATGTAAATTACAAAAACCAAAAAATTCATGAATGCTATTTTCAAAAGCCTATGAAATAAAAGCCTATAAAATTAAACAAACACATACTAAATCTCAAAAATAATTAATGATGTCAAATTAATGACGGTAATGCAGTACATTTGACAAAAAAATCCTCTAACTTTCAACACTATAATGACAAAGAGTATAATAATTCATACCCTATAATAACAAATTAATGCTTATTTAGTAATTAAATATAGATAACGATGAGCTCATAGCTATTTAAAAAATAAAAGTAGCTATAAAACACAAAAACAAAGCACAAAGAATTAAACAAGAAATGGTAAATGGAGAGAAAATTTTTAAAAAAAATCCCTCTGAGTACTTTTCAAAAATATATTAAATTTTATCTAACTAACAAATATAATAATAATTCAAACCTTACTAACAGACTAATACATATTAAGTAATTAAATATAGATAACAACGAGCTCATAGCTATGTAAAAAAAAAGTAGCTATAAAATACAAAAACAAAAATTGGCTGATAATGCAATCTTAAATTCATTGCATATATTCGGTGGGGATTGCAGTTTAAACATGTTTGCAGTACTCAAGAAGCTATGTAAGCCAGTCTAATAAATGAATAAATGTTAGAATTAAGGAACATATAAATGCTTTTAATCAGAAATTTAAGACATCAGTTTTTACTTCCCATTTTTTAAAAAAAGGTCACAAACCTGATTTTGACAATGCAAAAATATTTGCTAATTTGGAAAGGTATAATTTAAGAACCATGAAAGAGTCGAGTGAAATATTAAAGGGACCTACTGGTTTAAATAGGGCTGACAAAGCACAAAGTATTCCAGCTATGTGGAAACCTCTCATTTTATCTCTATCTTCTAATATTAACTTAAAATTAATAGGTGAAAAAACTGAGGGAAATAAACATTTTGATAAGCCTCATATTGTAAATGCTGAACTACTTCAAGATGAATCTCATTTCTCATCTTGCACTCGGCCACATTATTGTTTGAGATCTAACGATTTTTCCTTCAAACTTTGATAATGGCAGATGCTAGTTCATTGAAATATCAGTTTGTAATGCAAAATAACACATGGTTTAGTTCCAAAAATAATAATTTATATATATACACACACATCTGACCTTCTACATTAAGTTATTAGATAAACAAATTAAAATTTAAATTTAAAATCACACTTAAAAATGGATCACCTTTTAAAAATAAAATTAAAACAATAACTACAGAACTTAATTTTGTATCCTATCTTGATTATTAATAGTATTTTCAGTAAATATTTTATGAACTGCCAAAGTTTCCAATATCTTTACTTTTAAGTCACAGTATGGATCTTACTTATCCCCTTTAAAAAATTGCCTTCAATTATCATAAATGATTTGCTTTTATGATCAAAACACTCTTCCTTATTTTATTTATAATTTTTTATTATTATTATTATTATTATTATTATTATTATTATTATTATTATTATTATTATTATTATTCAAATATATAGGCAAAATATTTTAAAAGAATTCTATAACCTTATGAAATAAATTGCGTGGGTTATTTTTTTTTACTTTTGCACATTACGCATGCAATGATTTGAATTTTTTACATATAAAGATTTTTCTACTGACTTTTATAAGACTATTTATGGCATATAAATATGAAATAGAATATTAAAAATACAATAAAATTTGCTTGCCAAAGTAAAATACCTAAGCCAAGCACTTAAAACCAGTTTAAATTAAGATAAATCCTGGGTGCTATAATAAATTGATACTGACTCCTGGTGATTTCATAAATTGTATTCTGTCTAATCTAATTTTAAACATAGATTAAAATGGTTTATAATTGCTTTTTTAAAATCAATATAGTTTAAAATCCATGTTACCAGAATAGATATTAGTAATGTGATGTTAAAAAGAAGCAAAACAAATAGAATAAAACAAAGTTAAATTTACAACAAAGCAATAAAAAAGCAAATTCTCTAAATAAAGAATTATTATGAAAGGAAGTTAAACTCAATATAGATTTTAATATAAGATATATAAACAATAAAATGCATAACTAAAACTAATATGATTAAATATAACCTTAAAATATTAAATCAAGAAATTGCATCAAATCAAAATATTTTTTGAAAACTACAAAAACATCACTTTATCACTGGGTGGCACTACTGTGTTTGGATAATTTTTTACTGTTTTACAAAATATTCTTCAATTCAATAACTAAAAGAAATTACTTTGGTCAAAGACTTATAATTGGAAAAAAAATAATTGGATAGATAAAATAAAGAATCACATTTTACTCAGCATTAAAACAAAAACAAAAAAAAGTTCAAGAAAATAAACTCACAGAACTGATTAAAATTTTATCAGAGTTGGCCAAAAATATTAAAAACTATTTTAATAAATAAAAACTAATCTATCACTGTTTAAAAAGCTTGAAATGTTTTTGAATAACATTACTTGGAAAGCCAAAAAAAATTAAATACTTTGACATTAATAATAAAAAAATTGAATGATATAAATTTCTTTGACATTTTATTGAAATTCTCAAAAAGTTTAATGTTGAATTAATAATTATACATCAAAAAATATTTTAGACATAAAATAAAGTAAGAATTAAATTATTTATATTTTTACTAAAATTATTCTATATTAATTCAAAAATAAGCATATAACACAAATATATTTTAATTTAAAGTAAATCCAGACAACAACATTAGATTTAAAATTTATTTCAAACAAGTACTTTGTACTGTTTGATGCAGAAGTAAAAATGAGACTCAAGTTTAACTAAAGATCCTAGATAAAACTCAACTTTATTGTATCCTATGCTTGAATGTTACATGACCTAATGAGTGAGAACCATTCAATTATTTATAACTATATTTCTAATATTCTACTTTATTATATAGCACATCTACATTCAATATCCAATTTTCAATTAAATCTTTTAATCCAGACAAAATTAGAAGGCCTTCAAGTTTTCATGACAGCAAGATTTCATTACCTTAGCATGAGTTAAACTCTATTTAATAATACTTTTTATTTAATATTATATAGTAAATAAATTAACATGTGCACAATTCAATAAATTCATGTAAATTATTCATGTGCAATTGAAAAATATATCAAGTTTGTATTTGTCTTTTAGTTTGACAGCTAATCTATTTAGTATATAATTTCCATTTTTTAAGAAGGAAGTTGCAACTAAAACATTTAATTTTTCCCTTCTTTGAGAGGAAAAAACATTCTTTAGTATTTAAAAACATTTATAATAGTTGATATCATAAAAGTGAACACACACACACACACACACACATATATATATATATATATATATATATTGTAATAGTACTAATTATGACATGTCATATACATATAAAGAGAAAAGAAATTGCCTCGAAAATAAATATAAGAAAATATACTAATTCCAGCCATTGAATATGAATTACAATAAATCAGATTAGCATTTCAATCATAGTAAAAAGTAATTTAAAGTGATTGGTTTATCTTCATACTTTCATTTCCAGTGCTTAAGATTTGCCCATGCTTAAACGTTTGGGTTGAAAGAATAGGAGATTCATTCTATTCTTTCGCAAAGGCTTTATCTTGTGTTGGAAATGAAAGTATTCATTTATTATTAAGATTCATAAAGTGCATGTGCATTAGCTTGAAATGCTGATCTTTAGTTTATTACAATTCATATACATCATGTTATATAAAATAAATATCTCATTTACATATGTTTAGTTTCATTTAAGAATGACATATCATAAATTCTAGAAAATTTTACAGGCGTTATTCATTAAGACATAGTAAAAAGTAATTTAAAGTGATTGGTTTATCTTCACGCTTTCATTTGCAGTGCTTAAGATTTGCCCATACTTAAGCGTTTGGGTTGAAAGAATAGGTGATTCATTCTATTCTTTCACAAAGACTTTATCTTGTGTTGGAAATGAAAGTATTCCTTTATTAAGATTCATAAAGTGCATGTGCATTAGCTTGAAATGCTGATCTTTAGTTTATTACAATTCATATACATCACGCTATATAAAATAAATATCTCATTTAAATAAATCAGATTATAATGTTTAATTTTATTTGAAAAAATTACTAATTTATAAAGTTTTGGCTAGTAAATTATCTACACTATACAAATATATTACACATGAGTGAATGTACTCTAATCACTACTTATATTATTACTTCAGCTAGTTATACAAAATTAACCTAGATACCCCAAAGAATTGACTAAGGCATGTTAGCTGGTTAATTCTCAGAGTTAGCTTAATTAACAATTTGATCAGTTACTAAACATAAATTGGAACAAAGGAAATTTTATTGAATCCAATATATATGTTCACAAATAAGATTATATGTGATATAATATTTCAATTACTGATGGCTTATAAAAATAATCCACCAATACACAACATTATAATTTAGTCCAATGGGTGAATTTGTCAACCAATTAATAACATGTACTAAAAAGAGAAAAAGTAGATATTAATAAATTTCAAATGAAAACTCAAAGTCATTCTTTTTATATAAAACTAATGATATAAGCTTTATTCCAAGATTTTGATTTGATATTTTTATAATAGCACAAATATAGATGTGGAAAACATAAAAACTGTTTTGCTTTTCAAATGTTCATTTTTTAAAAAAAATATAAATCAAATAAAAGATTTAGTAAGAATAAATATAACTTGCAGTTTATATTTTACATAGGAATTGTATAAAACTGTTGTAGAATTAAATCAATAAACAAACAAATAAATAAATTGATGATATCTAGTTAAATTAATAATTCAGGTTATAGAAGTATTTCTTTAAAGTTGGATTAATAAACAGGATGATACTAAAGACAATATCAAGAGCTCCTTCCCACTATGCTATAAGGATTTATTCACTTTATTTTAAACCACATCTTTTATTAGGAGCTTCTTATTAATATAAGGTTTATACCCTAGCCTGAAAAGTTCAACATTTATTCCATAACTTTATTAAATTAGGGTTTATTAAACCTAGCACAATATATATATATATATATATATATATATATATATATATATATATATCTTCTGAGCCCTTATATATAAGCAAAAACATCTATATAACATTACAACTTCTAAATACAAATGTGGGGATATTAATATACAACTTCAATATTTAATACTATAAATTGAACCAATCCTTTCAAAATACATCTAATAATAATACAATTAAAATAATTGAAGGGCTAAAATAATTATTAAATAATGATATAATTTGTAAATACAATTCTATAAAAAATTATACATTTATATACAACTCCTATACAATTAAGTGTAATTTATTGTTTTCCAATCTAAATTTGATACATGACATTTATTATTTAATATATATGTATGTAAAATGTAAATTAAATACAACCATTTAATGACATTAAAATAAAATATATATTATTACAATCATTATTTATAATAAAATGTACTTAGTCAAACATTTTTGATGTTATCTTGGTCCAGTAATTATTATATTGATATCCAAAAGAAGAATTTGGGGAAAAGACAAAATACAGTTATAACTTCTTTCTTCCTCTGTTTTTATTAATGGTGATCCTGTTCTAAGTTTCCATAGTAATCTTTGTCCTATTGTTATAACTCCCATGCTAAGTTAAAAATCTTTAACACTGTTGATTGTTGATTTTAAAATATTTTTTTTTAAATAACAAAACAAAAAATAATGTCAATAAAAAAAATATTACATTGAAAAATTTATTTTTACAATCTACAAAATAAATAAATAAATAAACAACCCAAAATAATACCATTACATCTTTAATAATTTCCAAAAAAAAAGTACAATCTAATTATAACTAGCAATTTAAATGCTACTGTTGATAATTATTTATATACATACACACTTGCAAATTTATATATATATCCATAGCTATTAAAATCTCACCATCAAAAACAAAACACATATCACAATAAATAAATAAAAATGAACTAAAAAACAATTAACAACAATAACAACCTATTTACAAATCGTTAAGTAAAAACTAAATCAAAGAGATTTTTTAAAACTATACTGGAACTTCAAAAGAAAGGGTGGATTTTCCATCCCTTACAATATATATATATTACACTTGGCATTTCATGTGTGGTCAAATAGAATCATTTACCTGATATTATCATTATATTTTGTGCCCAATCCTGTTAGCATGAATAAATTTATTTATGTTCCAATATTATAAATATGATATTGGAACATGTGAAATAATTTCTGATATAATTTTGAATATGAAGCTCAATTGTGGTTATAATATAATTGTGTATTTTGAAGTGATGTGAATAATAAATGATTTTGTTCTAATGTGTTAAAAATTTGATGATTTAAGTTTAAAATTTTGAATTACATATTTTATTATTAAACCTTATAGTTGTGTTTACAGTAAATGAAGGAACTGAAGGCATTTCACAGAGTGATAGTAATGGTTAAAAAAATTGTTTTATGCACTTTGAGATTATATTTTATTTTATAGATATTCAGTTACATAGTTATTGAGATCAGCAGATGCTGGTAAAAATATTAATTATTGATAAAATATTCATTTATTAATTTAAATTATCATGTGTTCTATTGATGTATTTAACTGTTATAAAACATACTTGTAATGGATGCTATTAATATTGAAAGATTGGGAGAGCCGGAAAGTAGCAGCCAAGATATTGTAAAAATTCTTCTCAATAAATTTGAAGAGTTAAAATCTGATTTGAAGGAATCTAAAAATTATTCACATAATACATTTGATGAGTTAAGAGATAAATTAGATAAATAAAATAGAAAATTAGAAGAATTACAAACTGATTCAAAAAGTAAATGATAAATAATTATAAAGATGACAAATTCAGGTCTGAGTTTGATAATAAATTTGATAAGTTTAACATTGAATTTAATGCTTCAATCACACTAGATTTAAAGAATTTAAATATGATTAAAACATCAAATTTAAAGAAGTCAGATATGAAATGTGTATTAGATTGAACTTGAAGATGAGCAACATAAATATCAAGAAAGATTTGAAAATAAATTTAAAGAATTAATTAATAAAATTAACATATCACAGAATGAATGTAAAGAATTACACAAAAAGGTTAATAAATTACACAAAACTAAGGATGATTTCAAATAAAATTGCAAGCTGAAATAAGTAATTTTAAAATAGAACTTGGTGATTTAAAGATAAATTGAAGGCAGAATATAGAGAATTGTATAAAAGGCAGAGTAATTCAAAAAATGAAATTAAGAAATTATAGAAACATCTAAAGAAATGCAATAATTTACAATTTATACCAAGATAAGGTGAAAACTATTGAACAAATAAAATATTAAGAAATAAGAAATGTGAGGAAAGTTAGAATGCTATCAATTAGATAATCATATAGAATACCTTCTAGAAAGAGAATTTATAAGTATTAGACAAAGAGTATTTTAATGAAAAATTAGAGATTAATAAAAGAATAATAATTCAAGAGGTTGGTGGATATTTAAAAAAAAACAGGAAGAAAATATAAACCATCAAATCTTGAGATCAACAGAGATTAGTTTAAATATTAATCATTTAAATGATATGACAAAAGAATTTCATCAAATGATAAATAAAAAGAAGCAAATGTTGATAATAGAAAAATAAATTATTAGAAATTAAAAGTAATGGTAAAATAAAGGATGATTATCAAAATATAGGATATAAATCCACACATATAAAAGAAGAGTTGGATTTTGGAGATGACTTTATAGATAGTGATATCAATGAAATACCATCACTGTCTGTAAAAAATGATAGCAGATAATGTAATGAATTAAAAGATAGTAATAAAATAAATAGCTATATCTCTGGATTTAAACAAGTAAAAGGTTTTAAATGTGAATATGAGTACACCTGGGTGTCATTTTATGCGATAGATAGGTTCCTCAGAAAACACGCGCAAACGAAATTGCGCAAAAATAGACGTAACTTACATTGAAAAAGGGGGGATGCGGTCTGTGATTTTTCAAAATTCGCATAAAAGCAAAGCACCAATGTAAAATTACTTTAAAATTCGCGCAAAAAAAAATATAAGGAAATAAAATATGACTAATAAAAAATTTCAAATTTGAAAAAAATTGATACAAGACAAACTTTTTTAAACTATAATATTTAATTTTATTCAAAATAATATATTTTTATGCATAATTTACAGTACAGTAATTTACATTTTTTATACACACTTTAATTATTATAGCTGTTTGCCGAACAACACATTCGTTTGCAAACAACTAGCACCAACTTCACACTCATGTTGTAACAGTGGTTTTCTGGTGACAACATAATTAGTAATTAATCTTTGAGATGATGATTTTATTGTTTATGAAACTAACAACTAAAAATTAAATTCTTATTTTTGTCTTTAATTTTCAATTCGGTTTAAAAATCAAATTTCACATTAATTTCAAGTCGCAGTAAGTAATTTTTAAATTGTTAATTACAATTAAAAATCAGATTTTAATTGTCAAATTTAATTGTGCTCACTGCTATTACTGACCTTTTAAAAATAAACTTGTGGACACCAAATGATTAATAATTGATTACGTTCTTTTTTAAAAAGCAAAAACAGAATGTGATTTAAAATGCAAAATTAACACGTACAATGTTTGAACAAATTTACATTAAAATATTCTAAAATTTAATGTGTGTATACATAAAATGTGGAAATTATGATTTTAATTTCATTATTGCTTAAAATCTTACTATTATAAAGCACTGAAAATATTGAAATTACTAAGATGAAAGTCGAATTCCAACAATGTGCTATTACTTTCAATATAACGTAAGTGCGTGAAATTTATTATTTAAACTAATAGTGCATTATCAGAGTTCATACACGTGGGTCTCTTTTTACGCGGACTTATTTAACACACTTCCGGTGAAACATGAATCGTGTAACTTCAAAATTGTGTTAAATAAGTCTGCGTAAAAAGAGACCCAGGTGTATATTCTTTTGAATAGTTTAATTCAAGATAAGTATAACCATACAGAGATAGTTATACTCAATTTTTAGTTCACAGATAGCTAAATTAAAAATACTGACTATATTTCCCTTATCAGAGAATCAAATTGTCAGAATTAGCAAAAAAAAATGTACCTCAGGACATAGAACAAATACTGATTGCAGCAGATAGGCACACTTTAGATGAGGTATCAAAAATATTAGACTATTACTTTTTGTCTCAATAGCTAAACTGCCCAAAAGTTTGTACATATATATCAATAATTTTATTCCAAGTTTAAAATGAACATTATGGCCTAACTCCATCTTTTGAGAATTTAAATATAATAACATCGGATAAAAATAGTCTCATTTGGATAGTTATATCAAAGTTAAGTGCTGCGATATATTTTATAATAATATTTTTAAAAAAATAACAACTGCTATTATGGAAATAAAGCATTATTAAATACTGTAAAATATTAATTATGGAATATTTCGTTAAAAATAAAAACAAGTCATCAAAATGGATAATTTTAATGGAACCCCAATAAGTTGGAATAAAGATGGATTACATATAACGTCAGGGTACACAACAGAACCCATCATGGGATTTTTGACAGAATATGTAAGAAATTTTGAACTATAAATATTTTTGGCAGTGTTAATATAAAATGTATAAATCGATCATAATTTATATATATATAATAAATATTGTGTTTTTCAAGGGAGTTGCAATTTGATGGGCATTCCTTGTGAGTAAAAAAAAATGTTGAGAATGCATGTGTTCGTTTAGCATAATATATATCATTACCAAATCTGATGATATTAAATTAAGTTATATATCAATGAGCTATCAATTATTTCGATTTATTATATATTTAACCATTAAAAGAATATATATATAACTGATGTAACTTCTAGAATATTATCATAACATAAGCCTAAAAAAAGTGATTAATTAGCTGGCATGCATTTTTTTTTTTTGTATTATTATAAATACTGTAGCAACATAAAAAGAATTTATTGTTCTGAACATACTGCAAATCTCTCTATCTTACTTGTGGAAATACATTAAAGTCATAGAAGAATTATGATAAGAAAGTAAAATGGATATTATTAGTTTACTCTTATATTTGCCCTTATAATGTGACAAAATAATCATATTAATAGTTTAAAGACTATATATATATTTCTGAATTCATTCTACTTTAAAAATAAGCAAGTCACACTTATGATGTTGAAATATAAAAATATGGCTATTGATTTAGAGCAATGATTGGAATAGATAATTGTATACAAAATACATTTTCATATTTGAATTTTTATATTAGATGCTGATTTATGATCTTATTAGTTTAGATTCGATGAAAAGTTTGCTCTAAATCTATATCTGATTAGTTACACAAATAAAGTAATTTACTTATTTTTGTTTTGTATTATTTTTTATTTAAAAAAAAAAACAGTATATAAATAAGGTGGTCTCTTATTATTTCTAAATTATTCTTGTCTAAATAATGGAAAATTTGAATTTCTTAAGGACAAAACTATAATCATTTGCTTGAAAACGTTATAAATTCTAAACATATATTAATGTATAAAGTTTCTTGATATTACCATAATAATAATAATAGTAAACATATCATTTGAAATAATTAGTATAAAAAATGAAATGGAATAAAAGATATCAAAAGAATATAAACTTAATTTATCCCAAACTTGCACAAAATGAAAATGGTTGCAAGATATTTTATAATCACTAAATAAGATTTAGATTTTAATGAGAATCAATTACTTCAAATTACCTTCTTAGGAAATCAAAATTTCCTTTGATAGTAAAATTAACTTCTATTCTAATGTGAGCGCAATTGAAAAATACAAGTATAATACTGCCGTAAAAAAAAAAATTGATTGAAAATGAAACTAAAAGAAAAGAGCAAAAATAAAATTTTATTATAAATCATTACTTTCATAAAGCTAAATTCACAAACATCTTTCAGCATATATATTTCATTGTGACAACATTAATATAATTTTTCAAAAATCATATGTATAACAACAACAATCAGCATTTAAATATACCATAGCAGTAAAAAGATTGTATCAATACCACCATCAACGAGGAGGAAAACAAAGGATAACGTGTTATTCAACAGCTGTGATAATTTTACATTGGTGATGATTGTCCTACAATTAAAAATAGTGAAATACCCATTCACTAACCAATTTTGAATTTAAGCTATGGTCTGCTATCTAAAAACAAAAAAAACTTTACAAAAGTCCGAATTTAAATAAGATTGTCGCAAGCCACAGCATAAACTAATATTATACTATCAGGCTTCTACATATATGAAAATACACATACATATATGTATTAGTGTGAACTGAAAATACACATTTCATATATGTATTAGTGTGAACATAAATCCTTATTAAAAGCATATTAATTTAAATTTAGGCAAACGTGGCTGTTGTTTTTTTTTTAAATTATAGGTTGAAATTATTTATCTAAATCTGAGGTCGCCAAAGTGGTCTATATAGACCTCCAGGGGTCTATTTAACAAAAGTAAAGGTCGAAGGAAAAACAATTCTTAATGTGCAAATCACATATACCTAACTGCGTATGTAAAATTTGTGAATGTTTTTATAATTGACATAATATCAGTTTCTTTATAGAAAATAAATTAATAAACATATATTTATTCGGGTAAAACAACTATTTATGTACCAGCATGCAGCGGGCGTGAACTCTGCACTTCTGGCTTATGAGTCATATGCATATGTGCACTTATCCAAATATCACAAGCATTGATGTTACAAACGCAAATATCATACACAGTTTCAGCTATCTTTGCAAATTGTGAACAGTGTTAAATATTTGCAGTGTCATTATTACTACTTTTATAGTATTGGATAATTAGTTATAGTTTCTATAAAACTGTTTGTTTAGTTTAGATATCAATTTTAATTATCAATACATGTAAAAAAGAAGGTGAGTATTAATAATATGGATTAGTATAGTATACCAACTTATTTTTAACTTATTTATAGAACCCTAATTAAAAAATGGCAGCTTCTGATTCTAAAAAGAAATGTCGGAATTATTCATTGGATTATTTGAAATGTGGATTAATTTGTTCACCGACAAATGAAACAATTCCTATGTGTCTTCTATGTGAAAAAACTTTTGGAAATGACTACATGAAACTGTCAAAAATGAAAGATCATCTTAAAAGGGTTCACTCAGATAAAAAAAAAATAAAGAACTTGAATTTTTCAAAAAACTTAAAGAAAAAGTCATGTCGACCAACTATAAAAAGTTTTATGAAGTAGTGTACTGAAGTAGAAACTGAAGGAGGATTAATAGCTTCATACAAGATTTCACTTAATATAGCAAAGAGGGAAAAAACACATACTCGCTGAAGAAATTGCTATACCTGCAATTAAAGACATCATTGAGAATATAATGAAAAAAAGACTCTGTTAATGTTTTAAAGTCCTTGTCATTAAATGCAAATTCTGTAAAATGGTGTATTGATGAAATGGCAGAAGAAATAGAAAATACGGTAGTTTCAAAGCTAAAAAATTACAAGTTCTCTATTCAAATTGATGAATCTGTTTTTGTCATTTCTGCTATTCTTATGATGTTTGTTAGATATTTCAGTAAAATGAAAGGACAAGTCATTGATGAATTGTTATTTGCTAAATATCTTGAAACTGATGGAAAAAGAGTGACAATTTTTAGATGTTTACAAGAATATTTAAATGAATATGATATTCTGCTTGAAAATATAATAGCAGTAGCCACAGATTGCACACCTGCTATGGTAGGGCATTACCAAGGTTTTGCTAGATTTCTCAAAGAAAAAGTGCCCGGTATACATACTATTCATTGTGCATTGCATAGAAACAATAGAGTAGCAAAATATCTGAGTCCAGAGTTACATAAAGCTTTACAGTTTTGTATTGAGTGTATCAATCAAATTAAAGCCCAACCTCTTAAATCAAGATTATTTTCCAAACTTTGTGAAAAAAATGATGAGGTATTTAACCAATTACTTCTGCCCACCGAAGTTAGATGGTTGTCTAGAGGTGTATGCTTGCAATGGCTTGTTGAGTTATTTGACTCCACTACAGAATTTCTCAGCGAAAAAAACCCTGTTCTGAGTGATGAAACTCCTAAACAATAAGAAAGATATTTTTTATTTAGAAGACTTATTTGGAAAATTTAAAGGTGTCCAAACAAAGCTGCAAGGAAAAGATGTAACAATTATCCAAGCTCGGACAATACTGTTAGGCTTCCAAGTAAAATTAAATTTATTTACATCTTTATTGCTACGTAAGGATTATCAGTATTTTTCAAATCTGAGACAATTAGAAATAAAAGAAGAAGACTTGAAAATATATACAAGTCATCTTCAAAAATTAAGCGATGATTTTAAACTGCGCTTTGTTGCTTTGGAAAACACTGACATCCCTGAATGGATTATTGTGCTATTTTCCGCTCAAATTGAAAACGTGGACATCAACCTTCAAGATGAGCTTGCTGAATTATTATCAGATCTTGATGCAAAGACGCTTCTGAAAAATTTAAAAATAAGCAAATTTTGGACAAATATAAATATAATGCAAAATATGTAAAACTTTACAAAATAGCTCAGCCATTTATGCTGGCATTTCCAAGTTCCTATATGGTTGAAGCCGGTTTCAGTCATGTAAATTCAATCTTAACTAAGTACAGAAATAAACTAAATGTGGAGTTTTGAGGGAATTTAAGATTACAATTGACCAATTTCGGACCCAATATAGCGAACCTTGCAAAGAAACACCAGACACACCCATCTCATTAATTAAGAAACAATACTTTAGTTACTTTACTTATTATTTTTACTTATTTATAATTACTTATTATTTAATAAATATTAAGGCATTAGCCAGCATGGTGAGTTTATTGGCTTTTTACCTCTGAGTTTAAGATCAAGAAACACCATGGTCTTGATGATAAGGCAGAATGAATGTTTGTGTAAATGATAAATATTTTTCCAATACATATATACAATTATGACAGACAAAAATAAAGCGTGGCCCTTATTCCAAGGAGGCTGTAAAGTCACTAACCAAGGCAGCGGTTGGTGGCCGAAGGCGGAGGGTGCTAAGAATCCCCTGATTGCGGACCCAGGCTGCCATTTGATGACGACTTTTTATTTAGGTACTTACAACTGCAGATCACTTTCAAGTGAAGGAAGATTGCAAGAATTAGAAGAAGAACGTCTTATATTAAATGGGACATTATTGGACTTTGTGAAGTTAGAAGAAAAGAAGAAGAAACAATTGATTTAAAAAGTGGAAATATACTCTATTATAAAGGCACACATATTGGAAATACAAGTGGAGTAGGATTCATTATAAATAAAAAGTGGAAGAACAATATTGTGGAGATTGCTGGTGTATCGGACAGAGTGGCAAGATTAGTTATACAACTTAATAGCAGATACCAAATGGAGATAATTCAAGTTTATGCCCCAACAAGTTCTCATAGTGATGAAGTAGTAGAAGATTTTTATATGGATGTACAAAAGGCTTTTGAGCAGAGTAAACAACATTTTAAAATTGTTATGGGAGACTTTAATGCTAGAATTGGTAGACAAATGAAAGATGAAATTGCTGTAGGTAATTTTGGTTATGGTAATAGAAATGAGAGAGGACATAGACTTGTGGAGTTTGCAGAAAAAGAAAAACTTTATATTATGAATTCATTTTTTGAGAAAAATGTTAAAAGGAAATGGACATGGAAGCATCCAAATGAAGGTACAGCAGAATTGGATTATATTTTGACAAACAGAAAATACATATTTCAAGATTGTAATGTTCTTAATAAATTTAACACAGGAAGTGATCATCGATTAGTAAGGTGTAAGTTACGTGTTAATGTAAAACTAGAGAGACAAAAATTATTAAGAAAAACAATATTTACAGTTGATATTCCTAATTTTCAGAAACATTCTAATGAATTTAAATTAGAACTTACAAATAGGTTTCAAGTGTTAGGAGATTTTGAACATGATTCAGATTTGAATGAAATTAATATGAAAATAACTGATACACTTTTAAAAACTACAACAAACATAGCTGGTAGAAAAAAGCAGCAATTGACTAATAAAATTTCTACTGAGACTAGAGAATTTATGAAGAAAAGAAGGAATATGAAGATATACAAAAATTATGTATTAAAAAGAATTGAATATCTCAAATTTTGAAAAATGGTACGGAAAAGAGTTGCAAATGATATAAGAAAGTATAACTGTGAAATAGCAAGGAAAGCTGTAGAAGAAAATAAAAGTCTCAAAAATGTTAAACAAAATTTTGGTATTGGTAGGAAATTTCTATCTGCAATAAGAAAAAAAGATGGAATTATTACTAAAAAGAGAGATGACATCATGAAATTGGTAGAAGATTTTTATCAAGAATTATATAGTAATAAAGAACAAGTACCTCCTATATCTATTACATCTTTCAAATTGCCCAGAATTTTAAATGAAGAAGTGAAACATGCAATTAAGTGTATCAAGAAAGGAAAGGCTCCAGGAAATGATGGAATTATAACTGATATATTAAAAGAAGCAGGTGAAGAATTAGAAACAATTTTAGCAAAGTTATATACCAAATGTCTAAATGATAAAGATGTACCAGAAGATTGGAAGAATGCAGTAATAATATTAATATTTAAAAAAGGTGATAAAGAAGATATTAGAAATTACAGACCTATCATCAGTTTTATATAAAATTTTTACCAAGATAATTACAACTTGTCTACAGAGAACTTTGGATTTCCACCAACCAAGAAAACAAACTGGATTTAAAAGTGGTTTTAGTACAATAGATCATATCCAGGTATTGAGAGAAGTCATAGAAAGGACAAACGAATATGAGTTGTCATTACGTTTTGGATTTGTAGATTATGAAAAGGCATTCGATTCTATACACATTTCTTCAGTGATTAAAGCATTGGATCATCAAGGTATAGATCCAGGATATTGTCATATTTTAAAGAATATTTATAAAAATGCAACAGCAACAATTAGATTACATAATGATACTGGAAAAATCAACATTGAGAAAGGTATAAGACAAGGTGACTCCATATCTCCAAAACTCTTTACAGCAGTTCTGCAAGAAGTATTTTGTGGATTAAAATGGGAAACTAAAGGAGTGAAAGTAAATGGAGAGTATTTAAGTCATTTAGATTTCACAGATGATGTAGTTGTTTTTGCAAATAACGCTTCAGAGCTGCAGCAAATGTTGCAGGAGTTAGCAGATGAAAGTAGAAAAGTAGGACTAAAGATAAATGTTAAAAAGACTAAAGTAATGTTTAATCGATTTGCTCAAAATATGAAATAAAGATTGATTATGAAGAATTAGAAGAAGTTAACAGTTACAAATACCTTAGTCAGATTATTAATACAGATGGAAACATAATGGAGGAAATTAATCATAGAATTAAACTTGGTTGGAGTGCTTTTGGTAGAAATAACTTGATACTAAAAGGAAATATGCCTATGTGTTTGAAAAGGATGGTTTTTAACAAATGTGTTTTACCAGTTCTTACTTATGGATCTGAGACTTGGACACTTAATAGAAGAGCAATATAGAGACTTCAGACCACTCAAAGGAGTATAGAGAGATGTATGTTGGGAGTAACAAGAAGAGATCGAAAACACAATGCATGGGTAAGACAACAAACAGGTGTTACTGACCTTATTGAAAAAATTAAAAGATTGAAATGGAGTTGGGCTGGACATATTGCTAGAAGAGATGATAATAGATGGACAATTGAAATTTTAAACTGGATTCCAAGAGATTGTAAAAGACCCAGAAAGAGACCACATGTGAGATGGATGGATGAAATAAGAAAATGTGCAGGGGTGTTGTGGAGAAGAGAAGCTAAAGATTGGAGAAGATGGATTAAACTTGGAGAGACCTTCATCCTGCAGTGTATTGATAATGGTTGATGATGATGATTTAAATTTCAACATCAACATATTTTTCATAAAACTATTGTTACACAATGTAAAATTACTTTAATAAATGTTTAAAATCATAAAAGAAATGTACAAACACAGTACCTAACAGATAGTTTTATTTTAATTATCTGAAAATTACTTTTATGGGAGTCGATGGAGATTTCAAAAATCATATAGGGGTCCATTTTCAAAAAAGTTTGGAGACCCCTGATCTAAATAATTATTTTAATACATTGGCTTTCAAAATGTATTTGAATAAGCTTTTCCTAGAAATTCATCTGAATTATTCTTTTGATTTTCAAAGTAGTTCATAAAGGATTTTTTTAAAAAAAAAATGTAACCCAATAAACTAGAATACAATTAATCTAAAAACTTGTATTCAATGTTGAGTCTGGATTTCAAAAATTCTTCGAAATATATAATGTCATTCAAATATAAAGCTGTAATGGCTTCAGCAAGATTGAAACTGTTTATATATATATATATATATATATATATATATATATATATATATATATATATATATATATATATATATATATCAATAGATGGAGCTTACCAATAGCTCTAAAACAAGCTTTGTTTTTATAAGTGCCGGAAGAAAAAGAATTCAAAATCTCTATCGTTGACCCTACCTCCAGACCAATTGGTTTTGAGCTTATGGCTCACCTCAGTGGAGGGCTGGGTCTCTAGAAACTAGATCTAAAATAATAACTCAAAAGTCAGCACTTATAAAACATGTTACTATCAATTTGAAAGTCTGAACTTTTCGGACACATAAATGTCTTCAAATCCAGCTTTGCAAACCAAATAGCTATATAGGTCTGAATTCAGCTCAATTTCATCATATAATAATAGGCTCTGCAATACTTATAATAATTAATAAAACAAGTTATAAATTTCGTAACTTGCTTTTAAACTTGCATTTAAAGGATCACTAGATGAAGCGTACCAATAGCTCTAAAAAAGCTTTGTTTTTATAAGTGCTGAAAGAGAAAAAATTCAAAATCTCTATCATTGACCTTACCTCCAGACCAATTGGTTTCGAGCTTATGGCTCACCTCAGTGGAGGGCTGGGTCTCTAAAAACTAGATCTAAAATACTAACTCAAAATTCAACACTTATAAAACACATTTCTATCAATTTAATAGTCTGAACTTTTCAGACAGATAAATGTCTTCAAATCCAGCTTTGCAAAACTAATTAAAATGTGCAAAGAGTCCTGTCAAAGTTTACAAATAATTGTATAAGAGAATCCATACACTAAATAAATAATTAATACATGTACTAAAACTTTATTTTTTTATAAATGTATTAATTAACATTATATCATCAAATAAAAAATAACACACAGTTATGGATCTGATTAATACTGATAGTAACTGATCTTTTTAATAAAATGGATAGAAATAAATAAACTCCATAATGAATGCAGGAAAAAGCAAAACAATGAAGCCAATATACCAAAAATGCTAAATTTCAGAAATGATAATAAAATTGGAAGATTGAAGCCTAATGCAAAACTGCTTAACAATCAGCTAATTTAAACTTAGTAGTATGAATGTAACAAAAGTTAATCCTAAAAAATAAAAATTCATAATAATAATCAATTGAAATATGAAATTGAAATACTATCAAAATTGATATTGAAAATAAACGTGGTGATAATAGGATTAAGGACATTTGTCTGAATAATATAAAAAAATTACTGATGGTTTCTGGATATGTACATATTTCATAATTAAAAAGTTAATCAGTAGTAAACATTGGCTATTCAATTTTATAAAAGAGTTCTGAAGTGCAGTAATAGAATAACTTATCATTTGTAACAGATACTAAACATAAGCCGAGATGTTGTATGATGTTTGTTTGATATATGTAAAATCACAGAGTAATACAAGCAAGTTAAAATATGTTTAGAATCTTTGAGATTTTGAATCTCAGATTATTTTAAATAGTATAAAACAAATAAAACTCATAGAATATAAGTGTGAAAATGCAATAATTTCCGATGATAAAAACAAATAGTCAAAAATTATAATGTAGATATGTTGGAAAAAACTTTTACTACACTTGATTTTATAACTGATGGATTTGAAAAAAAAATAAGAGAAAGAATATCTATTTTGAAATTAGCATAAATTACCATTATTCTTTTGTGTTTGTTCTTGCAATACACTCCAGTATAAGATCAGAAATATTCTCTCATATTTTTAATACTTATTTTTCCAATTACTTCACCTTTTGTTGATAAACAATGATTAGAATGGAATTGCATTATTTATTGAATTACAAATGCACAGTACTTTTCAACATGCACACACACACACATATATATATAAAACACACTTTTTGATATATGTATAAACAAAATTGTAAAAAATTATAATAATAGACACACATATATTTTATTAAATATTTGTTCACTCATGTATTGATTGATTCAAGAAGAAGAATGGAAAAAAAAACTGTCTGTATTTTTATTTTAAAATAAAGTAAACTGCCATTTTTTTTTTTTTTCAACCACTTTTTTCTGATTAATCTAATAATAAATTGTGATAGTTTTTAAAGTCAGTATTATCTTAAAATATGTTTTAAAATTTTGTAAAATTTCTAACATTATTCTTAGAAAAAAAATTATTATGTGAAATACTGCACATCAAAGATAGAAAGAATAATAAAAAAAAAGCATAAAATGTATATTTTCAACATAAACTGAAGAAGTTCTATATATATATGATCACTAGATGGAGCTTTACGAATAGCTCCAAACAAGCTTTGTTTACATAAGCAACTGATTGAGATAGACTTCAAAATCTCTATCTGTTCTACCTACTTCCAGACCAGCTGGTTTCGAGCTCAATGGCTCATGTCAGTGAAAGGCTGGGAGACTAGAAACTAGACCTAAATACCAACTCAAAAGTCAGCACTTATGAAACACGTTTCTATCAATCTGAAAGCATATAGCTATCTAGTTTATTAAGCTGGATTTGAAGACATTTACATGTCTGAAAAATTCATGCTTTCAGAGTGATAGAAATGTGTTTCATAAGTGCTGACTTCTGAGTTGGTATTTAGATCTAGTTTCTAGTCTCCCAGCCTTTCACTAACATGAGCCATTTAGCTCGAAACCAGCTGGTCTGGAAGTAGGGAGAACAGATACAGATTTTGAATTCTATCTCTATCAGCTGCTTATGTAAACAAAGCTTTTTGGGGGCTATTGGTAAAACTCCATCTAGTGATCATAAAATGCAAGCTTAAAAGCAAGTTACAAAATGTATAGCTTGTTTTATTTATCATATATATATATATATAATCATGTACAGCACTCAGAGAGAAAAAAATGGCTGGTCCAATATAATATTTGCAAATTTTAATGGGTTTTTTGTTTTTTTATTCACATTTTTGTTTGTTATTTATATTTTTTGGGATAGCAAATTTGTGTAATTAGATACAACATAGTTTTTGGTTCCACAATAATTTTTATACTTAAATACTGAATAAAAATAGGTTTTGACAAATACATAGATGGATAGCATTTTTAATAATCTGTTTGGTTAAGTTAAATGAAATATAAATAAAATTTTCTAAATAAACATTTTTACAATTTCCTATATGCAGAAATAAATCAACTACTATAACAGTTTCAAGTGTAGGATTTTACTTTCTAATAATTTACACAATATTGATTAACTTGTTGCAAAAGTTTAATACAAGAGATTCACTCATTTTCCTCTAGATTACTTTATAGTTTAATAATATGTAATAATTTCTTAAACTAAAAATCTCTACCCTCTAAAAGTATCATATAGTAATACTTAAAACTTATTTATAAAATTCACACAGTTCATACACAAATATTCATTTACATGCTTATATGCAATTTCATTACCCAACTTATTAAATATTTTAAATGTATTTTGATATGTGTCATGCTATTTATATCTAAGTGGTTTTTTTATAATTACATAAAATAATTGTTTATATAAAGTAATTAAATGAAAATCAGTTTTAGGAATTTATATATTATAATGTATATATTTAAATAGCATTTAGTTAAAAATTTTATTATTGTTATAATTATTTATTTTGTTAATTAAATTCATTGCATTTCTAATTTTAATAATTGTAAAAAAGATAGTTATTTATATAAAATTTTCACTTCATATGTATTTTTTATTAAATTATGAAATGTTTTTCATGTCAGAAACATGAAATGTTTTTTTTTTCTTTTATGAAACATGGACATGGCTGAATGCACTTTTGGTGAGGTCCACCAGAATCATAGTTAATCATAGTTCTCATAGATTGATTAAGTCTGCAGCTCTATTTAAACAGTGATATGATTATTTTCATTCTTTATTTAAATTAGAAATGTACATATTCCATTTTCCCCTATAAATGGATGTTGTTTTCTTTCTTGTTAATTATATTCATGAGGTTATTTATGAACTATGACTGCTTAACTTTTATTTTCCTCTCATCCCCTCAATACACACGAAATTAACTATTTGTGGGTTGAATATATTTCCAAAATACTATTTGCACTGCAAGAATATGGATCTGTATTTTCAATTAATTTTAGCATACTAAGATAGAACTTTGTGCTGCGCTAGTGTTATGGTGATATTAGCTATTGATTCCATATAATATATGGCAGTACAGATTGGGTTGTTGCATGGGATTTTATATATAATAATCAACTGCAAGGAATATAATTCCTGACAAGCTACTTATAATTTGTAATATATATGTAAATATATTTTTCACAAGTTTTTTTTCTCTCTCTGAAATAGAATCATACATTTCTAATTAAAATATTGTCTACTATATGGCATTATGGGTAAGGGGAACAGATGTTAATTTCCAAATTCACTTGATAAGACCTCTACCTGAGAATGAAAGTGATGTTTTCTTTGTGCACTGGTATAGGTGATTAGCTATTTATTCATATGTGTACTTTTATGTGGTGTGATTAATCAATTTTGTTATTACACATATATATACATATATGCAGATATACAAATACACATATAATCAACTAATAATCAGCTTTTTAAGCTAATGCACATGCGCTTTGTGGATCTTAATAATAAATGAATATTCTCATTTTCCAATACAAGATAAAGTCTTTGTGAAAGAATAGAATGAATCCACCTATTCTTTCAATCCAAACATTTAAAATATTAAGTACTGGAAATGAAAATGTGAAGATATTAAACAATCAGTTGAAATTACTTTTACTATGTCTGAATGAATGATGCCTGCAAAATATACTAGAATTTACGATACGTCATTCTTAAATGAAATTAAACATATGTAAATGAGATATTTATTTTATATAGCACGATGTTTCTGAATTGTAGTAAACTAATAATCAACTTTTTAAGCTAATGCACATGCACTTTGTGGATCTTAACAATGAATCAATACTCTCATTTTCCAATACAAGATAAAGTCTTTGTGAACGAATAGAAGGAATCCACCTATTCTTTCAACCCAAACATTTAACTATGGACAAATCTTAAGTACTGGAAATGAGAGCGTGAAGATATTAAACAATCACTTTAAATTACTTTTACTATGACTGAATCAATGATACCTGTCGTAAATTCTAGTAAATTTCGCAGGCGTCATTCATTCAGACATAGTAAAAGTAATTTAAAGTGATTGTTTAATATCTTCATGCTCTCATTTCCAGTACTTAAGATTTGCCCATACTTAAACATTTGGGTTGAAAGAATAGGTGGATTCATTCTATTCTTTCACAAAGACTTTATCTTGTATTGGAAAATGAGAATATTCATTTAATGTTAAGATCCACAAAGCGCACATGCATTAGCTTAAAAAGCTGATTATTAGTTTATTACATTTCAGAAACATCTTGCTATATAAAATAAATATCTCATTTAAATACACATATAGTTCTATAAATTTAAGATATATTAAAATAAATATAATATCTAAAACAAAGCAGAAAATTTATTTTTATTAGCATTTTGATTATTTTTATATATCACTCATTAATTTTATTTTTTCAAAAAAAAAATTAGCATTATAGTTTCACTTAAAAATAACTAACTTATATTTCTAAATTATAAAAGAAAAAAAAACATGTTTATTTGTTTATTTCAAATTTTATTTTTAGTTATAAAATTTTAAATAAAAAAAAAATTTTTGGGTCCACCCTTTAGGAAGATTATAAAAGCTAAAATGAAAGTTCATTAAACTTTATTTACCAAACAATATTTCTTTATCCATTACTATTTATAAGTATTATCATAATTCCAGGATTAATTTGCTGATGAAGTTTTTCTGAATAACAATTTGAAACTGATTGATATTCATGCAAGTATACATCAATTATTTCGTAGCATTAACATTCATCATTTCAGCAGGAAATATAGTTTAAAATCATTTAATACCTAGACTTTTTGTCATAAACAAACTTTCCAACCAAGATCTAACTGAAATTAAATTTCATATGCTAAAAAATCGTTTTTGATTAGTTTTATTACAAATATTGCATATATTTCAATATCTCTTTAACTACATTAATTAAATCTGTTTATAAAAATTTTTCATTAATTTTGAATACTATTTCTTCATTTATAAAAGGTTTGTATTAGTTTTGTGTATATATATATAATATCAAATAATACAAGTATAATAAAACAATCCACTAGAATAAAACTACAAAATTTTTAAAAAATGCCTATATAAAATTGAAGATTAATATCCTTTGCTATAGCCAGCTTCTGGGTATTCCACCATCTTAAGTAGCTATATGTTAATATTTAAATATTATTAAACTCTCACACCAGTAATGCCCCCATGTGAATTACCTACTTTCCATAAATTGTGAATATTAACACAATTACACTGTTTATTCAATACATTATAGGTACTATTTATAAAATATGACTCTTTATTTTTTCTTTTCTTCAAATCATTTTCCTTATGCAAAATAAAAACTCAACAAAAGCAGAATTCTCCATTGCAAAGCACTGCATGTTCTGCAAAAACAGATTTATACTTATCTGCAGAACAACACAACTTATATAATAATTCATACTCCCTAATCCTCTTTTTCAATGCACATTTAGTCTCACCGATGTAACTATATCCACAATGTTATACCACTTTATATATAATATTACATTTGTTGCTTTTATCAATAGAATCTTTACCATTAATAACCAATCTTCCAGTATTTGCACCCACTTTAAATGCAACATTAAAATCAGCAGATACCAATGATGTAATCTTATTACAAACAATACCCTTTACAGAAGGCAATGCTATCCACCTTTTCTTTTCCATATTATCTCTTCTCCATCTATTTCTAAACCTATATAATGCACATAAAATATTTGTCCTACTATATCCCACACCCAATAAATCATTCACATATCTTTCAATATTAATCATTTTATCACTCTGAAATTTACACACAGTATTATTTCTAAAAAGAAATGTTCTAAAACCAGCCAATTTATAGTTAAGTGGAACATTTGAATTTGGAAAAACAACTCCTCCAATTGATAATGGTTTCAAGACCATTTTATTATTAATTTTATTACCTTCTCTCCATAAAATCAAATCAAATTAAAGAGTCATATTTTATAAATAGTATGGATAATGTATTGAATAAACAGTGTAATTGTGTTAATATTCACAATTTATGGAAAGTAGGTAATTCACGTGAGTGTTACTGGTGTGAGAGTTTAATATTATTTAAATATTAACATATTGCTACTTAAAATGGTGGAATACGATAAAGCTGGCGATACAGAGGATATTAATCTTCAATTTTATATAGGCATTTTTTTAAAATTTTGTAGTTTTATTCTAGTGATATATATATATATATATATATATATTGTGACCCTCTGAATAGGCACAAGGAATTGAGATACTTTATATCTGTAGTGAATAGTTGTATTGTATTAAAAAAAATGAAATAGCCTTAGAATTTTAAAATTTTGCTGGAAATTGTTTAAAGCTTTAGATGTTGATTGCTTATGCATTTGATTAACCACTTTATAAGCATTTATTATTATTATGATAGTTAATGAAGTATTTAATGCAAGAAAGAGGGGTTATTTATTATAGGAATTAGTATATTTTGTTAGGAGGATGCAAAGTTATTTTATTTTAGTGTAGTATTGGATTGAATGGTTTCCTAATCCTTTATTCATTGATACCTATCCTTTTGTCAAACATTAATAGCCATTTCAATTATATTTAGTCAAGATAGTTTAAT
The DNA here is from genome assembly GCA_028023455.1 of Epiperipatus broadwayi. NCBI lineage: Eukaryota > Metazoa > Onychophora > Udeonychophora > Euonychophora > Peripatidae > Epiperipatus > Epiperipatus broadwayi. Next base: position 1,401,116 of record JAQFVV010012564.1, on the reverse strand, counting down.
ATTTACGTTGCAGTACATGTGCATGCATGTATGTCTGTATTATGTTTCATTTCATTTTCATCTTTTAATAACACTAAGCAATAGTACATTTAACATGAAGACGTTTAAATTACAGTAATTATCTTTAATAATTTAACATATATATATATATTTTCCAATGATTAATAGATATTTGGATCAGTGGATTATTTTACAAATTAAATAAATTATTAATCATTTTTGTTTAACAGTTAATTAATATTCATTTATTTCAAATTTGTAAAAAAAAAATTTATTTTGTCTTGATTTAATTGTGAAAGTTAAAATGATTTTTTTTTTTTTTGGAAAAGATTTCTTGCATATGTAATGAGCTTAAGTGCAAAAAGGTGGAAGTTAACCTTTTTGAAGGGAAATGACCTTTTTGATGGGGGGGGGGAGATGTCTATTTAACAGATAGTTTAGATTAAAAATTGCTCATTATTGTTGATAATTGCAGCCAGTATATTGTTCTTCTCTGCTGTAACAAATAGATATTTCTTCTGGATGTCAAATTAATTTTACAAAAACTTTAAAGTAAACTTCAAGAAAGGTCTTCAATTAACATGCAAAGCTAAAAATATAAGAAGGTACATCGGTTTTCGTTTCTTTACCTCATTTAAACGTTTGAATTAATCATCTTTTGCTTATTGCTATTTTTAACATGTATATCTATAATATTAAGCTTGCATTACTTTATTTATTTATCATTAAGAAGGAAGATAGAATGCATGAACTTTATAATCATATAACTAATCTACTTGTATCTTATTATATCATTTGGAAATGTGTGCAGAACATTTTTACAGAATTAATTATAATTTTTCATTATATCTTATATCATACTTCTACAAAAGTTAAATTAATATTACAGGACATGTGTACTTTAAAATAACATCCTAGACTTCAATTCATTACGGAAAAATGACTTTATTTATTTATTTGGTATTCCTAAAATAATATGTGCTTTTATGAAAATAAAATAAAATATGAATTATCCGGAATAACTAAAGGATACTACTTATGAAATATGTACTTAAATCGGATGGAAGGATGGGAATGCAGTATATTTCTGTTCTCTTCGATAAGAATGCATTATGAAATAGGCTATTATTTGATTGTGGACTTATCAATGTATTATGACATATTAATTTGCAATGTTTAAAAATAACTATGTGTATGCTAGCATATAAATATTGGAAAAATAAATATTATTCAAGAAGTCTATAAAGGATAATCGCTGATTTCAAAACTACTATAGAATGAGTTAAATAATTGATATCAATGTAGCTGAAAATGTCTTTCATAGTTCTGTCATGATAAAGATTAATTACTTACGTATGGTGTAGTAAGCTCAATTAGTTAAACTAAGAACATTTGAGATATTAGACCAAAATTTAAACTATGATTTTTTTTTTTGTCCTACAGAAATTCATTTTATATTTTGTATTCTTAATAGACATGAACTTAGTTTGGGAATATATCTCCGTATCGTTTAATGAACTCGGAAAAAGATTTTGCAAGTAACTTTTTTTATTTTAAATCAAAGAACAAAATGACTTTTGTTTTCTTTATTTTTTTTTACTTGTCATCATCAATAGATAGGTAGGTAGGTAGGTAGGTAGGTAGATAGATAGGTAGGTAGGTAGATAGATAGGTAGATAGATAGGTAGATAGGTAGATAGATAGGTAGATAGGTAGATAGGTAGGTAGGTAGGTAGGTAGGTAGGTAGATAGGTAGGTAGATAGGTAGGTAGGTAGGTAGGTAGGTAGGTAGATAGATAGATAGATAGATAGATAGATAGATAGATAGATAGATAGATAGATAGATAGATAGATAGATAGATAGATAGATAGATAGATAGATAGATAGATAGATAGATAGATAGATAGATAGACATATTTATTATTATGTTTTGTTTATAATTTTGGGCTGTATGAACTCCTAAATCGTCTCGGAAAGTGTACTCACGAATGGTGGATACGTTGGTAAAAAATTGATTTTATACAAATATGTTTTCTTTTTCTTTTACGAAGGTAAAGGAAAGAAATATGTTTTTTTTTTGTTTTATTATATTGTTAGAGAGAGGTTTATATTTATTTTTGTATATTTTCTTATCTCAAAGTGAGAATTCTGGTCTCTAAATCAACGAACCTATAATAGAAATAGTCTGTTAGAAACGGTAAAGAAATCTCGTTCATAATAATTATAACTATCAAATTTTAAAAATAGTTTAAAGTTTATTCTAAATTAAAAATTATACCTTAATGTATTATTTAATTACCGTGTTGCTTGCATAATATATAACTTGGAATTGATTTTTTTTATATATATAGTCTTATTTGCGTGTGTGTGAGTATTTTTGCACAATTATAACATTTGTTTAATAAAAGTTCAGTTTGTGAATATCTTATGTATAAATTTTGGATGTTGTATTCTAGAGAACTGAAGGGATTTGTAGGTTATCTGTTTGTATTTATCTGCCGGCGTATATGTAATATTAGATATGTAGAAGAGCTTTGGGAATGAAAATTACTCTGAATGTGTTCTATGTTTGTAGGAATAAGAGATTTTGCTTGTGTAGTATTTTTAATAATTTTCCAGTGTAGAACCTAGTTTATATTATATGGGTATTATGAAAAGATAGTTTTGAAGTTAAGTGAAGTTTTTCTTATAGTCCTGGTGAATGAGGAAAAAGTCCCACACCAATGGTATATTTCAGAATTAGATGAGTTATTGTTGAAGTATGAAATGATATTTAGGAAGTTAAGTGATGTTTTTCTTAGAGTCTTGGTGATGAGAAAAAGGCCCACACCAACAGTGTATTTCAGACTTAGATAAGTTTGTCAAAGTGTTAAGCAAAGAGTTTATTTGCTCCTCGTGTGAATTTCCCTTGGAACATTTAGTTTATATAATCATGAAAATATAGCTCTGTGTTATTTAGTATGTGGCCAGATAAATAGTTAAAGTAAAATTTTGATGGGATATTGGTGTCTTATTTGTTGGCTGGTCTACAACATTGTCCGAAATGAAGTAATTGTTTAATATTTTCTTAGAGAATGGATAGTGTGTGGAAAAGATTGTTTTCTATTATTGTTGCTTGGACATGCACACACACGCGTAATATAAACAATATCGCGGATATAAAAGTATAGTTATTGAAATTAAAAACGGGAAATATATGTTTTTTAAAAACATATTATATTCATTTAATACAGAGTTATAAATCATCAAACCATCAGAATGAATATGATTTATTGTTATGAGTGAAAGGTATATGTAATTGAAAATGATTATTTAATTAGTTAGAGAAAGTTGCTTTGTTGATGGCCAAATATGTTAGTTTGATTTATTTTATTAATCAATAGAATATCCTCTCATAAATATTTATTGTGCAAATAATATAATATATTATTTAGTTAATGATATGTTTAAATGAAACGCTTAAGCAAAGCAGGTATTCAAAGTTAGAATATTCAAGTTTTGTTGTTAATTTTGATTTCTAAAAGGTATAAATAGTGTAATATAATAGGGATAATCTCAAACTGATGTCCAAGGTTTGTTTGAGAATTTAAAATTATTAAGACAAGCAGTCTTATTGTAAATAAGTATATTAAATTTTCAGTATAATAAATGATTTGTTTATTTATTAAAAACTGTGTCTTAAGTTATTCTGGTATACATTCGTGTTTCAATTTCCACATCTCCACATTTCATACATCTATTATAAAGTAGATATATTATTTTATAGTTATAATATCAAATTTGCTGGTATCTGACAATCTTGTTTTCTTAATCCAAAACATTATAAAGAACATTTGCTACTTGATAAACGTACTAGAATGGTGGCCCAATTAGTATATTTGTTAGATGATGATGTGAGATTAAAATAGCCTATTTCTGTCATTATCTAATTGTTAAACACAGTAAAGCATTTAATCAATTTATCTCATTATATTTTATTATAAGTTAGAAGTATAAATTTTGGGCCAATATCTTTTATGTAATTCAACTGTGTTTTTAAATTCCCTGAGATCTTATTGTATATTCCTTGATCGGCATTAAGGTAGCTGTTTAGATGATGATATGCCAAGTCATAGAATTGTTTAGTGATATAATTATATCAAGCTGATATATGCTTTACTTGGATGAAGGAGGAAATTAAGTTGAAAGGATATTTTACTAGACTGTACTAATAAACATTGTGATTCTTTATCATGCAGTTAGTTAACAAAAAAGGATCTACATTATATTTAATGTTTTTTTTTTTATAATATTTCTTCTTTCGCTTACTTATAATTATATATCTTATGAACTTCCAATAACCTCCCACTGAGCTGGGCTGAATGTAGACTTAGGTAAAGAGTCTCAGTAATAATTTTGTATCAGACATATTGTAATATTGTTCTATTCATTAATAGAACTGGCGCCCTGGGCATTTACTCATATAATGTATATGAGCGGTGTTGGGAGTGTAGGTTATAATATATATATATATATATATACTGCTCTATATCGAAATATACTATTAAAAAAAGATCTAATGGTATGTAAATCAATAATCAATACATATCAAAACATAAATAAAATAAGCAAAATATCAATATTGGCAGTCAATAAGATATAAAATAGAAAGCTAAAAAGATAAATAAAAACAATGAAATCATTTACTAGATTATGTTTCATAGTGAATATAATAACTTAGTGATAGATTGAGTAGAAAACAACTTAAGTATAAAAAAATGAAAAAGTTATAGATAAGTTGAACATGTTCCACATGCTTAAATCTAATAAAGCTGTTAATTCATGCAATTACTCACATACTACATGTATAAGAATTGCTTTAGACTGGCATTTTCATTGGTTAAAAAAACTAGAAGGGAGTTATCTGATGGGCAGCAATAATGGCAATAATCATAATAACAATTAATCAGATAAGTGGATTAAAGTTATTTCTTACAGATAAGAATAGTTCTTTATTCAATTTGCTGAAGTACTTTTTAAAAATTGATTAGAGTCAAATGTGGACCATTTTAACCTGCAGAAAAATAAAATTATCAAAGGAAAACTAATAATAAATGAGATAAATTGGAAATTGCTTTTTATTATTTTCTGCATTGGTCTCTTGGAAAATACTTTATGAACAAATAAAATAGGATAGAATTTACACTTATGCCAATATATGAAAATTAGATTTGTTTACAGAAGGTAAACTAAGAATATAAAAATATATTGTGATGATCGCACATACTGCGACCACACATATAGATATTTAACATTTAAATAATATTAAACATTGTGTTTTGGAATACTAGCAAAAGAATTTAAAACATATGTAGAAAGAAATATTTTAATTAATAAAAGAGAGGGAAATAGAATCGAAAAGATTCTTATCTTTTACCCTCCGAAGTCAAGATTTTGAGAAATAAAAAATAATAATTAGTTAGAAATATTGAAATTGTATATTAGTAAAATTAATAGTGATAAAGAAATATAAATGAAATACGAACTAAAATATGATTTAGAAGAAAAGGTAAAGTTTGAAAGGTTTAAATCAGAGTAAAATAGAAATTTAAAATATGACTGAAAGATAAGAATCTGGGTCATAAAAGTACACATTTGACGATAAAATGAAATGGGTGTATGGAGTAGGTATGAAGTATGATAAAGACAGCAACAATTAATGCTTGTCAAAATAAAAAAACATTTTATTAAAATATCAGTTTAATTAAAAAAAAAAAAAGAAATAAGAAATAAATGTACGTAGTACTATGAGATTGTGTAAAAGTAAATCTATATAAATGGCCGAAGGTGCATTAAGAAAAAGAAAGGGGTTAATAAAAGCTAAAAACATAGGATCGAAAGAATAAAGGACTGTGGCATTTTTTAATTAAAAAAATTTAGGAGAGTGGTGGACTTCTTGTTGAGACATTGGTGGAAGCACTGCTCTAGAAAATAAGTAGATATAATTGGGAGAAACGGAAACCTAAGAATCTTTTAAAGTTTACGAAAAAACAAACAAGAGAAAAACCCAGATATGTAATGGAAGGACTCCAATGTTAGAAGGAATCATTAAATGAACAAGATATGATTTTTAACATCGGTGACACATCAAGAATGGAGGGATAAGGGCTGTCATGATTACTGGCCGATTCAGACTCACCATGCTCTAACGGTCCTGTCTACATGTAACAACTGCGAACATAGCACTCCCCAGAGGGTTAGTTTTGCCATGTCCTTGATATCCTAACACGGAGGAGTTCCCACAACCCAAATCCAGCCTAAGAGTAACCGTTCCCTGCTAAAGAAGTGGAGGACATCCACGTGGCAGTCAGCAAGATCTCAACTTACTTCAGAGACTCAATAAACCTAGGTAAAATATGTATAGTACACCTTTACATTCATATATGCACATATCTTTAATTTAGACAATTTCCAAATTCTTAATTTGAGTGACACAGACATTTTTAAAATTTTTTTATATACACGAAGAGACGACTATAAAAGTACAATCATTTATAGGATTTTTTTTATATTGTCATTGTAGCATTATAGCAGATTTGTTTTATTGTGTGTAAATGATTTAAAGTTTTTTTTTGGTGTTTAATTTATTGTATTAAATATTTCTTATTGATTTAAATCTGTTTCGTCTCATTCTTTGCCACTCCAAGAAGTAATATATTCGTAGAGTTTGGGGGGATAATTATTACTCATTTGAGTGCTGAATGTACATGTGAGCCTGGTGGTGCAGTATGTTGATCCCATTAAAATTTATAAATGATCCAAGCACTGTAACTCTTTAAATCTTACAGCAGTCGAGACAGTTGACCGGGAAAGATAACCTGGGGCTATACCCATATAGTCACAGGTTTGGTCAAGTATGGATATAGACTCGTTTATGTCCGTATGTACTCTCTGCTTCCGGTAGCTAAAGGTGGACGATTTTGAATTTTTAAAAATTCCGTATTATACATAAATAAAACAGAAGTTAAGCTTTCGATCATTGGTTGTTCCCATTACAATATATATATATATATATATCAAAATATATAAAATGTGCTAACACGCACAAGCACACAAAGCTAAAAACAAATAAAGCAAATCACCAACTAACCACAAACTCTCTGGCTTAACCTCGTTTTTGTTTAGAAATATGCACCTATGTAAATTTGAAGCAGATAAAAAAGCTAACCTCACATCATATAGAGACGACCTAATAAAAATTGGTTTTGATGTGAATGTAATTGACAGGAGGATAAAACAGTTTTTTGCTAAAATAAATGATAAAGTCCCTAACATTGACAAGCAAAGACTCCTACTCCCTTACCTGCCTAGTATGCATAAATGTTTTTATAATATTTTCAATAATACCAGTTATGTTTTCACACACCTCCTACCTCTAACAAATTAATTAATAATACCAAAGACTGCCTCCCACCCTCGCTGACACCTCAAGTGGTCTATAATATTGCCTGCCCTGAAAAATTTTGTAGATCATCATATTATGGTGAGACTAGGGCCTCTCTCTCCACTAGGCTATCACAACACACTTATTCTTATAATAAAGCTTTGTTGGACACTGCTCATAGTTCAGTTTTTGCACAACACCGTGCTTCAGCAGGGCATGATTGTCAACCAGGAAATCCAGTGGTGGTATGCAGAGAGCGACATGATCTAAAAAGAAAGATAAACAAAGCTTTCTTTATATCTAGAGATGGCGATGCCATCAATAGAAAAGACTCTTGCTACAAAATATCCAAGAAATGGAATGCATAATTATTTCATTTGCATAAATTTGCATCACTCCAAGTCAATTTATTATATTTTGTAATATGGCTATGATTATGAGGGCTTGAACCTTGAAAGCGCTTAGCCATTTAATGAATAAATATTAAAATAATATATATTTGCTTTATTTGTTTTTAGCTCTGAGTGCTTGTGCGTGTTAGCGCATTTTATATATTTTGATTCATAATTAGCTATAAAGTATAAACTATTTGCTTATATATATATAAACATTACAAGGATAAAGCTAAACTAGTCAATATATAATTAAAATTACCCCAAATCCAAAAATTTAACCAGGCCAGCAAAAAAAAAATATTATTAAAACACAACCAAAGGTTTCACTGCTACAAGCAGACTTCTCAAGTGTAAAGAACTACAAAAACTACACAATATATATATATATTGTATATATATATATTCAATATATATATATATATATATTAAACATCACCCACAAATCCATTCACTTACCATCCACCCTTAATATTAAAAGAACTCTTAAATAAGTTAATCGCTTCAGAATAATAAATTTTCAAAAATAAAGATTCTTTAATTCTTCTTTTGATTTCATTTCTCTCAAAGAAGACAACTTTACCTTCATCAAAATTAAGTGTGGCCTTTATCTTTTTCATGGATATACAAAGCAGAACTAAGATATCTATTTTTAACTCTACTTTTATGAACCTTTATTCTTTCATTTAAACTCAAACTATTCTGACCTATGTAGACCTTCTTATGATATAAACAAGGGATAAAATATACTACACCAGGAATAGTCTTTCTATCAAAAATTTCCTTTGTATTATTTAATAAATTATTCAATGTAACAACCCTTTTCCAAGCAATTTTCTTATTGCCAAACAATTTACTATTTCTATATACAATTTTAGGTAGTTTGAGTATTCACTAAGCTATGATGTACTACACAACCCACTGGTAGATATAAATGATGAAGAACCAAAACAATGTCATGGCAACTGAAACATTGGCATGACTAATCGATATAAGCGGTCCATGTGTTTTCATGGTCACCTTGGAGATTTTAAAATACTTGGCTGAATTCTGGTAAATATCTGTCTTTACCTGCTTGCGTTGCCCAAGTGAGATGCATTTTTTTTACAGTGTCTGATCTGCCATTGTAAGAATTGAATATTTTTTGATTGCTTATTTTATATTTTGATCGTTGAACTATTGCTGATTTTATTTACTAATTTTATCAAATTTTATTACTAATTTATCAAATTGTATTCCTAATTTATCAAATTTTATTATTAATTTATCTAATTGTATTACTAATTACCATTTATGACTAATTAACCAAAATGTCTGTGCAAAAACCAAGAAAAGGGACTTACGATTTCTCCAAAGTAGAAGAAGCGATTGAATTTCAGTATCACACTATCTCATAAAGCCAGTTATTTGTAGTTCATAATTGAGAACAATTTGCTTTTTTTTAAAAAAAAAAAAAAATGTAAATAATTAGTTAAATACCATTAAAAATTATAAACATTATTTATAATACTTATTTTTGATAATATTTTATTGTAATAAAATATTATTTATTAATCCATTTATTATCAGAGTAAATTATTACTGCCGTTCTGAAAATAAATGTGTCTCGTTTTTGGACTAAAAATTGGCAGGGCCCGCATGCTTTAGTGTGGGGAAAAAAATAATGATTAGTTCATTTCTTTGTTTCAGGGTGAAATGATTAGTTAAATATTCTAAAAATTATAATGATTATTTATAATATTCGTTTTTGCTAAACTTTTTATCGTAGTTTATTAATAGTTATTATTTCGCAATGGCCAACATGGCGACGTCTTCTTCTTTGGTATTAACTAATCTTGCAATTATAATATTTATTTTTGATAATATGTTACTGTAATAAAATTATTATTACTTATTATTGCATTTCTTATCGGGGTAAATTATTACTGCTGTTCTTGAACAATAAATGCGTCTCATTTTTGGACTGAAAATTAGAAAAGATCATTTCTTTGTTTTGAACAATTAGTTAAATATTTGACACAAAACATTGTAATGATTATTTGTAATATATTCATTTTTGATAATTTTCTATCGTTTTCAAATGATTAGTTTCTAAATAGAATTAAAAAATTGTTAATGATTATTTATAATATTCATTTTTCACAATTTTTTATCGTAATAAATTATCAGTTATTATTTTGCAATGGCTTCTAATCTGAAAATATATATACGATTAGTTCATTTCTTTGTTTCGGGGGTGGGGGGGAGAATGATTACGTAAATATCCCTAAAAAATTATAGATGATTACTTATAATATTCCATTTTTGATAACTTTTTATCGTTTTCATGGTCAAATGATTATTTAAATATCGTTAAAAATTGTAGATGATTATTTACAATATTCCATTTTTGATAACTTTTTATCGTTTTCATGGTCAAATGATTATTTTAATATTGTTAAAAATTGTAATGATTATTTATAATATTTCATTTTTGATAATTTTTTATCTTAATAAATTATTAGTTTATTATCAACATGGTGACATTGGACGTCTCCTTCCCTATTAACGATGCTGTGATGTACGACCCTGAAGGCATATTATTCTACTTGCGATCTTCAAGGTGACTTCTCCACATGATCTGCGGGCAAACTTTATCGATTAAGTTTGTTTGCAAATCAGTGGAGACATCTTAAAGATCGTAACATTAGAATAATATGCCTTTGGTGTAGTACGTCATAGCTTAGTTAATACTCAAGTACCCAATTTTATAAAAAGACAATTTAAATGGCAAAGAAATAAAATCATATTTTTCTCTATCCTTTACATCCTTACAAATATTACTATTAAATAAAATACTTTTAACAAATTTATCAGAGTAACCAACCCCCAGGTAATCTTTATAAAATTGACATTTCTCAAACAAAGCTACCCCACTAGAATTATTTAATTTATTATTCCTATGATTATAATTCCTTAAAGCAGCTAGTTTATGAGATACAGACTGATAGCTATCAGGTTTAATTATAGATCTTAATTCTCTACTTTTAACAAAATGACTGCATAGTAAACAATTAGTCTCTACATTTATAATCACCAAAAGATCTAAAAATTTTAACTTGCCAAAATCCAACCACCCTCCTTCTAACACATATTTTATAGAAGGATCAAAACAATTAAACTCATTTACAAATTCCTTCAATTTATCATTCTCAACTACAAATAAACAATCATCAACATATCTGACAAATAATTTTACATATAAACAATTCTTTTTAATAATAATTTCCTTCTATAAAATGTGTTAGAAGAAGGGGGGGGGTTATATTTTGGTAAGTTAAATTTTTTAGATATTTTGGTAATTAGAAATTTAGACTAATTGTTTATTATGCAGTCATTTGGTTAAAATTAGAGAATTAAGATCTATAATTAAACCTGATAGCTATAAGTCTATATCTCATAAAGTAGCTGCTTTAAGGAATTATTGTCATAGGAATAATAAATTAAATAATTCTAGTGGGGTAGCTTTGTTTCAGCAATGTCAATTTTATAAAGATTACCTAAAAGTTGGTTACTCTGATAAATTTGTTAAAACTATTTTATTAAATAGTAATATTTGTAAGGAAGTACAGGATAGAGAAAAATATGATTTTATTTTTTTGCCATATAAATTGTCTTCTTATAAAATTGTATGTAGAAATAGTAAATTGTTTGGAAATAAGAAAATTGCTTGGAAAAGGGGTGTTACATTGAATAATTTATTAAATAATACAAAGGAAATTTTTGATAGAAAGACCATTCATGGTGTAGTATATTTTATCCCTTGTTTATATCGTAAGAAGGTCTACATAGGGCAGAGTAGTTTGAGTGTAAATGAAAAAATAAAGGTACATAAAAGTAGAGTTAAAATAGATATCTTAGTTCTGCTTTGTATGTCCATGAAAAAGATACATGCCACACTATTAATTTTGATGAAGCTAAGGTTGTCTTCTTTGAGAGAAATGAAATCAAAAGAAGAATTAAAGAATCCTTATTATTGAAAATTTATTATTCTGAAGCAATTAACTTATTTAAGAGTTCTTTTAATATTAAAAGTGGATGGTAAGTGAATGGATTTGTGGGTAATGTTTAATATTATATATATTGTGTAGTTTTTGTAGTTCTTTACACTTGAGAAGTCTTCTTGTAACAATGAAATCTGTGGTTGTGATTTAATAATATATATTTTTTGCTGGTCTGGTTGAATTTTTGGATTTGGGGTAATTTTAATTTTATATATATATATCATCATCATCATCATCATTATTATTATCAACCATTAACAATCCACTGCAGGATGAAGGTCTCTCCAAGTTTAATCCATCTTCTCCGATCTTTAGCTTCTCTTCTCCACATCACCCCTGCACACTTTCTTATTTCATCCATCCATCTCACATGTGGTCTCTTTCTGGGTCTTTTACAATCTCTTGGAATCCAGTTTAAAATTTCAATTGTCCATCTATTATCATCTCTTCTAACAATATGTCCAGCCCAACTCCACTTCAATCTTTTAATTTTTTCAATGAGGTCAGTAACACCTGTTTGTTCTCTTACCCATACATTGCGTTTACGATCTCTTCTTGTTACTCCCAACATACATCTCTCCATACTCCTTTGAGTGGTCTAAAGTCTCTGAATTGCTCTTCTATTAAGTGTCCAAGTCTCAGATCCATAAGTAAGAACTGGTAAAACACATTTGTTAAAAACCCTTTTCAAACACATAGGCATATTTCCTTTTAGTATCAAGTTATTTCTTCCAAAAGCACTCCAATCAAGTTTAATTCTATGATTAATTTCCTCCATTATGTTTCCATCTGTATTAATAATCTGACCAAGGTATTTGTAACTGTTAACTTCTTCTAATTCATCATAATCAATCTTTATTTTCATATTTTGAGCAAATCGATTAAACATTACTTTAGTCTTTTTAACATTTATCTTTAGTCCTACTTTCCTACTTTCATCTGATAATTCCTGCAACATTTCCTGCAGATCTGAAGCATTATTTGCAAAACCAACTACATCATCTGCGAAATCTAAATGACTTAAATAATCACCATTTACTTTCACTCCTTTAGTTTCCCATTTTAATCCACAAAATACTTCATGCATCACTGCTGTAAAAAGTTTTGGAGATATGGAGTCACCTTGTCTTACACCTTTCTCAATGTTGACTTTCCCAGTGTCATTATGTAATCTAATTGTTGCCGTTGCATTTTTATAAATACTCTTTAAAATATGACAATATCCTGGATCTACACCTTGATGATCTAATGCTTTAATCACTGAAGAAATGTTTATAGAATCAAATGCCTTTTCATAATCTACAAATCCTAAGCATAATGGCAACTCATATTCATTTGTCCTTTCTATAACTTCTCTCAATACCTGGATATGATCTACTGTACTAAAACCACTTTCAAATCTGGCTTGTTCTCTTGGTTGGTGGAAATCCAATGTTCTCTGTAGACGAGTAGTAATTATCTTGGTAAAAATTTTATATAAAACTGATAAAAGGCTGATAGGTCTGTAATTTCTAATATCTTCTTTATCACCTTTTTTAAATATTAATATTATTACTGCATTCTTCCAATCATCCGGTACATCTTTATCATTTAGACATTTGGTATATAACTTTGCTAAAAAAATTTCTATTTCTTCACATGCTTCTTTTAATATATCAATTATAATTCCATCATTACCTGGAGCCTTTCCTTTCTTCATACATTTAATTGCATGTCCCACTTCTTCATTTAAAATTCTGGGCAATTTGGAAGATGTAATAGATATAGGAGGTACTTGTTCTTTATTACTATATAATTTTTGATAAAAATCTTCTACCAATTTCATGATGTCATCTCTCCTTTTAGTAATAATTCCATCTTTTTTTCTTATTGCAGATATAAATTTCCTACCAATACCAAAATGTTGTTTTACATTCTTAAGACTTTTATTTTCTTCTACAGCTTTCCTTGCTAGTTCACAGTTATACTTTCTTATATCATTTTTAACTCTTTTCCGCACCATTTTACAAAATTCGAGATATTCAATTCTTTTTAATACATCATTTTTGTATATCTTCATATTCCTTCTTTTCTTCATATATTCTCTAGTCTCAGTAGAAATTTTATTGGTCAATTGCTGTTTCTTTCTACCAGCTATCTTTGTTGCAGTTTTCAAAAGTGTATCAGTTATTTTCATATTAATTTCATTCAAATCTGAATCATGTTCAAAATCTACTAATACCTGAAACCGATTTGTAAGTTCTAATTTAAATTCATTTGAATGTTTCTGAAGATTAGGAATATCAACTGTAAATATTGTTTTTCTCAATAATTTTTGTCTCTCTAGTTTTACATTAACACGTATCTTACACCCTACTAATCGATGATCACTTCCTGTGTTAAATTTATTAAGAACATTACAATCTTGAAATATGTATTTCCTGTTAGTCAAAATATAATCCAATTCTGCTGTACCTTCATCTGGATGCTTCCATGTCCATTTCCTTTTAACATTTTTCTTAAAAAAAGAATTCATAATATAAAGTTTTTCTTTTTCTGCAAACTCCACAAGTCTATGTCCTCTCTCATTTCTATTACCATAACCAAAATTACCCACAGCACTTTCATCTTTCATTTTTTTACCAATTCTAGCATTAAAGTTTCCCATAACAATTTTAAAATGGTGTTTACTCTGATCAAAAGCCTTTTGTACATCCATATAAAAATCTTCTACTACTTCATCACTATGAGAACTTGTTGGGGCATAAACCTGAATTATCTGCACTTGATATCTGCTATTAAGTTGTATAACTAATCTTGCCACTCTGTCCGATACACCATCAATCTCCACAATATTGTTCTTCCACTTTTTATTTATAATGAATCCTACTCCACTTGTATTTCCAATATTTGTGCCTTTATAATAGAGTATATGTCCACTTTTTAAATCAATTGTCTCTTCACCTTTTCTTCTAACTTCACAAAGTCCAATAATGTCCCATTTAATATAAGAGAGTTCTTCTTCTAATTCTTGCAATCTTCCTTCACTTGAACGTGATCTGCAGTTGTAAGTACTTAAATAAAAAGTCGTCATCAAATGGCAGCCTGGGTCTGCAATGAGGGGTTCTTAGCACCCTCCGCCTTCGGCCACCAACCGCTGCCTTGGTTGGTGACTTTACAGCCTCCTGGGAATAAGGGCCATGCTTTATTTTTGTCTGTCATAATTGTATATATGTATTGGGAAAATATTTATCCTTTACACAAACATTCATTCTGCCTTATCAGGCACTGAGAAGAAAGACCATGGTGTTTCTTGATCTTAAACTCAGAGGTAAAAAGCCAATAAACTCACCACGCTGGCTAATGCATGTTGGTGAGCAGCCCATCCATGTTCGTATACTATATGAATAATCACATAGTAATAACAGCTGCAACGACAAGAACGTATGGAGTGGACATTAGGAATTTGCCCTGCTCGGTTCCTTTAAGGCCTCCAAGAGGAATCAAAGGGTCTCCTTTCAGTTAATAGCAAAAACTCCTTTCTGCAGCCTATATATATATATATATATATAACATTCACAAAATATACAAATGCAATAAAAAGCATACACTACACAATTCTAATGGAGTTCATGCAAAGTAATACTTATAGATAGCTAACTACTAATATATATATATATTATTTTTGGATATTCGTGTGATAAAATAGCTAAATAGCTGACATTTTGGTACAATAACAAGTACCTTTTTCAAGGCATTCTTTTTCTCAAATCATATGAATGCGTGTGAGATTTAAAATCATTTTTATCTCTTTGTTTCTCCTCATACTTAAATTCTATTGGTTGAGAAGTTTTAAATTTTACTTTGTCCTCCAATGGCTTCTTCCAAATTTTGTAAATCTTTTTTTAATTCACACCTTTCATTTATGCTCTTGGGCCTTTTAAAAATCTCTATAGATTCTCTTAGCAATCTCTGGACATATTGTTCAATTTTTGCAAGAATATTTGTTTTATCAAAATTGATATCATGATTAGTTAATTTTATGTGAGAATAAATATCTGATGAATTGGATTTTTTTAAAAGGCCCAAGAGCATAAACGAAAGGTGTGAATAAAAAAAGATTAACAACATTTGGAAGAAGCTATAGGAGGACAAAATAAAATTTAAAACTTTGCAACCAATATAATTTAAGTATGAGGAGAAACAAAAAGATAAAATGATTTAAAATCTCACATGCATTCATATGATTTGAGAAAGAGAACATTTTGATAAAGGTACTTGATATTGTACCAAAATGTCAGCTATTTTATCACACGGAATATCCTGAAAATAATAATATGAAATCATCATTTATTCATGCAAATATTAGAATTAACATATATATATATTAAGATTAAGGTGTATATCACCTTGTGTAAAAATATATATTCTAAAAATATTTTTTACTCACTTAAGATTCCTGATTAATAAAATATCTGACCAATACCTTTACAATCTCCACATAATTCAATCTCCACAATGTTTAACCTACACCTTACTATGCAGCAGGGGTGTCCAAGATGTTGACTACAAGATCTCTGGAAGTTAGCCATATAATTTCTTATTTTTGTAAATTTGCATCTAATTTATTTTAATATAATTTTTAAACAATAATTTTCTTTTTTTTTCTTGATTTTTTTTTTTTTAAATTCAGGGTCAGCTTTAGAAAATAATTATTTATAAGTAATTCAAAATTGTAATTTAATAACTATTTTATAAAGCAACAAGGACAAATTATAATACTAGAGGGAGGTGATGCAATTTAACCTTTTGTCTGATGAATTTTGTTATTAGCCAGATTGAGTAAAAAGTTGAATGATTTGATTCATTAAATACAGATCTAGCCAGTTTCCTTTCTTAAATATATTAATGTACAATAAGCAGAATTGTTTTAATTTAGCTTCTAAAAATTGAATTATTTTACATTCAAATTGGTTAAATATAACAAAAAAATTAAAATAATGTTAATAACTGAAGAAAAACATGTGAAAAATAGCCTGCAAGAAAACAAATGAATTATATTTCAACCAATGATTATGTGAAAATGCCGGTGATTTCTCGTGCCTTAGAAATTACAATGGCTGATTATTCACTTCTGTTGTCTTTTCTTCATCTAAAATTAAATATTTTAAATAAAAATCTAGCTACATTATTGGTCAATATAGTTTAAAAAGTAATCACAAAATCCATAAATATTTATGAAAAATAGTAGCTGTCACTGATTGTCATTGATACGCAAATAGCAGTTAAGGTTATTCACTTGTCTTGAATAGTGCTCACGCGATAACATTCCCCCGATTATTTTTCTTGTAAAATTTTAAATTTTTTAAATTAAAGTTTATATTTATGCAAATTAATATAAAAATTTAATTATGAATATAAAAAATTATGAAAAATATATTTATTTACATTCAAAATCTATTACGAAAGCAATAGCAGTCAACGTTATGAAGAGCAGTCCAACTCTATATTCACTTTTCCTTGATTATTCTTGTAAAATTTAAAAATTTTCAAATCAAACTTTATATTTAGGTAAATTAATATAAAAATTTAATTATGAATGTAAAACATTGAGAAATATGTTTATTTATGTTCAAAATATATTACGAAAGCATAAAACAATTTGGTTTGATTTCTGATTTTAATAGTTAGAAACGCCTAGAGAACAATAGCCAAAGTTGACAGTCAGTGCTTTGCAGCACTTCAAAAAAGAAAAAAGGCAGAACTATATACAATAAACCACAATCAGAAATCAATTTTTTGCAAAAAATACTGCCAGTAGTGGACTTTTTTGGAACTAAAATTTAAATACTGATAAAGCTATGGATTTACTGTAAAATAAGAATAGTGTTAGATGGCACAGTATTTTTCTGGTTTCTGGTTCAAATTTCTGAAAAAAATGTAGTCATGCTTAGATACACTTTCACAAAAAAAGTCATGCCCAATGTCTAAAATTTTGGCCACCCTTGCTATATAGCAAGAGCATATTTTGATAGCTATAAAACTAAAAATAAGAAATAGTGCTGATCTAATATAATTCGCATCTTCTAAAATAAAATGTAATAATTATTTAATAAGATCATTTTAAGAGACCATTTAAATTTCCAGCAGAAACAATCCTTTCATAACAGAAGTCAAAACAATATTTTAAATAAATTACTCATCACATTCACTAAACATATGCATGCATTTCATGAAAAGAACAAACAGATATTGCACATATATGTATATAAATATAACCATGTGTGTATGTGTGCCTGTATATATTTTAAAAAATTTTAACTGAAGAGTGATCTTTAGTAAATTCTCTCCTACAACAATAAATTCCTATCAAAACAGGCAAAATGCTCCATACAGTAGTGCCACTCTGTTTTAATAACAGTTATGAGCAAGCATAAGATATAATGATCATGTGAATAATAAATTCCATGACAAAATTAAAACAAAAAGACTGTGAGCTTAGAGATATCACCTAGCAATGAACTCGCTTAAAAAAACAACTAGAATTCATTCAAAGAAAGGTTTTGCCTCATTATTCTTTTATCTAAACTCTACTATTTTATATATACAAACAAAAACACTTCTACCTCCAAAGAAAATTTCAGTGAAGTAAAATTGTTAAATAACAATGAATGCAAAAGGATATACTCATTTACAATGTACAAATGTAAAAAAATCTCACACATAAAGTACTCAAAAAATAACTTGTACTTACCTCCAACGAGGAAGTCTAAATGTAAATCATGACCTAATAATACCTGAAATACATTAATCTAGTACTCAAATGGAATTCATTACCTTATAATGAAATTTTCAAATACACATAATGAAATCCAAGCAGCAATTTATACATGTGCATATATTTTTAAAACTGAATGTTGAAACTCCATATATGAAATGATGACAAAATTACTCTGGGAACAAGAATAAGATCAGCCTTAAACAAAAGGAAAATAATTTATGTCAAAGGGAAATTTAAACATAAAATAATAATTGCTGAAATATATAGCACTAGATCCAAAGAATGTATGCAATGGGATCATATATACCTAGTAATAAAAATTTAAATAAATACATTGATGTTCATGCAGATCTTGATGCTTTAGGATTATCTCATACAGCTACGGAATATATATATTATTATCTTAGAAATACACCTGACCATGATAGCAAATAAATCATTTTCAATAAAACATTAAATAATTAAATAGTCCATGCATTTATAGCTATAATGAGAGCCTAGAGATGTTGGATTAAGAAAAGCCAATAAGTAAGGATTAAAAAACCTACAGATATTAAAATCTATTAAAATCATACAGATATTAAAATCTATTAAAATCATCTAACAATTTATTAAGAAATAACTTTCAATAACTATTAGACCTTAAATCTTCCAATTACCCAAGACAAAGTAAAATATACTAGATTCTTTAAAATAGTTAAGCAAGCATAGATGATGTGTTTTATCACTTCATCATTCTGAACTTTCTTCCAATACTTTATTTAGACATTGTTAATATATATATAACAAAAAAATCAAATCATATGTCATGTGACCTAATTTAATAAGCTTCTATTACAAATGTTATATATAGAGCTTGCAAATAAACTCTTAACAAGTTTTTCAGAATATCCCCAACCTCAGCCCGATTTCTGCTAGTGGCTTCCTCAGTGAGATGTTACAATGTTCAAACATTAGATTAAAAATGCCAGGACAAGCCCAGGACTTTATCTAATGGATAACTATTAAGAAGAAAATCTGCAATTTTCAAGCATTCATGTCTTCCAGTCCAACTATCTAACTTAAATAGCCACATGGGACTGAACCAAGTTCAGATATACCATATATTAATACCTTTAGCAATACAAAATCACCAAAGCAATAATAATGGAAAGTAACATTACAAAGAAATCAAGTCATATGTCACATGATATAATATAACAAGCTTGTAATACAGATGCTATATATAAAACTTGCAAATAAGCTCTTAAGAATCTTTGCAGAATATTCCCAACCTCAGACCAGTTTCTGCTACTTGCCTCCTCAGTGAGGTGCTAGGATATTCAAGGATTAGATTTAAAATACCAGGCTTTCATGTTTTATATTGATAAAGTTATTAATATATAGTACATCTTAACTCATTTCAGTCCCATATGGCTATTAAAGTGAGATAGCTGGATTGGAAGACATGTGAATGTCTAAAAATTTCAAATTTTCTACTTAATAGTTATCCATTAGATAAAGTGCTAGCCTTGTCCTGGTATTTTTAAACTAATGCTTGAATATCCTAGCACCTCATTGAGGAAGCCAGTAGCAGAAACCGGTCTGGGATTGGGGATATTCTGCAAAGCTTGTTAAGAGCTTATTTGCGAGATCTCTCTCTCTCTCTCTCTCTTTCCCCCTCCTCCCCCTCTCTCTCTCTATCTATATATATATATATATATATCTCTCACATATATATATATATATATATATATTCTGACCTTCATCTCGTGTATCCTCACTTCCAGATAATATATGATATAAAATAAAACGGGTTCTATCTCAGTTAATAATTAATAACTAAAATATTCATCATTAAAATTAAAATATTTCACTAGCTCAAATTTAAAATACGAATAAGGTTCAGTTTATAAAAATAAATTAAATAAATATTTAATATTTTAATGAGACTTGAAGTGAAAATACAGGTGACAAGATAGATTACATTGAGCCAATATCCTACAGGATACTACCTCAATGGCATAAGAACACTATCCCCCTTTATTACTATTTTAAATAACAAACTCATAGTATTCTTACGACTTTAATAACTTCTACTCACTAAGATTAAACTAATAATTAAGTCTTAATCTTCTATTTGTAATAATCTAGCTCAAATAAAATAATCTCCGGTTCATAAAGTTTATTCTAAGTTAATAAAAATATGGTAGTAAAATATGAGAAGGGATTTTATGTCATAATCTACTACACTGAAACTAATAATAATAAATAACAGTAATAATATTCTTCATTGTTTAACTAATTCTGTATATCTTTTCTTTTTACTATAATTTTATTACCATAATAAAATAATGAAATAATATAATATGATCTTATATCTTCATGTAATGATATAATAAATACATGGTAGCATTTTAATAATCTGACAAACAAAATATGTGTGGCAACTGATAGCATATAATTTAATAAAATATTGTGATAACTGATTTATGACCAATAAAATAATGTAAAATTATAATTATTTAATTAAATGAACACCAATAAAATATTTAAATTCTTAAATAATTCTCTATTTATCTTATTGTGCAAAATTATATATTTGTTTCAATTATTATGCATGGATCTTGATTTCATGCAGCGATGTGGAGAAATAAATAACTCGGACACAAAATTTTTGAAATAAAAAAATTTAACAAAGTTTATTACTAACAACAAATAAATAGTCTTGCATTGTTAGCCGAGAGATATCGCAGCCGCCATGCAAGCAAGTAGTTGGTTGCAGACGGCTGTGGGTTCGCGTCCTGGCCGATGCTATGACATATGGAAAAAATAAATAAATAAATAAACAATTTATTTACACTATTTACAGTGGATATTCTTAACCTTTTTACTTTACAGTTTGATCTACCGGGTTATAAAAAAAATAATTTATATTTCAATTATCTCTTTATTTAGATTTAGGACAAAATTAAAGAAAAAAAATGTTACTATTTGGTTTCTCATTATGGTTAACTTATTAAAAGTATATTTATCTACTTTATTAGCAACAGCATTTTATCCTTAATTTTATTAAACTATCTTATTTTTAAAAATTCATACTTAGAAAACATTCTATAGAAAACAAAATTTTATAATGAGTATGGACTTCTCAAAATATTAAAAAAATTTCATCTTGCAAAGTCAAAGATGTTACACAAAAATATTATCCAAAATTCAGTACTAGATTTTAGTATTTATCACACAATGTTTACTAATCATAATATATTCTTCTTTAAGCCTTACTTTAGTATGATATAAGTGTAATCATCAATATATTTCTGTTAATCAATAAACAAAAATATACTATGCATATTGTTTACATAATTTACTTTGTACTATTGTATTTTAAAAATATGCAATACTTATTTTTCTCTTAAAAAAAAAAATACTAAAGCATTTAAAATTATTATCACTTTAAAGAAAATATCTTTGTTTAGATACTTTATTTAAAAAAAAAAATTATATTTCATATCCGAAATAAAATTCAAAATATATTCGATGATTCTTTTCTTTCCTTAGGATAATTTGGATCTTCAATTTTAAGTTATAATATTCTGCTCCTTATAAGCAAATAAACTAATCTTATCCAAAAACGATAGCATAACCTTAGTTCTAAATTATTTATCCTTTCTCTTAAACATATCTTACTAAACGATGCAGTTACATGAAATAAAGATAGCGAAAACAGATGCATAGGATTAATGAAGAAAGCTAGAGTATTACTCTTATTATATCTCAAAATCATGGTACAGTGCGAAGAGGTATGACATTTACCTGCCTAATATCCTCTAGTACAGGGACGATGTTAAAGCTATTTCTTCAGCTTTATTAGAACATCAAATATTTAAAGAAATATAAACACTGTCCAAATAAAATGTGTATCAGTCATAGGGCTTTGTTAGCTATGCTGATATTCACATAAAGACTAAATATTATTTCCATTCCTTATAACATCCTATTTCTTAAAACATCATCTTGGTATCCTGTTCACTAAGTACTTCCAAGCCACTATCTCAACATTATTTCTCAAGATTTTCCACATCTTACATCGATAAATAACTATCTGCATTTACAAAACAATAAATAAAATTCATTAATAGTTAAACAATCTTACGATTCCATAAGAAAAGTTGCTTACTTCATTGCTCTCTATGTTTAATCATATACAATCTACTTAGACAATATTTGAATATCCAATCACATGAAAATTTTAAAAGAATCACATAATTCTTTGTTATGTTGGATTATATCACTAATAAAAAAATAATAATAATCGTTGTATGCATATTTTCAAATCAATCCTATCTCATAATGTTTTTTAAAATGTTGTATAAAAATGCGTTTACATTTATAATAAAAAAAAAACTTTTACACTTCATCATTACAATTCATAGATGATCTAAAGAAAACAAAAGAAAATATACATTATAAATTATCAATAGTTATTATTATTACCAATAACCTTTATCTAGTTATCGTGTTCAGTAGGCTTCCTTTATCCACTTGAGCATTGCAGATATAAAAAAAATTCACACCCAGACACTTTCTATTAAAATATTTTTAGCTAAATTATTAGATTGTTATATTATAAAATTTTAATATTAATAAATTAATGTTTTTATGTTTTTCCTAATCTTATATAAAAATTTAGATTTAAACTAGGTTAACAAAATAAAAGGAATCAAAACTATAATTACATATTTTCTTGACGATAGTTCCTGATAAGTCCAAAATGTTTATTATTTTCTCTAGAGTTTTTAAAAATGTTCTCCTCCAAGCGCGTTAAAGTTTAAAATAAAAATAATTATTAATCCATTTAGTAAAATTTATAGAAAATAATCCTTGGTTTTAGTATTTAGGACAATAATTATTAAATCATAATATTAATTAATCCCGTGAAGCTTCTTAATCTTCTCTACCAATATTCTCTGTGTATCCGATGCATCAATCCATCTCATTTAACTTTGAAAAAATATTCGATAAACTTTTAAGTACTATTTGTATTTCCATGGATCCATCTTTTATTCAACTATATGTTCACGTTTTTATATAAGTTTCCTTCTTAATACATTTAAACTTTCGTTTGGTATTTTTATATATCACTTTAAAAAATAAATTAAAAAAAATGTTACCTTCAGAAAGGATATAACATTTTACTCCTTTTGATATAATATTATATAAAATAATTCATGCAATATACAATTGTCTTATTATTATTTAAAAAATAAATCTTGGATAGGCTTATAAACAATAATGCATCTCCAATTTTTTCATTAGACTCCGTATGATGTCCGAGCTGTGGTTTTTTTTATGTACCAAAACAGTTCTTCAGTTATGCATTAATAAAGCTGTATCAATAAATATTCCAAAATTTTTTACAGTATTACAATTTCTATCCATTTTTTATTGTGAAGTTTAGGTTAAATTTTTTTAGATAAAATACGACTGGTAAGTACTTTAAAAATTAGAAAATCATTTCCACGAAGTTTCTAAATTATTATATTTTAAAACTCTCTTTTGCAAAAAATACTTTTAAAATTATCAATTAATTTTTTGCAGATAAAGTTATAAGAAAGTACTAAAAAAAATTGACTAAAATAAAAATTTAAAAATAAATACTATCTCTTTGATAGTTATAATTTACCTTTCTCCGGTTTCAATACATTATTAATCTCCCCCGATAACTTAGTTACTACGATATTTGTAGTCTGTAAGAATACCTATTCCTATTGGTTAATTCTTACTTTAGCTTGAGAACAAATTTACATATTTTCAATTTCAAGTAAAATTGAATTTCAAAATTAGAAATTATGATGTAATAAAATTTAAAAAATATTATTTAAAATACCACTTTTAATTCAATTATAACTTTATTTAAATTATTTAATCTTTTAAAATAACTTTTAAAATAACATTTAATAACTTATTCCATTTCTTAATATTCAATTTATCTACTTTTATTTAAATAAAATATTTAATTTTTATATTATGAATGTATTCATCTTTATTACATCATTTAAGCATGTTATACGATAGTTAACTTAATGTTTAATACTATTTACTTTTATGATAGGCAACAATTCCATCCAATTCTATACTGCAATTTCAAAATATTTTAAATTTTATTATTAACTCAAACAAGCGTGTGTGTGAACGTATGTAATATACAAGTCACATGATCAATAACTTTGACAGACAATTTTCAATCTATTTCTCTGCCTAGACTAATAAAATTGCTACACTTATCATATTATATAATATAATTATAAAATTTGGAAGAACAATTTAGAAAATATAGAATTAAATACAATTCTCACCATCACAAAGTTTATTTTTAAAATATATTATATTAATTTTGACTATTAACTATGATTATAAATTTAAACATAGCATTTATTAAATTATCAGTTTTAAACTATTAAAACCGAATTTTTAAATATACTTTTAATATTTATAGCTGTGTTATTTAATATGGCCAGCTTTTACAACCATATGAAACAATATTTTAAGCTTTACATAACTATTTTTAAATGATTTTATATACTACGCATTCTCTTTAGCTTCAAATTGTACTTTAAAGATATAATTGACTTAATATAATTAATGTATTAAAAGAACATATTCTAAAATTTAAAATTTTTAGTAATTGACTGTTATAAACTATTATTGACCTATAGAAAAGGGCAGAATATATATATATATGAATGTTTTCTTTTAGATATATATATAAATTAAATGAAAAGATTTGATACTTAGTTGACCTATCATTAGATATTAATTTTTACATTCTAATCAACTTATTTAGGTTTCTTATACTTCAAAATTGAATAAGTCATAAATTATATGAACTTCTAATATTGGATAAATGAAAATAATTTCCCTTCAATTCCAAATTTGTTATTTGTCTAAGCCCATAAGTGATTTAATACATTTCATAGACACAACACTTTATACTCATTATTTAATATCCAAACAGGATTATTTATTATGTATATTATACCTGAATGTAAATAAATTGTTTTGTTATTACTAATTAAAGTAATTATCGCTACTCCTTTTATTAAATAAGGCATCTGGATAAATACTGATTCACAAGCTTAATTTTTTCATCTTATTCATTTAGATTATATACAGTTTAAGAGTATTAGTTTATAAAGTGTTCTCCATATAATTGTCAAAACTAGCACCCATTTGATTTCCTTTAGCTTTTAACCTTGTAATTGATGTGAATTGTATGAGATGAGGAATAAATTTAATGGAAAGATGATAAACTTAATGCACATAATATATATATTGTATCGTTTTCCGTTTTACTAGACCACTATACGCCCCAAATGTATATTTGAGCGTGAGTTGATCAAACTGTATCAAGGAAAAAAAAAGAAAGTTGTATTTCTATTCTTAACACAGCTATTTTTCCTGATCGACTCCGGCCTATTATTTGATTACGAATTTGTACCATAGACATAAATCAACTTTTAATTTTATTTCCTCTGGGCGCCAGGATTCCTAAGAATCCGCTGAAATATGCCGCCAGCACCTCTCGCAAATTGTAAAACGAAGAAAAATAAAAAGATCCTTTTATAATATTTTTATTTTGTACGGTAATTCTACCGTAATGAGAATTAATGATTTTTTTTTTCGATTGTTAGTTCTGCGTATTGAAACATATTGGCAAAGGTAACTTACACTTAAATCCTATTTCACTAAAATAAATCTAATAACAAAAATAATAACTTCTATTAATAACGCACAATAAAAAAAATGTTGATAAAAATATAATCTCTTTTATTCTAACAAAATAAAACATTTCTAGGTTAAATATTGTTTAATATTTTGGAGAGAACACATTTAATCTAGGTGGAAAATATACAGAAAATATCAATATCATTTAAAATAAGCAAAAGTTCTTGGTTAATTAAGAGTCTCTCATATAGAAATATAAAGTCACTATCGGGATTCTTTTTATAGCTATATTTTCACTAGTAGTTTTTAACTAGTTAACTTGGTCACAATCAGGATTATTATTCTTAACTTACCGGTAAGCTTTGTGAATTCACTGAAGGTTGTAGCTAACTATGCATAGTTTTTTTGTAATAATGAGTCGCCGTTTGGTTCTTGCTTGTTCTTGTGGTCCATTTCCCAGTTGGTCACGAGGCTTTTCCTGGTGTACATCATTAGGTCTGATGTTTTCAGGGCTCCGGTTCACTGCGACATGGAATTCCTTCGGTGACGAGTGATCTTGGACATATTAAATGTTATCCAAGACCAACTAGTGAAATAAAGCGAACAAGACGCTCCTTCAACCGGATCCCTCCTTTTTATCCAGTTTTAGGGCTTCTGCATGCTCGTACCATGCCTTTCTAATCTTATACAGTTTTTTAAAATTTTAGGTACTAAAGTCTCTATTTTCTTATCAAGTTTTCGGCCATGTTTAATTAGCTAGAAATATTTTTCTTTAGCTTATCTTTTTACTTGCTTTTGGAATTTTTTTTGTTCTCTCCAATTCGTTATTACTAATTAAAAAAATATCGAAGAATAATTTAACTTTCATTGTACGCCTTAACAAAATTTATACTAATCAAAAAAAACGAAATTTACTTTTTAGCTTTTACCAAATGCCAATATATTTGTAACATATATAAATAAATGTTACAATACCACCGTGTAGGAGAGAGAAAAAATAGGGTTTACACTAATTTTATTCTTAAGTTTTTTTCAAATTCATATATTTTTTTTTTTTGTGTGTGTAGTAGGCTGATATGTTGTGTAGACTCATTCACAGCGACGTTCGGCTTTAATGCCCACTTTTAGGTCTAACACGGCGGGAATGGAAAATATTTCAACATTCATCTGTGTCCTATCCGCTTTAGTGTACTATTACTAATAAGAAGCCCAAGTTATAAGCACAAACGAGCGTTGCTCATCGTTCTGAGTCTTACAGGCTCGTGGCAACTTGGTCCAACTTGATCCGCCTTCCCCTTTATTGGGATCTCTGCTAGAAATAGTCTGACGGCATTTAAAGAGGTCTTATGTTCATATACTGTGGATAAGGACTGGGGCTTGTTATTCCTCTTCAGTAACCCCACCCGGTCAAATACTTGTGACTTACGCTACATCAGCCACGGTGTTTTTTAGACATATATAAAAAAATATACATATATATATTTTTTTGAGCATATAAAAAATATCTTCTTTCATATTTTAATAATCTGGTTAATTAGTTAGTTTTTTTCTTATAATTTTTTTCTTTTTTCAAAAAAATCATAATTTATTTTCCGGCTGTGAGTTTCTTTGAGTCATCATTGTAATGTTCTTTATCATTACAACTCATCTCAGGTTGTAGTTGTTAAATCGAAGCCCGAGTGGGTGCCCCGTGGGCGCCTGAATCGTTTTCCGTTTTACTAGACCACTATCGCCCCAAATGTATATTTGGCGTGAGTTGATCAAACTGTATCAAGGAAAAAAAGAAGTTGTATTTCTATTCTTAACACGCTATTTTTCCTGATCGACTCCGCCTATTAATTGATTACGAATTTGTACCATAGACATAAATCAACTTTTAATTTTATTTCCTATGGGCGCCGGATTCCTAAGAATCCCTGAAATATGCCGCCAGCACCTCTCGCAAATTGTAAACGAAGAAAATAAAAAGACCTTTTATAATATTTTTATTTTTGTACGTAACTCGTAATGAGAATTAAGATTTTTTACGATTGTTAGTCCTGATTGAAACATATTGGCAAAGGTAACTTCACTTAAATCCTATTTCACTAAAATAAACTAATAACAAAAATAATAACTTCTATTAATAACGCACAATAAAAAAAATGTTGATAAAAATATAACTCTTTTATTCTAACAAAATAAAACTTTCTGGTTAAATATTGTTTAATATTTTGGAGAGAACACATTTAATCTAGGTGGAAAATATACAGAAAATATCAATATCATTTAAAATAAGCAAAAAGTTCTTGGTTAATTAAGAGCTCTCATATAGAAAATAAAGCACTATCGATCTTTTATAGCTATATTTTCACGAGTAGTTTTTAACTAGTTAACTTAGTCACAATCAGGATTATTATTCTTAACTTACCGAAGCTTTGGAATCGAGGTTGTAGCTAACTATGCATAGTTTTTTTGTAATAATGAGCTCGCCGTTGGTTCTTGCTTGTTCTTGTGGTCCTTTCCGTTGGTCACGGCTTTTCCTGGTGTACATCATTAGGCTGATGTTTCGGGGCCGTCCTGCGACATTGCCGAATTCCTTCGGTGACGGTGATCTTGGACATATTAATGTTATCCAAGACCACTAGCGAAAAAACGAACAAGACCTCCTTCAACCGGATCCCTCCTTTTATATCCGTTTTAGCTTCTCGCTTCCCCTTCTAATCTTATCGTTTTTTAAATTTTGACAAGCTCTTTTTCTTATCAGTTTTCGCCGTTTAATTGCTGAAATATTTTTCTTTGCTTATCTTTTTCTTGCTTTTTGATTTTTTGTTCTCTCCATTATATTCTAATTAAAAAAATACAAGAAAATTAACTTTCTTGACCCTTAACAAATTTATACTAATCAAAAAAAACAAATTTACTTTTTAGCTTTTACCAATCAATATTTTGAACATATATAAAAAATGTTACAAAATATATATATATATGTGTGTGTGTGTGTGTTAACTATCCCATATATTCCCTAATCACACTCATGCCAATACAATATATTGCAACGGTCAGATTTGTACATTCATGCAACAAAATGTAGAGATCTGACAAATTATACCAAGGCTGATCTAGATGACAGGTTGAGAGTTTGAATCATATCACATCTCAGTTCCTCCACCAACACTCCATGACTTACTACCCTATGAATAACATATATAAGGCTACATTCGGAGTTTCTTAGTACACTAGCCAAGGGTGGAGTAAGAGACTCAGGGAATGAACGACTAAATTACTAATAATTTAACTAACCAGACACATCTATGGCTCGCTAGACAATGTGTATATTAATAACTAGTACTAAATAAGAATAGATTTGAATAAGATTTTGTAATGAAATGCAAATAAAAACACTAAACATTTATAAGTTTTAAATATTTAATTGTGAAAATATAAGATACATAATACAAAATACAAAATCTACATCAGGATTTACACACACAAGTGTCTTATATCGATGAGAGCATTTCAATACAGGTTCTCATCTTTTATACACTTTAATTAAAATGAGTTTATTACAATGTTAATCTACGATTCCTAATTATGCCTTAATTATGGTAAGCCATCCCTACGAAGTTTGCTAATAGTCAAATCTTATGAGAATGATAACCAACAGATATAACTTAATATATTAATATTTTTCCTAATGAGCAGTAAATGTGCTCTCTATACAGATTGCATTATATAAAGTAGATCTTAGGTTCAGATCAATGTTGAATGAATAATATTATGGAGGGTGAACTG
This sequence comes from Epiperipatus broadwayi, assembly GCA_028023455.1. Classification (NCBI taxonomy): domain Eukaryota; kingdom Metazoa; phylum Onychophora; class Udeonychophora; order Euonychophora; family Peripatidae; genus Epiperipatus; species Epiperipatus broadwayi. The sequence goes on along the minus strand of JAQFVV010012564.1, from coordinate 1,371,016 downwards.
GAGATTTGTAGTGTAACTTCTCAGACTAATACATAAAATAAATAAGAGATATGGGCTGAATGTGCAGTTACTCATGGGATTCAGTACTAAGAACTTGGTTCCCATGGACTGTAAGACTTTCTATCTTAAAATACGTGAACATTTAGTTCGGGGATCGGGGCAGCTTATAAAACAATCTGAACCATCACGTTCCAGTTCTAAAAAGAAAGCGGTCCGAACTAAGAATAATGGGGTGGACCTTAAAACCAAACCCATTTTAATAAGAATATATATAGCAAGGTGTATATTGCATCTGTGTGTTTTATAAAGACATATTTGTAATGCTTTCTAAATATAACTATTAAAATTAATCAAATGTTAAATCTATAGTTTCAATCTGTGAAACTACTATACGTCCAGTCATAAATTATCATACTTAAATCGTGCTAAAAAAGAGTTATTATAAGTGACCTAGTTTACTCAGTAATCTGTATAGTTTATAAGAAGAAACTAAGGAGAAGTAAAGCACATTTGCGACTTAAAATTAACTAATTGTTTATAATATGCTTTAAAATATCATCTACGCTCTTACTTAACGAAATAGACATTTAATATGCAAACCTGAATTATACAATAAGCCAAAACATAGTAGCTTAACTAATATATAAGAGTAGATTTTCAGATCGGAGATTTATAGGTGTGTTAAAAAGCAAGATAAATTGGCTACATGGGAGTTTCTAATCACCTCTTCAAAATTATTAATATTATCAATCTCTACTCTGAATGAAGGCTGAACATAAATAGATGAATTAACAATATATAAAATAGAAATTAGGCATGATTGCAAATTAAAAAGATAGATATATAATAAATGATTACAGTTATAATGTTAAGAAAATTATCAATTATTACTATTTATTCGCCGGCAAGATTATTATTATTATTAAATTTAAAGTTACAGAATTTACTTGTTAAAAGTTGTTACAAGTTATTAATTATGAACATCCAACACTTAGCTAACTTTAGAATCATGAATTAATTTAATAGTTTAAGTTTTAATTTTATAGAACTCTGCAGGAAGAAATTTACCAATCTTCTTTTAGATGAGGCATTTCATAGCATTTGTCATTGGCTTTCTCCACTAGGCTGGCTTGTCCGATGTCTTCTTGGCAAACTGTGGGTCTTGACCCTCATCCCCATCCTGGACCAATTCTCCAAGAAGAAAACAGAAGATGGTTGCTCCTTACCCCACGGTTTTCATCATAGAAAAAGAGTGAATGAGTGAGCTTTGATGTCTGGATTTTGGGATTTTTATTAACTCTTTTTCATCCCCCCTCATGAGCCATTAAAAGTTGTTTACAACTTATAATTTTAAATTTTAATAGCCAGCATAACCAAAAGATCTGACTTAGTTATTGACAAGTGATGCCAGGTGAACAATTTTGTCTTTGCCTTTTTAATCTTATTTTTAAATCTTTAAAAATCTTTGATTCTCAGTTTACAATTTAATGAAAGATATTTCTGAGAAACCGATGGCCTTGATTATGTATTTTTTTAAAAGATTTAAGTTGTCAACATTCTGCTATATGTATAAACCAGTCACCCCTGAATTTAAGATTTATATGCAAATACCAACAAATCTATAAATTAAATAACATAAAAGATAACTTAGAATTAATTTACAAAATTTGTAATGTTTACTAAATCTATCACATTAGTTCCCTTTGCATATATATATATATATATATATATATATATATATATATAAAGGGCATAATATATATATATATATATATATATATATATATTGTGCCCTTTTCTATAGGTCAGTAATAGTTCATAACAGTCAATTACTAAAAAATTTTACATTTAGAATATGTTCTTTTAATATGGTAATTGTATTAAGTCAATTATATCTTTAAAGTACAATTTGAGGTTAAAGCAAATACGTAGTATATAAAATCATTTAAAAGTAGTTAAGTAAAGCTTAAAATATTGTTTCATATGGTTGTAAAAGCTGGCCATATTAAATAACACAGCTATAAATATTAAAAGTATATTTAAAAATTCGATTTTAATAGTTTAAAACATATAATTTAATAAATACAGTGTTTAAATTTATAATCATATTTAATAGTCAAAATTAATATAATATATTTTAAAAATAAACTTTATGATGGTGAGAATTGTATTTAATTCTATATTTCCTAAATTGTTCTTCCAAATTTTATAATTATTTTATTTAATATAATAAGTGTATCAATTATATAAATCTAGGCAGAGAAATAGATTGAAAACTGTCTGTCAAAGTTATTAATCATGTGTCTTGTATACTATATACTTTCACACACACGCTTATTTGAATTAATAACAAAGTTTAAAATATTTTAAAAGTTATATTATAGAATTGGATAGAATTATTGCCTATCATAAAATCAAATAATAATAAATATTAAGTTAACTATCGTATAACATGCATAAATGATGTAATAAAGATGAATACAGTTAATAAAAAAATTAAATATTTTGTTTAAATAAAAATAGATAAATGGAATAAGTTATTAAAATTGTTTTAAAAGTTATTTTAAATGTTTAAATAGTTTTAATAAAATAATAATTTATTCAAAAGTAATATTTTAAATAATATTTTAAGTTCATTACATCATAATTTTCTGTTTTCAAATATAATTCTGCTATAAACTGAAAATATGTAAATTTGTTCTCAAGTTAAAGTAAGAATCAACCAATCAAATGAGGTATTCTTACAGACTATAAATATGAATTGTACGGGGGTATAAGGGGAGAGATTAATAATGCATTGAAACTAGAGAAAGGTAAATTATAACTATCAAAGAGATAGTATTTATTTTTAAATTTTTTATTTTAGTCAATTTTTTTTTTTTTTAGTATTTTCTTATCGTTTTATTTGCAAAAAACTACTTGATAATTTTTAAAAGTATTTTTGCAAAAGAGGGTGTTAAAATATAATAATTTAGAAACTTTGTGGAGATGACTTTCTAATTTCTTAAAAGTTACTTGCCAGTAGTATTTTATCTGAAGTTTAACCTAGACTACGCAATAGAGATGGATATACTGTGGAATAAAATGGATATAAAATGTAATACTGTAAAAATGTTTGGAATATTTATTGATACAGCTTTATTAATGCATAACCGGAGAACTGTTTTGGTACATAAAGAAAACCACAGCTCGGACATTATACAGAGTCTAAAAAATGTATTGAAACCTATTATTTATAAGTTTATCCAAGATTTATTTTTAAATAGTAATAAGGCAATTATATCTCATGAATCATTTTATAGAATATTATATTCAAAGGAGTAAAATGTTATATACTTTCTGAAGGTAACATTTTAAAAAAAAAAATATTTTCAAGAATTAAAGAAAGAACCCAGGAGAATATGTTACAGAAGCGTTTTTGATATTAAAATATCCGGTCTTACTTGAAGTTTTTTATTTTATTTTTAAAAGAGATTTATAAAAAATACCAAACGAAAGTTTAAATGTATCAAGAAGGAAACATATATAAAAAAGTGAACACATAGTTGAATAAAAGATGGATCCATGGAAATACATAGTACTTAAAAGTTTATCGAATATTTTTAAAGTTAAATTAGATGGATTGATGCATCGGATATGCAGAGAATATTGGTAGAGAAGATTAAGAAGCTTCACGGAATTAATTAATATTATGATTTAATAATTATCATCCTAAATACTAAAACCAAGGATTATTTTCTATAAATTTTACTAAATGGATTAATAATTATTTTTATTTTAAACTTTAATGCACTTGGAGGAGAACATTTTTTAAAAACTCCAGAGAAAATAATAAACATTTTGGACTTATCAGGAACTATCGTGAAGAAAATATGTAATTACAGTTTTGATTCCATTTATTTTGTTAACCTAGTTTAAATCTAAATTTTTATATAAGATTAGGAAAAACATAAAAACATTAATTTATTAATATTAAAATTTTATAATATAACAATCTAATAATTTAGCAAAAAATATTTTAATAGAAAGTGTCTGGGTGTGAATTTTTTTTATATCTGCAATGCTCAAGTGGATAAAGGAAGCCTACTGAACACGATGACTAGATAAAGGTTATTGGTAATAATAATAACTATTGATAATTTATAATGTATATTTTTTTGTTTTCTTTAGATCATCCATAAATTGGAAGAATGAAGTGTAAAAGTTTTTTACTTATATGTACCGTATTTCATACAACATTTTAAAAAACATTATGAGATAGGATTGATTTGAAAATATGCATACGACAATTTTTTTTTATTTTTTTTTTATTAGTGATATAATCCAACATAACAAAGAATTATGTGATTCTTTTAAAATTTTCATGTTATTGGATATTCAAATATTGTCTAAGTAGATTGTATATGATTAGACATATAGAATAATGAAGTAAGCAGACTTTTCTTGTGGAACAGCTAGATTGTTTAACTATTAATGAATTTTATTTATTGTTTTGTAAATGCAGATAGTTATTTATCGATGTAAGATGTGGAAAATCTTGAGAAATAATGTTGAGATAGTGGCTTGGTAGTACTTAGTGAACAGGAAACCAAGATGATGTTTTAAGAAATAGGATGCTATAAGGAATGGAAATAATATTTAGTCTTTATGTGAATATCAGCATAGTTAACAAAGCCCTATGACTGATACACATTTTATTTGGACAGTGTTTATATTTCTTTAAATATTTGATGTTCTAATAAAGCTGAAGAAATAGCTTTAACATTGTCCCTGTACTAGAAGATATTAGGCAGGTAAATGTCATACCTCTTCGCACTGTGCCATAATTTTGAGATATGTTAAGAGTAATACTCTAGCTTTCTTCCTTAATCCTATGCATCTGTTTTCGCTATCTTTATTTCATGTAACTGCATCATTCAGTAAGATATGTTTAAGAGAAATGATAAATAATTTAGAACTTAGGTTGTGCTATCGTTTTGTATAAGATTGGTTTATTTGCTTAGAAGGAATAGAATTTATAACTTGAAATTGAAGGTCCAAAGTATCCTAAGGAAAGGAAAGAATCATAGAATATATTTTGAATTTTATTTCGGAAATGAAATATAAACTTTTTAAAATAAGGTATCTAAACAAAGATATTTTCTTTAAAGTGATAATAATTTTAAATGCTTTAGTATTATTTTTTTAAGAGAAAAATAAGTATTGCATATTTTTAAAATACAATAGTACAAAGTAAATTATGTAAACAATATGTATAGTATATTTTTTGTTTATTGATTAACAGAAATATATTGATGATTACACTTATATCATACTAAAGTAAGGCTTAAAGAAGAATATATTATGATTAGTAAACATTGTGTGATAAATACTAAAATCTAGTACTGAATTTTGGATAATATTTTGTGTAACATCTTTGACTTTGCAAGATGGAATTTTTTTAATATTTTGAGAAATCCATACTCATTATAAAATTTTGTTTACTATAGAATGTTTTCTAAGTATGAATTTTTTAAAATAAGATAGTTTAATAATATTAAGGATAAAATGCTGTTGCTAATAAAGTAGATAAATATACTTGTAATAAGTTAACCATAATGAGAAACCAAATAGTAACATTTTTTTTTAATTTTGTCTTAAGTTTAGATAAAGATATATAACTAAAATATAAATTATTTTTTCTATAACCCAGTAGATAAAATTGTAAAGTAAAAGTTAAGGATATCCACTGTAAATAGTGTAAATAAATTGTTTATTTATTTGTTGTTAGTAATAAACTTTGTTAAATTTTGTTATTTCAAAAATTTTCTGTCCGAGTTATTTATTTCTCCACATCGCTGCATGAAATCACGATATATGCATAATAATCTAAACAAATATATAATTTTGCACAAAAAGATAAATAGAGAATTATTTAAGAATTTAAATATTTTATTGGTCTTCATTTAATTAAATAATCATAATCTTACATTATTTTATTGGTCATAAATCAGTTATCACAATATTATATTAAATTATATGCTATCAGTTGCCACACATATTTTGTTTGTCAGATTATTAATATGCTACCACGTATTTATTATATTATTACATGAAGGTAAAAGATTATATAAAATTATTTTATTATTTTATTGTGGTAATAAAAATATAACGAAAAGAATAGATATTCAGTAGTAATTAAACAATGAAGAATATTATTATTATTATTATTTATTATTATTAGTTTAAGTGTAGTAGATTATGACATAAAATCCCTTCTCATATTTTACTACCATATTTTTAAATTAACTTAGGATAAACTTTATGAACCTGAGATTATTTTATTTGAGCTAGATTATTATTAAATAGAAGATTAAGATTTAATTATTAGTTTAATCTTAGTAAGTAGAAGTTATTAAAGTCGTAAGAATACTATGAGTTTGTTATTTGAAATAGTAATAAGGGGGGATAGTGTTCTTATGCCATTGAGGTAGTATCCTGTGGGATATTGGCTCAATGTAATCTATCTTGTCACCTGTATTTTCACTTCAAGTCTCATGAAAATATTAAATATTTATTTAATTTATTTTTATAAACTGAACCTTATTCGTATTTTAAATTTGAGCTAGTGAAACATTTTAATTTTAATGCTGAATATTTTAGTTATTAATTATTAACTGAGATAGAACCCGTTTTATTTTATATCATATATTATCTGGAAGTGAGGATGCACGAGATTACAGGTTAGAATATATATATATATATTGTAACCTACTAGAATTAGAGGGGGGTGGGAGTAAGAGGAAGAGAGAGATATAAGAAGAAAAAGAAATAAAAGAGAGAGAAAGAGGATAGATGGAGAAAATTATGGAATGGAAGTAAAAATGATGATGATGAAAGGTAAGTGGAGAGGAAGAGGGAGAAGATGATAAGGGAGATATAGAGAGAGAGATAATGCTACTAATGAAATGAGAGAGGGGGAAAGAAAGAGAAAGAGATAATGCTAATAATGACATGGAGGTAATGATAATGATAAAGATAACTGATGGAAAAGAAAAGAATTGAGAGGGAAAAGAAATGAGGAAAAGTAATAGAAATGATATATAATGGAGAGAGAAAAGAAATGAGATGATTGAAAAGATATGAAATAGAGAGATGTAAGAAGAAGATGAAATAAAAGAGAGAGAAATGAAATGAGATGATAGAAGAAACTCTTAATGAATGTTTTAAATGGCTAAGATGATAGAAGGATATGAGAAATCACATGAAAAGAAATGGAATAGAATTGAAATGAGATGAAAATAAATATAAATGAGAGACTCTAAATGACTCAGCTCAGTGGGGTTACAATAAATTTAAAGAAAAGACATGATGATCCAGAGGTCTATAATCAAATAAAGCTTAAATCCAACACTGCTGAACTATAAGGACTACAGTACATTAAGAATAATCTAATACTAAACCATACCAATCACTAATCCATAATTACCATATTAATCCTACTAATCAATCATACACTCTCTGAATAAGACTAATGATACTTTGCTTTAAAAGATTATCTTACAGAATTATATTTACTGAAACAACAAGAGTAAATAACCTCAGGGATTTTAAAACTAAAACTCTTGTGCAAAATTAATGTTTAAATTAAGTTGCCTAATAAAGAATTACTGTGATTAATAAATAAATAAGTGACATCTTAGCTGACCATAAAATAATTATAATATGTTCAATCTTAAAAGAATAAACAAAACAAATATTAATTCACAAAATTTAATGAATCAATTTAAATTTAATAAATGGCCTATTATCTAAGATATTACTCGAGCAAAGAAAAGAGCAAGGGTACTTTTAATGCCTTTCCAAACTCACAGCCAACCACTAAAGACCTCAAATGCAAATGGATTAGAATTCTTTAAATGTATAAGATTTAAGATGATGATTGATGATGTGTAGTGAATATAAGATAACGTGCAGCTTTTAAAATAATATTAATTAACATATTCTTCGGAAGTACTAATATTGTTAATCTGATATTGCATAATCCTTAATCTGAAAAGATATACTGATAATTTAAAAAAAATAAACTTTTAACTAAGTATTTAATTATGTATCTGCTATAATGCAATTATCTGTATTTGTGATTCAATATGAGAATCATTTACTTTAACATAGCTTTTTAATTTTCAAGACAATATCAACTATATTTAATTAACTTAGAATATACTTGTGAATGTCTGAATTGAAGATTCAATAACTTTAAAAATTTAAGATTTTGTGAACTAGGAACCCAAGACAATAATATATTTTCATATAAAAGTAAAACAAACAAAACAAAACTTTGTTTTAATAATAATAATTTGGTTTATTAATAACAGAAGAAATGTTTACAAATGTAGTAGAATACAAACATTGCCAATACCGCACTAAGACTTAATATAAGTATTTGGACTCTTAACAGTTTGATTTAATTTACATCAATACACTTAATAACAGACCAAGGTTATTCAATGTTACTTTCTTTTAATAATTAGAGTTTTCTCAAAAAAATACTTTAAACTTTAATTATCATATGTACTTAATAAGCACACTACTATTCTTCTTTATTAGACTAATTTATAACATTATGGTGTCATCTAATAATCAGAATAATACACAAAACTAGGCTTATATCGAACACCCTAAGCTTAATTTTAGACTTCTAAACTTACAAACGCTAAGTTGGAATAAACATATTCAGCAATACTTTTGAAAAATATCATCACTAGTTTCACGGATATAACTAATATCATAGCTAGATATATTTTTAAATTAGACTAAGCTAATCTTAAAATAAAACTAAGTCAAGTGTATGGGACATTCATTCATCAGAGATCAGTTATACTTTTTTTTTTAAATAAATTTAGTCCACATAAAATTATTCCCTCAATGTTTTAAAATTAATAATGTAACAAACTTACAAATCCAGCGGCGAAATTCTGGATGAAAATATTAAATTAGTATGTGTGAATTGCCACTTATACCATATGCATATTAAACATACTTTAAAATAAATATAACTTATTGTTGGTTAGCTTGTGCCTGATAAAACTATCATAGTAATACAATTCAAACATTGATATACCTATGAGCCATAAACTAGCTACAACTACCTGAAGAAATAAATTTCCTCAAACAAGCATATCTTGTCATCACAAATCTAAAAACAAATGCAACATCACCTACTGTGGTGGAATTAGCATTAAGTCATCATGAATGATAGGCAAAAAATATAAAGATACTAGGCTCCTCAGAGCTGGATAAGAATGTGGTGTCTTTCAAAAATACCTAACTTTGAGGCAGAAACGAAGATACCTGGAATTCATCTACAGTGTATCTGTGAACAGGAAAGATGCACCAGAAAAGCTCATGGGATTTCCAATGCTTATAAATGTGATCATCATCACAGAAAAATACAATACAGTAACACTCTTTTGGGAATAAGCACTATCAAATCATGGAAATACAATACAATAAGGATGAAGGATTTTATCTACTCCATAAGCATATTCAATAATTATTACTAAGCCTAACTCTATGAGGCTAACAAATACTAACTAATAGCAAGATATATACTTCACCTGAACTAACTAAGTTATCTCTAAGAAATTTATAAAAATACAAAACGTATATCCAATGTTCGAACTAACAAAGTAAACTATGTGTCAACTGACTACTGTAGAAAATACTTTAAACTTAAATGCATATAAAATTCTAGGTAAGGCACAATGCACACATAACAAAATATTAAATGCTAAAATATAGTGACTAGTGGACTTTTAAAATTGTAAATTAAATACAAGAATATTTACTTCTCGATGAATATAGAATATACTCTCTGATAAACTTCTTTGGTAAATTTAAAAATGAAGCTGAGTAAAACATCCCATTTATATGAAAATAAGACTGTGATATTTAAATGTCTATAAATGAAATTATTAAATAAAATTAGCTAGTGTAATGCTTACTAAATAAACTAAATCTACTTAAGAATGGCAAAAAACATTTGCTCATACTAATAAACCTATTTCGTTTTAAAATTATAACCCTAGTTTACCTGTATATTTATGCAAAAAGTGTTACAAAAAAAATAATAGCATAAATATTTTTATGGTTTCATTCTTTTTTTAAACCAATAAAACAAACAATAAAAAAAATAATAATAATACATTAACTTAAGTTCATATTTTAGCTCCGTAATGGTTTTTCCGTTTAAAATATGTATTCAGGTCAATTCATCTATCCGGATTCGAAGCTTCAGTCAAATATTTATAAACATGGCAATGGTTTCCAAAACAAAAATATTCAGTAGTTCTTTATATAAACACTTTCACTTTCTTTTATCTTTAAAGATAATTTTAAATATTAAAATAATAAAATATAAGCATAAACATAAGTTGGCATTGGAAAAATAACTTCTTCAGCTGAGTACATGTTTTTATATTTATAATCCTAGGTTCAAATGCGGAATAATTATAATATATATTTTTAGTTAACTTTCACTGTTCTTCTTTAGATAAACACATTTTTTTTAAAAAAATAGAGCTCTTTCTTTTTAAAAACAGTTCTTAATAATTCAAAATGCATTTTTTTAAACAAATTTCCTTTTATATTTTTTTTAAACATAAGAGTAGATTTCTTTTATAATTAAGACATTCCTCCGTTTATGAGCTAAGATCAACGGTCATAAAGTTACTTATAAGTACTGGCAACTATAACAAAACATTATGTATTTGAGAGAGACAAGTTCATTAATAATATTTTTTAAAATCTTTTAAAGTTTTACTTCCAAACAAATTCTTTTCATACTACTAGCATAAACGAGAATTAGCATTTTAAAATACATATTTTCTGCTTAAATATTATTCTGTTAAGAGCATATTTACATATATATAGCATGTATTAATAATGCAGTATTAAATTTACCGTCAATTTTAATTTATAAAGACTGATGCATTTCCATTTTTAACATTTTAATATGTTTGAACATCTTTTAATTTCTTCTTCATGTATATTTTTAATTTAATAGGAGATATACTATAGTTTAATGCAATAAATTCTCTAGCCATAACAATACTTGATGATTTAAGTTTTACTTCTAAATAAAGAAAAACGAATAGATCAAAAGTAGATGAAATATGAGATGCTGTATTTTCTTCAAACATTTTACTGTAATTTTAATGTTTCAATTGTAATAAAAATTGTCAGAAAACGGATTACCTTTTTTAATCCTCAGCAATTCATGTTACAAAACGATTTTAAATAATGGTTTTAAAAACATACTTTTATTTTTTTTAGAAAATATAAAGTTTTAAAAATTTACTTTTATTAAAGAACTTTTAAGATCCAGCTACAGGTAGAATTAAAACTGATCAGCCCCTGAATGACTCCTCGATCTCCGTTTTATCTCACAATTTTTCATCCACCTACAATTCATTTAAAAACCAATAAAAACTATTTTTATTAAATTTTAATATTCTGACAAACCAGCTGTGGAATCAATCTACTGACATAATCAATATAATTTTCCCATACCATATGACCCTCAGCTGCAAAGACAAAATTTTATTATTAACAAATATTATGCAACATTTTTTTAATGATATTTTATACAACACAATAGTAATAAATATAAAATTTAAAGTTATACCTTTTATTAAACCCTTAATTATCCACACATTTGTTTTATTTACTTATTTTAAACAATATTGGAATTAAATTATTTTTTTACATTTCCATGTCTATGCATGCACATATTCTCACATAGTCTGGCCTTACATTAATTGTTTAAAATTATTTTTAAAATTACAACAATAAAATGTTAATGAATATTTAATCTAAATAATTTTTATAACTGGAATGTTAAACTACAACATAAATAACAAATATTCTTATTATTTTAATAAAAACTTACATATCATTTTTTTAAAATTTATTACTTAATTATTCCAACTTATTTATAATATCTAATTATTATTCTTTAGACATTAAAATGGATTATACAGTAGTTATTTTAGAATACATTTAATACTATTTATCAATTCACAATTATTTTTTAACATTTGCTTATGTTAAATTATTACCTAACATCCCTTATCAAACCAACTGACACTATTAAAATATTTAGATTATCCTATTTTAATAATTAACTAAGTTAATTTCCATTTTTATCATCATTATTTTTTTTAAATCTGAAATTTTAAACAAAAGGTTAAGCTAAGATAACCTTGATTACCTTTTGGAACTAAGTGACACTTCAGTTAGGTACAATATATATATATATAAAATTATGACTCCTCGATCTCCGTTTTATCTCACATTATAATTATACATGTACAGACATTAATATTACTATTAGATGTGCACACATATCCACACATACACATAAATATATGCTATTACATATCAAAATAAATTATTATAAGCTTATATATGTGGACTGGGAGGGATTTGAATTAGGAAAAGAAGACTACTATGGTACATAGTAGGTGAAACAGTATGACAGACAACTAATACTGTTTCAATATATATGTGTATGATAAGCTTTAAATGTATATAGGTGAAGTTAATAAAAAATTTCACAAATAACACTGTTTAGCTTACCGCTTTCAGAGTATGTTTACTCCATATTCATAGCCAATAATATGTGTAAATATAGAATTTAAAGTATAGATATCATGCAACGATCTATCATTTCAATAACCTGGATTTTCAACACAGCAATCAAGAATTTCTTCATAATATACATTATAAACATATATATAATACATTTTCAAAAATAATTTATCACTTCATTTATTTTAAACATTATCCATTAACATAGTTACATAGAATAATTATTATAATTTGCTTTATATTTTTCAGATGTTTTTATACATTTGTTTTAAAAAATGTGTGGTAAAGTAAATGTTTTTAGTATATTTAAAAACAAAATATTGCTTAAAATAAAATTAGAGCTGTTCAAAATATATGGTATATGTAAGTTTAAAAACACTGCATTTGAAAGTATGATACAAGTATATGCATATTATTAGTTTAGAATCATTTGTATATTTATAAAACAATTATCAACTGAAATAAGCTTAGACCTGATTTTAAAATGTGGCATGTCTAAACTGACTTTGATATATACCTCTATGAAACTATTATTTTAAAAATTATAATAGTAAAACATCAAGAAAAATAATTAACAGAAAAATTAAATAATAATAAAAATACGACCAAAAATAAATTGAAAAAGAGAGAAAATGTGCGATGTGCACACAAATATACCCCATGTTCAAATCTAGATAAAGATATAAATACATAAGTTCAGTCTTCTTATCTCTCTCTTAAAAAATGTTTTATCCCATAAAGGACTAATGTTTCTAAAATTATTAACTTTGTACTTTGAAATCATTTAAAATATAATATTAATTTGAAAATTCACAGTAGCAATATAATTTTGTATGATTTGTATTAAAACTCATATTTGAAAATGAATGATTATTGTTTGAAATAAAATTTCAACTGGTTAAAATATGTAATATTCCTAAATTGAAAAATCCTGCATGCTTAAATTAAGAAACCCTTGTTTCACATGTTTTATCTATTATTAGTTAAGGACAATTTCTATATCTGCATATTGGTTAACCAGATAAAAATGGATTCACTTTTATTTTTAACATATTTAATAAACACAGCATTTTTAAATGAACATTAAAGTTTGTGATAGGATTAAATGTGAAATTAAAAATTTCTAAACATTTTAATTTTTATGTAACATTTATTTTAAAGTATATATTTCTGATCCATATATTTTAAGGGAATGATTCTAACAGTACATTGTAATGCATTCTTCACAATCACTCCTTGAGGAAAATGTAAAGAGGCCTTTGTCTTGAAGCGGAACATTTAAATATTGCATTATCTTTTGCTTCTATTATAAACCATTTCAAACGAGCCCATTTGCCAACAAAATATCATTGGTTTTTAGCATCCATATGAGAAATCAGTTAAACAGATAAAATAGTTTCATGTTTATTTTGTAATTATTTTCATATTAAACATCATTAAAACAATATAAGCAATTGGAATGGAATGTTAAATCATAAATAGGAAATTAAGTACTTGCTGCGCCAGTGAGTGAAACTTCTGCTTTTGATTTTCAGTTCTTTCAAACCCAGCTATGGCAAACAAATATATTGAGACTGAACAAATTTGTAATGCTGGACTTATCTATCACAGTAAACTTATTTCCTCCATTTCCATCCAAAGCTGACAAAATTTGTAATAACATTGCCAATCACTATTGAAAGAAATATATCACATTTAAGCTACACCATCAATAGTAAAAGAAGGGTAACACAATTTCATGAGAATTAAGGCACAACCTAATTTCAACAAGGAACTAAAATTCAGTGCAAGAAAATCATTTTTTCTTCCTTTCTAAAATATAAGCTAATATGAGAGAAAAAGTGAGTTTCATGGAATAATTTTATTTAAATTGTCTGGAAATCTACTGATTTAAACATCAATGTACATATAAATTAGAAACATAGAATCAAGCTGGCTTCATAAAAAGACAGTATTCTTTCAAATTAAATAGTCAAAATCTACTTATATATATATATGATCAATAGATGGAGCTTTACCAAGACCTCCAAACAAGCGTATTTGTTTACATAAACGTCAGAGTCAATATTCACTGTCTCTTTCATTTTGCTCCACCTTCAGATCAGCTGATTTCAAGCTGATTTGCTCTCATCAGTGAGGGATAAAAGTTAGAAACTAGACCTAAATATTAACTCCAAGCGTTTATGCAAAACATTTCTATCAATTTGCAAGCATGGCATGAATTTTTTAGACACCTAAATGTCTTCAAACTCAGCCTATCAAACTAGATAGCTATATGGGTCTGATATCAGTTCAGATTCTCTGCATAGTGAAAGCTTCTGCAATCTATATCATTGCAAGAAAACTTTAAAGGTACATTTATGAAAAACAAAAACAAGTTTTATATACGTAAAAACCTGCTATCGCTTGTATTAATGATCAATAAGTAGAGCTTTACCAAGACCTCCAAACAAGCGTATTTGTTTACATAAACGTCAGAGTCAATATTCACTGTCTCTTTCATTTTGCTCCATGCTCAGATCAGCTGATTTGCTCTCATCAATGATATAGATTGCAGAAGCTTTCACTATGTGGAGAATCTGAACTGATATCAGACCCATATAGCTATCTAATTTGATAGGCTGAGTTTGAAGACATTTAGGTGTCTAAAAAAATCATGTTTGCAAACTGATAGAAACATTTTGCATAAACGCTTGGAGTTAATATTTAGGTCTAGTTTCTAACTTCTATCCCTCACTGATGAGAGCAAATCAGCTTGAAATCAACTGATCTGAGGGTGGAGCAAAATGAAAGAGATAGTGAATATTGACTCTGACGTTTATGTAAACAAATACGCTTGTTTGGAGGTCTTGGTAAAGCTCCATCTATTGATCATTAATACAAGAGATAGCAGGTTTTTACGTATATAAAACTTGTTTTTGTTTTTCATATATATATATGTGTGTATATATATATATATATATATATAACCCATAAAGGAATTGAAGATCTTAAAATCAATAACCAAGAACAAAGTTACAATAAATGGGATACAAGCAATAACAGAACTGATATAAAATCAAAAGTCAGTCATCAATAAAAAAAATTATAAAGTGGAGCACACATTATTTTGTTAATGTAAAATAGAGAATAAAAATTATTAAGAAAAGCAGTATTAAAAGTTGATGTTTCTAACCTTCAGAATCACTCCAATAAATTTAAATTAAAACTTTGAAATTGTTTTAAAATATCAATACATTTTGAAGATAGTTGAGACGTGACTGACATCAATAAAAATATAACTACACCTATTAAAAACTTCAAGAAA
Organism: Epiperipatus broadwayi; assembly: GCA_028023455.1. NCBI lineage: Eukaryota > Metazoa > Onychophora > Udeonychophora > Euonychophora > Peripatidae > Epiperipatus > Epiperipatus broadwayi. The sequence goes on along the minus strand of JAQFVV010012564.1, from coordinate 1,355,076 downwards.
AATAGTTGCACTAAAAACAGCAATTTACTTCTAAATTTTCTATTGAAACAGGAGAACGTATGGAAAAAAAGAAGAAATATGATTTTTTTTTTAAAAGATCCATTAAGAAAAACTGAATATTTAGAGTTTCATAAAATGCTATAAAAAAAAAAATAACAATATAAAAAAATAAAAATCATGAATTGATAGGGAAAGCTATAAAAGACAAAGAACTTCTTAAAAGTATAAAATAGAATTTTGGTATTGGAAGAAAAGTTATTTTTACAATAAGAACAAAAGATACCACTATTATTAAAAAGAGAAATGATCATCATGAAATGTGTGGAAGAGTTTTATAAAAAAATTATATAATAAAACTGAGAAGAAAACAAAGTATTCCTTATTTATTATACATTCTGAATTGCCCAGAATTTTAAACAGAAAAGTGAGATATGCAATTATATCTATGCAGAAAGAAAAAATAATAGAAATAATAGAATTATTATTATCTTAAAAAATGCAAATGAAAAAATAGAAAAATTGTTAGTAAAGTTATATAAAAATGTATAAATGACAAAAATAAATCAGATGAATGGAGGAATATATTAGTAATACTGATGTTTTAAAAAGGTGATATAGAAAATATTAGAAATTGAAACATCAATTCTATACAAAATCTTTAATTATAACTCAACTCCAGGAATTTTAATTCTAACTAACCAAAAGAATAAGATGGATTAAAAAGTAGTTTTAGCACAGTGGATCACATCCATGTATTGAAACTATAGAAAGATTCTATAAATATGTGTTGCTGTTATGCTTTGGATTTATGTATTATGATAAAGGCATATAATTCTATAAGCAGGGTGATACTAAACATATTGAGAAGAGTATATAATAGAGTGATTTCATAACGTAGAATCTTTTTACAACAATTTTACAAGAATAATTGTGTAGATTAAAATGGAAAGGTAAAAGAATAAAATTAATTGGAGATTATTTAATACATCTAGACTGTGCAAAGGATATAATTATCTTTGCAAAAAATGTTTGCTTTTCAGGAACTGTTGGAAGAGTTATCAGATAAATGTAAGAATAAAGATAAATGATTAAAAATAGTAATATTTAATGGATTTTCTCAGAAAAATAAAATAAAAATTCATAAACATGAATTTAAAGAATTTAACAATTACATATGCCTCTGTTAGATTATTAATGCTGATGAAAACAATGAACAAGATTAATCATAGAATTAAATTGGATGGGTTCTTTTGACAGAAAAAGCAATACTAAAATGAAATTTATCTATATGCTTGAAAAGAAATGTTCTAAATAGATGTGTTTTACCAGTTATTGTTTAAAAATAATATTAAAAACAAATATGCTTGTGTGTTTGAAAATAAATGTTTTAATTAGGTATGTTTTATCAGTTATTACTTAAAAATAAATTGATATTAAAAAGAAATATATGTTTGAAAAGTGATGCTTTTTAAATATGTTTTACAGTTATTACAAAAGAATCCAAGATTGGATACTTAAAAGAATGTCAGTTTAGAGATTTCAGGCTATTCAATGAAGTATAAAAAAATCTTTGTTAAAAGTAACAAAAAGAGATCAAAAACAAAATGATGAGTGAGAAAACAAATAGCTATCAATGACAACAGTAAAATAATTAAGCACAATGGAATATATCTCAGCACATTGCTAGAAGAGATGAAAATAGATAAACAGTTAAAGTCTTAAACTGGATCTAAAAGATTGAAAAGAGCTAGAAAGAGACCACATATAAGATAGATGGATGAAATAAGAATGTTTGCTAGTGTGTTGTGGAAAAGAGAAACTAAAAATAATAATAAAAAAAAAAAAAACTGCTTTAAATATGGCCAGACCTTCATCCTTAGTTAATCAATAATAGTCGAAGATAATGAAGACTAGAGCTATATAATTTAATATTTGCTTATTAGATATTTGGTTATTTATTTAGTTATTAAAATGAGTAAAAATATTTTAGCCGTTTGAATTTAAATTACAAACTAATCAATATCTAATCTGCTTCCATATAAGACACTAACAAACAGATAAAAGTGAATTCATTTTTTTGTTTTTAATATCGAGTTATTACATATTTATTTGGTAGCTTGTTTATAAGATTATTAAAATAAATTTTGTTTTTATTCCTATCATCAAATTTGTTTTGGAATGTTATTAGTGTCAGAAATCAAAAATTTATTTCTCCTTTTATCAAATTTTTTTGTGAGTTGTCTTTTTCCTTGAATCTTTACAATTTTAAATGTAGTCTTTAATTTCATTTGATCACAAACTATTATCCTTCAAATCCTAGTGATAATCTCTGATTTGGTATTATATTTTCAAATGGCATGCCATATTCACAATTTAATTGCACCTGATAACTTCTATTTTCACATTTAAACTAGAAATGTAGGATTTATTTTAAAGTTAAAAATATTGATGACATATTCTAAAAAATAAAAGGTGTGCATGAGGACAAAAATAATAATAATAATAGTCATCATATTTGGTTACTTAGTATTATGAAAGATTTTATGTATCTTGAAAGTTCCATTAAAGAAGTTATCACTAATATATATATATATATACAGTAAGATATGCCTTACAAATCTTAGTTTCACCTTGCCTTCCTTTTACCTACCCTCATGCCTTATTTAAAACCCTAATTTTATCGTATTGTGTGTGTACTGTGTATATTTACCGAAATCCCGCCTAAATTTATATGTCTAATGGGATATCCAGGTTTTTATAATAATTAAATTTGTCTTAAACAGTTTTATTTTCAAACCATCAAGTATATTTTACGTATATATGCTTGTACAATAAAGTAGGTCACATATTCTCATCTACACACATACTGCGATAATATTTTAAAAGGTTATGAAAATATTTGTTGTTTAAAGTTAGTTTGTTTTGAGTCTGTTTATTTTGGGATATTATATGCACTATATTTGTTCGCATTTAATAAAATAATATCACTAATAAATAGATTTTGGACATTAAATTCAAAAAAAAGTTGTAAATAAAAAATTTTACTTTAGTTTTTAAAAATCATGCCATTTTCTTTTTAAATCAGTGAGGGTAGGGAAAGAACAATAGTGGCTAATTTTAACATGTTGGTGCCAGTTTTACTAGTAGATTTTGATAAGACTAGGATAACAGAGTTAACGAGTAGATTTAATTAAAAGTACATTCCTTCTTTTCCAATTGAATTAATAAATGTAATGAATGGATTTTACCACGGCAAGATTAGATTTGTATAATCAGAGAGAGCATATAAATAGGGCTGATTGGTTATTGTAATTAATTATTAGTGTGATGCATATTGTGACAGCAAAATTGTATTTCTGTGATTCTGAAAATTTGGACATTATTCATATTTTCTGATTTTTTTTTTTATTGGCGTCATCAGATTTACCTGCTTACTTTGTTAGTAAATCAGGTTTTGAGATCATTAACCTTAGAATGACAGGGTAAAGGAGAAGTAGGCTGTTTTCCTGCAGGAACCAGTGCCTTGACTGTCTGTCATTCACCATCCGATGTCCTGTGACTGTACAATCAAGCCCCAACTGAACCAGCCCAAAGAATGCTGCTCCTGAAGTCTATGTGCTGAATGCTGCTGCTGAACAACAAACCCAAAGAAAATTAAAATGTGCTCAAGAACTCTAGTGCAAAATTGGAAATGCCCACGAACTGGTCCGTCAGAATGAGGTAATAAAGTTAACCCAAGATCTCACGAAACTTTCAGGCTATAGCAAAACTTTTGTCTCATGCTCCATATTTATGTATTTTATTAAATTGTCTTTTAGTGCATGCTGAACTTCTGTTTGGGTTAATTTTTTTTATGTATCTGTAAATGTTTTATTTTAATTCTTTATTGTAATGTACATATTTTGATTAATCTCTTCAGGTATATGCGAGTTACGTGGGGAAATTGAATAATGCTTGGTTGCCATCTTAATTTATTAAACCGCAAACACGCATTCCCCCTCCCATTTATTATATAATTTTAAAAATGTATTTTCTTATATATAATGAATTTATCAAAATAATTGTTTATCTATCAAAGCTTTGTTGAGAGTCAGCTGGTGGTTAAAATATTAAATTTGAGAGAGAGCTATTCTGTTCTTTAATGAATTGCCCTTTTACTAAGAATATTTTAAAATTTAGCTGTGTGTTGCTAGCGAACATGCTTGGGTGCTGAAACTTTACTATTCTCCAAGGTCGTCAATGGTTAAATCCATCCCCTGTTTACTCCACAGTTCCCAGTAGTGTGCGATGAATGTCACATGGAAATTATTTCTCAAACGTCCCCACAACTATGAAGCTCCTGGGTGCAGGCCAGGTTTGAGCTGTGTAAGGACTAGAGATGCCCCAAATGAAAGGCAAAATGCCTGTCCAAAGCCAAGACCATTTATTCATTTTATTTTGTAAAGTTGTGTACCAAAATACTGCACCCCATCCTTGGCATTATATATTGCTGGCACGACCATATATTCCCTTAATAATTATTTTAAATGAATTCTAAGTCTGTTCAGCATAGTTCGATCTTATAATTTAGCTCAACAGTTCGCGAGCAACTCTTTAAATTTAAGATTTCAATTTTAAGTAGTTATAGACTATCAAAATTCTTTTAAGACTTTACATGGCTTGCATATGCCTACCATGTCACTATATTTCAGACATGTTATATACACTATAACCCAAGTACGAGGTATCAGAAATATTGTTTGCTTTCATTTATAGCTATCAAATTCATATAGCTAAAACTTTGTCTAATATCTGATTATTAAATATTATTTTAAATTTATTTCTGTTCTTTATTTATTCGGGGTGCAATCTAAGCTACATATCATATTAGGCTTATCTTGGGGCACATCTATAAGTCATTGTTAATTGAACCTAGAGCTATTTTAGATTTAGTCTTTTGTTTTCTCCCTGATCACTGGCACCAGCAGGAAGTTATACTATTAGTAGCATCAGATGTATTATTATGTAGAGGGTATTGGGGAGTTTAGACTTTGGATTTGAACTTGGTATTTCTGGGAGGTAACCCTTCCTAATGTTGAGTTCCATGTCTAGGGTTTAAATTCTGCAGTGTGTTAGCGCGATAGACGAATAACCGTTACAATATATATATATATATAATGCAAAACAATCTTAAGTATCCAACAACAGACAAAATCCTCTTCCTAACTGAAATATATTAATAAAATTAATGTAAATACAATTTTCCTTCACACAAACATGATTGAAATTTTTTATTGATATATATAATAAATTGAGAAAGGTATTCTATACTAATTCAATAATTTAAACTTATTATAAATGTGATGTTAAATTGTTCAATCATCATCATATATAAAGTGATGAATGCAAGATATATTTGAAAAAATGTTGTCAACAAAAACATCTGATTCATAGTCTTTGAAAAGAAAAAAATACTAAAATAAAAAGTTCGTAAAATGAAAAAAATACGTTGAAAAATGGAAAGCATCTAGATCTATAAATACAAAAACTGTTCTAATTTAATCTAAAACTGAACATGCTCAAAAACAAAATTCATACAAGCAAGTAAGTATTCACTCATGAAAAATAATACCTGTTTGATAAAGGAAAACATTTGAAAATTAATCATTAACAATATGGGTATTTGTTTCTTATTATCAAAATAAATAAATGCAAAATTAAACAATAGTTTGCCTTTAAAAAAATAAATTTATTTATCTGTAAGTTAACAATCCAATTATTTACAATATCCAAACTGCATTATTTAATAAACAAATGTACTTAAAAATAGAGAATTAGTCACAATAATTTGAAATTATATATAATTTTAAAAATGAAAGATAATTTAAATAATTAAAATGAATTTACTACTTTCTTAAGTGTTTCATTAAAATTTAGTAAAAAATATTCCATAAGGATTTTTTTTTTTTTTAAGTATCCTTTGTTCTTTTATCTTTTTACTTCCCAATTCATAAAAATCAGATATTTCAACCTAATATGATTTATTATTATTACAACTTGACAGAAAGATTCATTACTATTTTCATAATCAACAGAGTAAGAGTGTGAAGAATTGAGATTTACTATTACTTCTTGATGATAAACGATTTAACAATCTCACACATTATATATTTTGCTTTCTTAAAATCTTATGAAAATATATTTTTTTTAACAATGTCAACTTTTCTTTAAAAGAGATAAATTATATTTTGCAGATTACTTATATGTCCTCATTCCATATATATATACTTAAAATAAAAATCAATTTTAAACAAAATTTGACCACTTGAAATGATATATATATATGCAAATACTATACATCTACAGTTTGCATAACAACATTGAAATAGTCTAGTGTAAGTCAAACACCTCTCTACCTTCTTTCCAAGCAGGAACTATAAAACATATTACTTCCTAGACCTAATAATTTCCAATTGGTAATAGTTTGTTATTTCTATTTTGATTTAGTTCTATGTAAAAATAGTTTGACATTCACTTCGGACAATTTTGAATAGCTAGATAGATTGTTTATGGTTTATTTATTCACATGAAAGAGGAGTCATAAAAGTATTCAGAATCTGGTTTAAAAAATCCATGTTTTACTTAATGAATTCAAACCCAAGATTTTAAGTTTGGCACATAGATATACTAATCATTATGTTAAGAGATCCATCTTATATATTAAAAATATATGAACTAAACCCTTAGCTAATGTCAGAAGTAGCTGTTTATATATATATATATATAACAAGTACGCAAATAAAACAACAAAGATTAAATAATATTTCATATTATTAAAAAAACATTATATAAAGACTTAATTCAGTGGATTTTAATTAATCCTTTCAATTATAAAACAAGGCAATTAATTTAAAAAATTGCAAATATGAATAAAATAACTAAAAATGAATTAATATTTAATTTTGTATTGTTCAGAATTTTTTTTAAAAATAATTTAGATATACTTGTTTTCTTTTTAGTATAATACTAGATGTAACTTTATTAAGGCTATCCAAAATTGATTCTTAATGTATTCACAATTACATCAGAAACATTGTAAAAAAAAAAACATTTTCAAAATGATTTATTTATTCTGAAATAACTGAATTTGATAGAATATTTAATTATCATAATTTATCCATAATTTTAGATTCCAAATGGAATTTATGAAAATGTGCACGAATAGAATAATTATATAAATGTGCATGTACTAAATTAAAGAATCTTTGGTATAGTGATTATTGTATCTTTTTACCATATTCACAATCTATAATTTAAATCAAGATAAGATGAATCATGTTTTGTTTTTTTTTCAGATTATAAACATGTTTATAACTTTTCTTTTACATAACTAAACCAATTGGGTATAACCAAGATGAGTAAATAACTATTTAGTTAATATTGGGTAAATAGTTAAAGATCCTATACAGATAACTGCCAATGCACTGGCATTAAAAATACATATATAACCATAATATAATAAGACCTCTTCTAATGAGATATTACGTTTTTGTAGACCCAATAATTAATTTTATTTCATCTTATGAACAAAAAAGAGTAGGGCTGTCATTGAATTCATTTATTCTAAAGCAAATATTTATAAATTATAATCAATGCATTACTTTTTCTGCTAAAAATGTGAAATGTTCTTATTTATATAAACTAAGACAGGTGTCAATGTTTATATCATTTTAAGAATTTTTCAAGTAAGGCTACATAAATGCATTATAAGACAACCTGAAAAAATGCAAGATTGTTTGTTTTATTGGAATATATGACGGAGAATAGAAAACATTGAAAATCTATAATTAAACCTAATATTAAGTATTTCAAAAAGAAAAGTTAATTACAGAAATTAAAAGAGAACATCGCTAAATATCAAATAAACAGAATGCGGATGTAATTTCCATAAAGTGATTTGTATAGTCACTGCAAAATTCATCTTTATTCAAATATTATCATTATTAATTTTTTTTTTTCATTTTATTTCATTTTTGGAGGTTAAAATGATCATACACATTTGTAAAATGCTCCAGAAGAGGATAAAAGGTATTATGATTAGAGACCTATATAGTTCTAACTATAAATACTAATAGAGGTCAACTTCATGAGAGAGCCAGTAGTCTAAACCAGTTGTCTTCAACCTTTTCACACCTGTAGACTTGTAAAAATAAGGATAAGGTTTCGCAGCCCGGCAAAAATAAGAATAAGGTTTCGCGGACTGGCAAAAGTCTATAGATAAGTTTTCTTAAAGATGTAAACTGTTTAGCTTTAGATGAGCATAATTGTTATATAACTGATCAAAACAACAGTTTTAAATATAAAAGATGAAATTATATATATATGGAGTTTGTATAATAAAAAACTTTTTTTTTTAATTTTGAATTTTTTTTAAAAAGTAATAAAAACTTTAATTCTACCCCCTCCCCACCATAAACATCTGCGATAACTAAAAAAACAAATTAATTTATGTATAATTGATTAGATTTTGTTTTCGTTCTGTTTCTTTTTTTTTAAATTGGGTAAAAATGAGATGAAAAAATAAATAAAAATTGTTTATATTAATTAAAAGCTTAAACTCTAATTATTTTGTTATTACAAACTTTCCTGTGGCCCGGCAGAAAACTTCTGCGGCCCTGCACCACTGAGTCTAAACAATCGATATCTTTTTTCCGAAATTAATGGTTTATTGTCATTTTACTGTTGTCAAATTAACTACAGTTCATATTATAAAATAGCTTTTTAAAATAAAATGCGATTTGTTTCATATTAATGAAAATCACCAGTTAGATAATAAATCTTAATAATTATTCATTAAATATTTTATTTTAAAAAAACACTAAACATTACAAAAGTTAGTTTTCAAAAAAAAATGTCATTTCTTTAATTTGTTTTAGCTACCGGATTTTGAATTTCTTGAGTATAGTCAATATATATACATAAAGGTAGACTTTTATATAGGTAAACAAAATACAAACGGCTTAACAGATAGAATTATATTTTTTAAAACTTATACAAGAAATATAATAGGCACGAGTCAATCAAAACGAATATTTAATAATTTTCAATAACAATATTGCACTACTACTCCCATTAAAACTTGGAAAAAATACAATTATTTAAAATAAATCATAATAGTGACTGTAACATATAATCATGTGAACACTATTATTACAGTAATCAATTGAACAAAAAATTTGCATTGTACGTTAGCACAAAAAATGCAAATTAAATTAAATTACTGATAGATAATAATCATTAACTGATAATTACGTTAAATTTTTAAATCTGAATAAAAAAGAGCACTTAATGACCAATTTACATTTTAATTATTTTCTGCTAGAGATATTCCATTCAAAAGTTAGCTTTTATATTGCGAAAATTTTACATGCATAATAAAGAACTTCAAATGATGTTTACTTTTGCTTCTATATAAAACAAAAAGTAAATAAAAATAACCAGTTTTTAGCTATTTAAACTTTTATTTTTTCAAACTATAATATTAAATCATACATGACTAAAGTATATTGACAAGTACTGGTATACCACTGCAGATTTTCTTTAAGAAGTTCGTTATTAATTTAAGTTGTAAATTTTTTAGATTTAATTTAAACATTAGAGATATTCTGAAATACAGCCCGCATTACATTTTAATAAATTTATCAATACGTTATCATCGTTCATACTATTGCAAAAGATAAAGAAATGAGACAATACTTATTTTTTTAAAAATAAATTTTATAGTAATCAAATCTGAAATACTCTATGAAGAAAGCATGTATTTTATTTTCAACAAATCAAACAAGAACCAAATGTTATAGTAAATAAGCTAGTATCTTGATAAATCAGCAACTTAAAAGCCAAGTTATCAAGAAAAAAATACTAAGAGCAATCAAAGTGCTTACCAAATAATAATAATAATAATAATAATAATAATAATTATTATTATTATTATTATTATTATTATTATTATCTGCGGACCTGCTATGGGTGGAACGCCATGTGCTAACTGCAGCAACTTAATTTTTGGAAAACAACACAGAATTATATGTATAAATTGTAAAAATAAGTTTCATTTAACTTGTATAAAATCTCATTTAGCAGATTTGCCAAAAAATGTGGATGGATTGCTAGATTATATATGTAAAAAATGTTTGTATTTAAATACTAACGAAGTAGTTGAAATGGAGGATTGTGCTCAATTTTTGAAAATACCATCTGGGCAAATTGATTTAGAAAAATTGAAAACTACAATAGGACAAAATCTTGAAGTAGAAGGTAATAGTAATAATAAATCAACAGAGGTTGATTTAGAAATTATAAATAAGAAAAGAAAACATTAACAACCATGGATACTAATTGTTTACCGTGTCAAAACATTTATTTTAGTCCAAAGCATTTTGAATATTGTTACGGATTTATCTACTGAAATTAGATTATTAAAAGAAGAAAATATTAAAATGAAAAGTATTTTATTGAATAAGAAAGTGTTTGATAATGGTTTGGGTATTAATAATGATATTATTGAAGCTAAAATTATTAATGAAAATTACATTGCTAAAAATAGTCATGCTGGAGATTTTATTGCTGTGGATTCTGATTTCCCCCTCTTATTTAAGGAGAACGGAAATGCTGAGGAAACAATGGGTAAATCTCAAAAGTCATTAGACAAATCTAGCTTCATTTCAATAAAAATTTTATTAACAATAAATAGTGATTACATACTAATAAAGGATAAATAAATGAATAAATTGTACAATAATATGATTATATAATGTTCTATATGTCATCTGGCTAGATTATGTTATGAGAGCACAATGTTATACTCTTATGTGGTTAGGTATAGTGAAGAGATTCAAAGAACTTGTTTAATGGTATTAGCATTTTTAATATAAACATGAATATTTTCTTTTATAAATGACTATTCTATAATGCTGGATAGGTGGGAATTGATAATCAGGAAAAGGAAAGAGCAATTAAAGACCAGGTGTCAGCAAAGACTTTACTGGAGGCAAGGAGCTGGTCACGTTTCTTGATTTTTTTGAGCGTTTGATAGAAGAATGGTATGATTTGTGGTGGGGGTAATTCCATGAGACTTTTGCATCTCACTATCCATATGGAATAAAGGACAAAGGTAGAAAGCCTTATTATTGAAAAAAAACCATTATGAATGGCATTTTCGGGTGAGAAAATCATATCAGGTCTTATGTTGGAATTGATTATAATTATATCTTTCAGAGTTTTAAGTCTTGGGCACCAGTGTATAATATGGTCTATGGTTTCATCTTCACGAGCACACAGACCACATATAGGGTCAATGCTGGTAAAACCTCTTCGGTGATAAAGAAACCAATTCGTGGGTAGCGCATTAAGATTTATTTTAATGATGAAGTCAAGGAATTTGGGTTCCAGACTCCATCTTTTGAAGTGTGTAATGAGTCTTTGGTTGGTTATTTTTAGGCTGGTTTTAATGGGTTGTTGATTATAGTTGATTATATTGTATGCTTACCATAAGGTGATTTTTTGGTTAAGGTTAAAGGATATTATCGGGTTATAAAGTTGTAGTTGTTGTATTAGGGATGCTATCCATGAACTGGAAGAGGGTGGAGGATGATCTGTCAGTGTAACTTTTTTAATAATGTTAGAGTATCCGCAGGAGAGGATCAGATTATGTAAAGTGTTGTGGGTTTTCTGTAAAATGATTGCTTGTATTGATTGGAATGACAGTCCATTGAACCTGCGTGGTCGTTGGATACCTCGCAAGCTAATAGCAACTGTCCTTCCTCTCCAGAGAAGTTTGGTGCATAATCGGTTAATTTTATTTTGAAACTGTTTAGACATTTTAACGAATGGAAGATAATATGAAATTTTTGGCATTATGATCATGTTGAGGAGGCCAACCTTTCCATATAATGAAAGGTATACTCTAGAGAGTGAAGTGGTGATGGCTTCAGTTGAATGGAGGATTACATCTTGAATCTCTCTTGCCATTGCAGTTGGAGTTTTGTAGATTGGAAAACCTAGGTATCTTTGGGGTTTTGCAGAAAAGGGAGAGTTAATTTGTTTACCAGACATTATCTTCTAGATGGAAGATTTGTTAAAATTTATTTGTAGGCCAAGTTTCGCTGTATTTCTGTTTAATATGTTCATGAGATGAGGAAGGTATTTAATGGTGGGAAGCACAACCATGATGTCATCAATATATGCAAATACATTGAAGCTTTTATTGAGAGAGGGAAGGAAAATTCCAGGGAGGTTTTTTTCTATATCTATCAGAAGAGGGTTGATGTATGCTGTGAAGAAAAGGGCACTGAGCGGGGATCCTTGAGGGATCAACTTGTATGGCTTGAAGCCTGGTGTGATCTTTCCATCAAGAGAGAGAAAAATCTCTGTTGTTGAGCAGATTGCTGATCATCTGTACAATCCTGTCTGGAATGTCGCATTCCAACAGAATATCCAGAAGGATGTTTATCTGGACTGAATCAAATGCTGCCGCAACATCCAGCTGGATGCAATAGGTTTTGATTTACGATGTCCTCTGATGTAATTGAACAGTGCAGTTACATTGGACATAGCAGGCGAGGTTGATGATCCCTTTTTTCCGTATTGGTTTGACGAGATATGGCTAAGAATTTGAGTTTGGATTTGATCTTTAATGACTGACTCAATTATCTTGATAAGCAATGGGGTCATGGAAATTGGCCGGATACTGTTAATGTCGTTTAGTGGTTTTGCTTTTTTAATAAAAGGCACGAGTGCCACTGGGTAAAGATCTGTTATGTTTCTGTTGCTGGAGGCTAGGTGATCAATCATTTTTTTAATAATTGGCACAGTGAATTGACTGAGGTGTTTGAGAAGGAAATTTGGGATGCCATGAAGGCCAGGATGAACACCGTCAGGGAGAGATGTTATCTTCTTTTTGATTTGGATTTCCATGATGCCATGTTCGCCGGGGTCACCAGCATCTAACCAGCTGTTTATAGAAGGAGCTCCATCTTTTTGCATTAATTGGCAGAATTGTTTGCTGATGTGCTGCATCATTGGAAAGCCAATAAGATTGGTTCCATTAGTATTAATGGATAAGGGAGTGATTTGTTTTTTTATTGTATCCCAGTGCCCATCTGAGATAGTCTCTCGTCCAGCAGTGTTGTTGTGCTAAGAAATATTTGGCTCTTCTGATGGATATATATTCTGCAAGGGACTTTTGCTTGATTTTGTAGAGATTTTTAAGGAAGATAATTTTTTCTGTATTTGTGAAATTTTGCTGTGATGCTTGAAGTTGTATATTAATGTCTGTTAGGTCATTTAGAAGGCCATTAGGTCCTTTGATTTTCCTGGTGTGGTGATTTAATATGGACTGAAGTATTCCAATGAAGGAAAACCAGCCCTCCTCAGCAGGCAGGGAAAGGATGTTTATTTTCTGGAAAAGGATGTATGTCTCAGACACTATCGCTTCGGTCATATTTGATTGGGTGATCATGCGCATGGTTTTACCAGGTCCATCAATGGGTGTAGGGATTGCAATAGGTGTAAGTTGTAAGATTAGAGCCATATGATCAGAGAAAGCAACAGGGGCCAAGGCTGCATCAAGGTTGAAATGGAGGTCTGGGGTGTAGAAAACCAAATCAATCAGGGACTTTTTAGTTTTAGTATAGAAAGAGTAGGCTTCAGGAGGAAAGAAACCCTCTCCACACATTAATCTGCGATTTATTAGATGCATCTAATAGACAAATCTAGCTTTAAATCAAATAAACAAAAAAGTAAAGTGTTTAATGTTGAAAAACAAGAAAACAAAATAAATAAATCTTCAGATAATAGCATTTTGAATTCTACTATATCTACTAGATCTAATGAATCAGTGCAGATTTATTCTGAAGATAAGACGTTAAACAAGTCATATGCTTCTGGTTTAAAAGATAATAGTAATGAAAAAAATGAAGGCTTCAAAACTGTAGTTTATAAAAAAAAATAAAAAATGTTAAAAATCTAAATATTACACCTGTTATAGGCAATCAAGCCAATCATATTTTAAAAGCAGTTAAAATTAAAATGAAATTTAAAAAGTTCTTCTTGACTAGAATGAATAATGAAACTACTGTGCAAAATATTATTGAATATTTAAAAAATACGTTGCATATTAATATTGTATGCTATAAATTAAATACTAAATCTAAAAAATATTCTTCTTTTTATTTGTCTGTATATGAATGTGATACAGATAAAGTGAATACCGGAGATATTTGGCCTGATCAGGCTATAAAATTACCTTTCTATGGAAACTTGAAATCTTTAAGAGGTGATGCTGACGACATCATACAGGATATAGCATTAAATTATAATAATGATGCTGAAAAAGTAAATGAAAATATTTTGCTGGATGATTATGATAGTGAGAATAGTAGGCAAGCAAAAGCAAAAGATATAAATTTAGAAGAGACTTCTATTAAGTTGTGTAATAAATAGCAATCATTGCATTGTTATTATCAAAATGTACGTGGACTTAGAACTAAGACAATTGAGTTTAAGTCTTAACTCTTATTACATGAATATGATATTATTATTTTAACTGAGACTTGGTTAAATGATGGTATTAGTAATCTAAATATATTTGATAATAGGTACTGCTTATACAGATGTGATAGAAAATATATAAATGAAACAAGAGGTGGTGGTACATTGATTGGAGCTAAAAAATGTATTAGGCATACTCAAATTATTATTAATGATGATAATATTGAATCCTGTTGGGTTGAAATAGATTTAAGAAGTAAAAAGAAAATATTATTGGGTACTCTATATTTTAGACCTACTCTCTTATATAAAGAAATGGATACATTTTTGACAAAGGTTGAAGATATTTTAGTGAAATACAAATATGATGTTATTATAGTGGGTGATTTCAATGAACCGGATTATTTGATTTGTAATAATAAGACTGTTGGTAAAAATAACAAACTATTTAGAATAAACATTTTTGTTGAATTAATCAAATTAAATCAGTTTAATAGGTTTACTAATGATAAGGGTAAAATGCTTGATCTATTATTTAGTACCATTGATTTTCTAAAATGTAATTTGGCAGATCAGGCTCTTATATCTCCTGATTCTTATCATCCATCTTTGGAATTTATTATAGATGGATCATATGAGCATATAAAACCTGTTAATAGTATGTTCAAAGATAATAGACATGGTAATTATTATGGTCTATATAAAGCCTTGGAGAATACTGACTGGAGTGTAATTTTTGTAGAAAATGATCCGAATGAAGCTGTAAATAAGTTTATTGATATAATTCAAAATTGTTTGGATTATTATATTCCTGTTAGATATTCACAACATAATAATAAATATCCTAAATGGTTTTCTAAAGAATTATGTAAGGGACTTAATAGGAAACATAAGTATCATAGATTATATAAATTGGCCAATGATAAAGAATTATATAAGAAATTTAGTGCATTGCATGATTATACAAAAAATATTATGAAAAGAGATTATGATAATCATTTAAATAGCATTGAAAATGGTTTTAAACACAATCCACAAATGTTTTGGAATTATATTAAAAATTTAAATATTGTTGGGAATAAGAATAACAAAAATAATTTAATACAGCCTTCTATGAATGAATTAGTTAGTCATTTCACAAATATGTACTCAAATGTTACTGAAAGTGATGTCATTAATATTGAGTCTGATAATAAAAGAAGTTGGAATATTGATGTAGATAAAATTAATAGTACTGATGTGCTTAATGCCATAAACAAACTTAAATCTAAATCATCTATGGGATATGATAATATTCCTAATTTTATTATTAAGGGTTGTTGCAGACTGTTTGGTAATTCCATTGCGTTATATAATTAATTTGTCTATTGAAAGATGCATTGTTTCTGATATATTTAAAATCTCTAAGATTGTGCCTATTTATAAAAAGGGAAATAAAACTGATCCATGTAATTATAGACCTATTTCGGTACTGTCTTCATTTGCTAGGATTTATGAAAGACGTATTTACAATAATATCATTACAGATATCATTAAGGTCTTGCCTAATTATCAACATGGTTTTGTACCTGGAAGGTCTGTTGATACTAATTTAATGGTAATATCAGATCATATTGCTCATTCTCTTTCTGAACAGAAGCAACTTGATGTTATTTATTTTGATATGTCACAAGCATTTGATAATGTGGCACATAATCATCTAATATATAAACTTAAATTAATGGGAATTAGTTCTCATTTGATTGCATGGTTTATTAATTATTTGGAAAATAGATTCTCCTACATTTATATGGATAAAGTTAACTCTAAGTTATTCAAAAATAAAATTGGGGTATCTCAGGGTGGAATATTAGCACATTTACTTTTTAATGTTTTTATGTTTGATCTTGATCAAAATATTAAAAAAAGTATGATACTTATCTATGCAGATGATTGTAAATTATTTAAAAGAATTAGTACATATGATGATCATATTGATCTTCAAAAAGATATTATTTATTTTAAAGAATGGTGTAACTTTAATAATATAAAAATAAACATAAGTAAAACATGTATTGTTTCTTATACCAATAAAACAGATAGATCTGTTTATCATTACATGATTGATGAAGATGTTATTATATACAAAGAAGTTGTTTCTGATCTTGGACTTATATTTTGTAAGAATTTTAATTTTAATTTTAATGAGCATGTAAAATATATTATAAGTAAAGCATATAGACGGATGGGATGTATTTTGAGATTTGGCAGAGACTTATCTCCTTGTATAAAGTACATGTTATTCTGTTCTCTTGTTTTACCTTTATTGGAGTATGGATCTTCTATGTGGAATTTGGATTTGGCTTACATTGAGTCTAAAATTTCTAATGTAGAGAAAATATTTATTAAACTAATAAAGGGGGGAAATTTAAATCTTAAAACAATATTAACTGAAAGAAGACTAACTAAAGATATAGTATTTTTAAAAAAGTTGATTGATGGAAAAATTGATGTAAACGATTGTATATCCAAAATTGAATTAGGAGTTCCTTCTCATTCACTAAGGGAAGTGTACACTTTTAATATTAATAAAACTAAAAACTCTTTTATAAATAAATCTGTCATTAACAGATTACAAAAGTTATATAATCAAAAATTTAATGACATTGATGTTTTTTGTGATTATTTTATAAATAATGTTAAAAAGAAATTGAATCTATTGTAGATAACATGTGTTTATATATATTTTAATTATGAATTGTAATTTTCCTTATTGTATATTTTTATTAATGTTACTATATTGAATAATGTTTTGTTTGTTTTGTATATTTATTTGTAATCTTGTGTATTTCTTTTAAAGCGAAAGTGTTGAAATGCACGTAATAAATAAGAATTGAATTGAATTGAATTATTATTATTATTATTATTATTATTATTATTATTATTATTATTATTATTATTATTATTATTATTATTATTATTATTATTATTATTATTATTATTATTATTATTATTATTATTATTATTATTATTATTATATTATTATTATTATTATTATTATTATTATTATTATTTTTTTTTATTATTATTTTATTATTATTATTATTATTATTATTATTATTATTATTATTATTATTATTATTATTATTATTATTATTATTATTATTATTATTATTATTATTATTATTATTATTATTATTATTATTATTATTAGCTGAAAAGCATGAAATACGTATATTGGTGATTATTTATCTTTTCAACATATGTGTGTTCAAGTGTATCAGTGTTATGAGATAGTGTGGAGAGTGGTGGGTCATGTGAAAGTCTGTGCTCATACCCTGTCTATTATTATTATTGTTGTTGTTAATAATAATAATAATAATAATAATAATAATAATAATAATTTTGTGAAATGGTGTAGAGATAATAAAATGGATATTAATATGGATAAGTGTTCAGCAGTTTCTTATTCCAAAAAATCTGAAATGATAATTTGTCCTTATTATATTGAAGATTATAATATAAAATTTGTTGATATTCAGAAAGACCTTTGAATTATTTTTGCAAACAATGGATCATTTCATCATCATATTGAAAATGTAGTAAATAAGGCTTTTAATATTATGGGAGCAATTTTAAAGCATGGTAGATAATTTAGTAATTTTACAAAATATAAAATATTTCTTTTGATTTTGCCTATTTTAGAATATGGACCTGTTGTTTGGAATCCCAGTTCCAAATGATATATTATTAAAATTCAATTGGTTTATGACAAATTTTCCAAGTACATTAAGTTAAAAGACCATTATCTATCCCTAACCATTAGAAGAAAAATTTGAGATCTTAAAATTTTATATAACCTTGTGAATCAAAAAATTATATTAACTAACAAAATTTGAAAGATCACTTTTAATAATTGTTTACATAAAACACTTACATTTACTTTATTTTATATTAAAGTTTGTCTCTCTAACATATTAAAATTTTCACCTTTGTTTCATTTGCCTAATATGTATAATCACGATTTTACCAATGAAAATATTTTTTTCTTTAGACTTTAAAAAATTTGTTACTTCTTATAAAACAGTATGGCAAACAATTATATTATTTTTATCACTTTTACTCATTTATGTTATAACGATCGGAGAAGAGACTTAATGTATCTGCACTACAGGGCGTTACTGAGTATTTGAACCTAGAAAATTTATATAGTAGGCAGATACGTAAGTTTAAAAAAAAAGTATTTATTTTTTATATATTTTGATTCCGACTGTTTAGCCCAATGTCACCAGCTCAGTGAAACAGCAGAGATTTATATTTTATAATAAATTCTTATGTAAGAATATTTTTAAAAAAAAAATAAAATAAGCCACTGCAAGTGATTAACACACAAACATTTATTTAAACATATAGAAGATTTAAAATTATTTTAGTATCAGTTTTACATTTTAAAATTTAACTTACATTTTTAACTTTGATTTTAGATTTTAATTTACATTTTAATTTCTATAAGTTTGCATAGATGGATTTATAAAAGTTTGTTTTATACTGTTGAGTATAGATCAGTTACACAGATTACAGAGTTAAAAACATTTCAAAATAAACATAAACGATCAAAATATAAAGTCATTGATGGAATTGCCAAGGGAAATTTATAAGAAATCCAATGGCATTCAGCATAAGATGCCACATTGACACCAATAACTAAAAAGACATCCGAAAAAGTACATTTTAGATACTCACCATAAGGTATCATTCTTTACCGAATGTCTATATATTTTGATCAAATATAAAAACCAAAAACATAATTAACCGATAACTAATCCATGCAAGCGTTTATACCCAACTTAAATTTAATGCATTTAGAGTGTCAAGTATGAATAGACTACATAGATTGCATGTGAAAAGAAAATATTTTATCCCTTATTTAACGTTAGGCCAAAAGTTCGCAGTTAAACCAACGTCAATCCATCTGATATATCGATGTATTCAATGTAATACAAATACGACAGCACAAATATAGGTTAAGAGAAGAAATTGACTCTCATCCAGATAGGAATACTACATCTATCTGACGAGAAGAGCAATAAAAAACTCCATAGGAAGGGACTGCGATCCTTTTTGCTGACTTACAATCCCATCCATAGACAATAGGGGGTGTGTGGCGTATACTAGTGATTCTGCCCATAGCGAACCTGGTACTACATCTACTAATTACACCAATATATCCAATCCATTGGCCTAATTCAACTATGAAACGAATAACCTAAGATTTCCCTCCCCTAATAAAACTTCACAAATCTATATAACCATTCATGCCCGACTTAAATTTAACATTTATATAATTTAGTTTAACGAAAAACAGAAATCATAATAAAAACTTAAAGAATAAAAAAAATAAATGAATGGGAATGATTTTACAAAAGAAATACATCAAATAAAATTATAACTAATTTAGTCAGATAGGAAATTCTTCTATTTAAAATATTGAAAAGTTTATATTTTAGAGTTCTCATTGTTTCAAATTAATTCATGTTCATTAGATTTCATAAAGTTCTTATGATATTAACAAGTCCGTAGTTTCTAATTTCTTGCAGTTGCTTGCCATTTGGAATCCAGTGTTAAATCCCCCGATGATCCTGTGATCCTCAATATAGGAAAAATGATGTTTCATCTCTTTTTTTTATAACAACTGAAGGAATTGAAAGTGCGTCTTTCAATCCCTTCACCTCCAACTCTCCGACTTAACACATCTCTGTCCGCTCTTAAATTTTCATCACTCACTAAAAATTTATTTCCAAACTTTTTCTTTTATATGTACACTTTCAAATCCAATGGGCATTATGTCATCGATGATGATGATCCTTTCACTGAGGTCCGATTCCCCGATGGATTTCTTTCCTTGGCCATTCTGTTTCTATTGTTTTTCCTCTCCCATCTGACCTTTGCTTATGAATTTTGAAATGCCCAAGGGCTAGTTTACTTTTACTCATTAAAATTAAACATTTCCATTTTATACAATAGAATTAATTAAATTATTTTGCAAACTTAAAGATATATTTTTATCTCTAAATCTTTTTAAGTTTTTGCTTTTAAAATACTTTTTCTCCTTTTAATAAAGTTTTATTTTAATAATTTTTTTTCATCTGTGCGATTTTATATATATATATGAGTTTAAGATAGAATTAATTTTCACTTTTTATGTCTTAAAAAAAAAAGTTTTTATATGCGAACTTTTCAATGTCTCAAATTTTAAAAAAATAATGTAAGGTCATATGTGCCCATTACAATGTATATTATTGTATAATTGTTATAGTGCAATTCTGTAATTGGCTTAATGCTATAGTTTTGTACGGTAAATAAATTGAATTAAATTATTATTATTATTATTATTATTATTATTATTATTATTATTATTATTATTATTATTATTATTATTATTATTATTATTATTATTATTATGTTTCAACGATAAGATTTGTCTTAAAGGGTTACAAGAGTTTACATAGCTTGGATTGCTGTGTTTACATGGGCAATCCATAATTGTAGGTTTACATATATAAAAGTAGATTTATTGTTTTACACAGGATTACAGGAATTTTTACATGCTGCGAATTAATTACATAGTTTTACATAACCTGCACTGCGGTGGTTACATGGGGAATCCATAGATATAGGTTTACATAAATAAAAGTTGATTTATTGATTTATATGAGATTAAAATTGTCATGCTGTGGATTAGTTACAAGGGTTATTATTTGGCTTGGATTGCCATGGTTTCATCGACAATCCATAGGTGTAGGTTAGTTTATTTATGCTGTGGATAGAAGGGTTTTATATAGCTTAATATCATTTTTTTTTCTATTCAAAAAATCTTATTGAGGTAATTTCTCAAATGCTTTCAAAATTAAAAAACAAAGAATGAAAGCCATCAAGCAAGTAGAGGCTGAATTAAATTACTTTGACTTTGTTACCTGTTCTAAAATATTGTCTTCATTTTTTTTAATTAAAAAATCAATATGCATTCGTTCATAATGCTTCCATTTTTAAAACAACAAAAAAAGTAGCAAAATCTTTCTGTTATAGAAGCAACACTTTCTTTCAGCAAAATCCTTTACACTGAAGTATATATGCATTAATATATTCAACGCTGGACAATTTTCAATGTACATGCTTATTATACAAACTTAATGAAATAATTAGATTAATTCATAATAAACCATTATAAAAATGGTAAAACAATACGATTGAAAGCTTAGACTGGATAGTATATTTTCTTATTAAATATGTGTAACTCATAGCTTCTGAATATTGTTATATTTATATTTATTTTAACAAACTCTTAAAGAATATTATTATTAAAATTATGATTGCATACATAAAATTAATTCTCCATTATATATTATTTCCTTAGACACTTTTAACATACATATGCATGTGTATTCCTCTTTGAATCCATAATATATGCTTCTTGACCAAAACTAATTGAATAGAGATAAAAGCAGAGTTAAACAAATTTTATTGAAGTAAAATTAGTTAATGTAAAAGCAAAATTTATTATAATAAACCATACATATGTTTATTGATTATTTATGTTTCTGGTATATAAATTTGATACTCATTTGTAGATAATTAATTATTAATATATATATATATTGTACTGGGTGCATTCGGCAGATGATCTGAAATACACCATTTGTTAGGTTTAACTGGGTTTAAACCTTATTTATCATAATTTTATATTATAAATATTACATGAATGAACCGGACCGGCCCTTCAAACAGAGGGGAGAATACCATCGATAGCAGAGCTATCAATGATACCCATGATCAGACCGAGCTATGCAACGCATAACAATCACATTTCCAGACTGTGGCCCACGACTGCTAGATTCAAACCCCTAGTATCCAAGCACTTTATTTGTTTTGAGGGAAACCTCTGGTGCCAGCTAGTTATATGAAGCAACTAACATGCCAGGACAGTAGGCCCATAATCCAGTGCTCAAAATATCCCATGACTAGTTCAATCAAAAGAATAATCTAACACATTATTGCTTTAATTAGTGGTAAAGAATTGACCGACAAATATTAAGTTTCAAGATAATTTATTTTAACTAAACATTTATTATTCTAATTTTAATTACTTATATGAAGCTTAATTAAATGAAACAATGACATCATAACCTCAGGCTCACACATATACAATAGCAATATAATATAACAAAGAATATTAAATAATACAAGACATTTTAAAATACATAAAATCAATATAAAATATCCTAAAGCATTAACATACATGAAATTTCAAAAACACACACATCCATAGTTCTTTATGCATGCTATAGAGTTCATTTATTAACTGACTCTGGGAGGCTTTAAGGATTGCAATGGCTACTTTATATCAGAAATGGAAATAATAAGAGTTACTCATTACCTATAAGATTTGAAGGTTGACTTCTTGCTGGTTGTTGCTTCATGTGAAAATCTTTCCAACTAATTAAATTTGAGGTTCTGAGGAGGTTTAATGCGTATTTTGTGGCACTATTCTTTAAGATAGTTAGATAATCCTGGTGGATTTTTCAAGTTGTTAGGCCGGCTTCACTTTTATCAGGCAGGTTGGCTGTTCATTTGAACTCAGGCTGGAGCAAGGTCATATGTTTTGATGATGATTAACACTGCATGATTGATGGATGGATTTAATCTGATTGTGATCTCGACTGATAGATTGAACTCAACTCTGAAATGAACTCACTGATAGATTGAACTCAACTGATTGTGAACTCAACTGCTAGAATGATGAAAATCCATATTATTTATGTGATGACCTGTTGTCACTTTGGTAATTGGTTTTATGTCCACCAGCTATATCTGTTGGTGAAATTCCTCCACTGTTTTTGAATACCTTCTTTCGATAAGATTTTAATCCTGTTGTTTGAGTTCTTTTAATTAGTAGCCATTGCAAATTTGTTTTTTATTTCATTAGCGATACAATATTTAAATCTTTGAGAGACATTCCAATTACATGCTTTCATTTGTTTTTCTGTTTAATATTTTTAATACGCACATATTTATTTTACTTTTACTTGTGTTTACAATCGCTATTAGTGCACATATATATTTCAAATCACTTCATTATTTAGTTTTTAAAATTACTTTCCTTTTTTTCCTTCTTTAATAATCTAAACAGAAAGAGATATATTTTTAATTTTATGTAAAGGATTCATTTAAACTGCTATAGTTTTAACTTTTTGTAACCCAAATTCTCTCCCCCGAACTACTTTTAAATTAATTCGTAAAACTTTATGAATGACGCAGGGTTTAATTTTCTCCCAGGCTAACAGTATTTTCTTCTTTCTTTATTTTTTTAAAAACTCTAAACTTTTATATTAAACTTTGAACTATTTATTATCCAATTGAAACATTACATTGTTTTATGAGAATTTTTTATTTTTAATAATTTTTAGTCAAACTTTCAATGAGCGCTCTCAGTAACATTACAATATATATATATAAACAGTTTGATATGTGTATTCATTCCACAATATATGTAATATACAAATCAATATATATATATATATCAAAATACAGTAAAATTTACATAAATTATATTATTTTTAGAAGTACTTTCGACTATACATTTTGTAGTTTTATCAACTATATAACATTGAATAATCAAAATGACACAACCTTTAACAATACCCATAGTTCAATTCAGATTTTCACAATTCTGTTATCTTAATATTTGATGACTGGCGATTCTTTAACATTTGACGATTTCTTGAAATCAATATAGCCTCTTTTATTTTGTGTTTATTGTGACAATGTTCAATTTGAATAATTTTCATATTTTTATAATCAAATTTAAATCCATATTGACAAGATTTATTATGATCAAATATAACAGATGATGAAGGTTTATTTACATCTATTTTTAATTGTTTCTCTTTTTGAAATCTATTATATAAAAGCACATGCTCTTTTATTCTCTTCTCAAATGTACACTTAGATTCACAGCTATATTGTAAGCCACATCCACATATCAATTTATATATAATAGAATTTTGATTAAACTCTGAATTTTGAATTTTAGAGTTATTAAGTAATCTAGTTATATTATTTATTGAGAAAAAAGCAATATGGCACAAACCATTATAAATTCTCCTAATAAACTTGACCTGCTCATCCAATATAAATGGCATTGAAATCCATTTCATTTTGACATTATTTTTATTTTTAATTTTATTGTCATTATATGGTCCTTTAGTATAGAACTTTGTCAATACATACAATGCTGTTTTGTAATAAAAGAAGTACTTGTTAAAAGTGAAACTTCTCTTGAAGTAAGCAATATTATAATCTAAAACTAACACACTACAAAAGAAATAATAAAAGCTCAGGGTTTCTGAACATGGACTTTTATATATACTTATTTGAATGATGAAACATGTATCACTGTTTCTATTTACTATGATCCTGCAGTTTATCTTGCAAAATTCATCAAGTGATTGCTATTATAAATAAATATATTTTAAAATATCAATTATACATATAAAAATGTAACCTATTATTTAT
This sequence comes from Epiperipatus broadwayi, assembly GCA_028023455.1. Taxonomy (NCBI): domain Eukaryota; kingdom Metazoa; phylum Onychophora; class Udeonychophora; order Euonychophora; family Peripatidae; genus Epiperipatus; species Epiperipatus broadwayi. The sequence continues at coordinate 1,329,996 of JAQFVV010012564.1, read as the reverse complement.
TTATTAAGGCCCATCTCAATTATACATGTGAAAATGAGTTATATTTTAGCAAAATGTTTTCCCCCATTCTTTTTTTTTTTTTTTTTTAAAAAGCTAAATCTTATATTGTTATTTTTGTATTACAAATAAAATAAAATAAATTGTGAACTTGTTCTTATGAGGTGTAATGAAATGAAATGAGTTAAAATTGTTACTTTGATTTTAAAATGTCAGTCATTATTTACTGATCAAAACTTAAGGTTTGAGAATGCATGTATACATATTACTGTTTTCTTAAAAGCAAAATATATATGCACCTTGCTTTTGGAATTTTAAATGGTTTCAACTTTTGAGGACGTTAATACTGTATTATTTTCAAAACATAAAATTGCAAATTGCTGTTGACAATAAGTCTAAAAAAATAAACAAAACATCATTTATAAAATCTTATCAAAGATAATTTATACATAGAATGAGATTAGGAAGACAACAACTAACAATTCTTATAATTAATACCTCATAACATAATGATCTAAAATCCAAATTTAAAAAAAAAAAAAATTAATATGTATGCGTAGTAGCATATGGTCAGGATGTACCAATATGGCACAATAACTTTAGATGTTTAGTGTTTAGTATGTATGTATCTATGTGTGTGTGTGTGTCCAAAGAGATTGTATTAATTGGCATGAATCTTTGACTTTAACAATATCTCTGACATTCTTATTTTTTTAAATCAATAAATCTCTAAAAAGTATTAATAAATATCTGACACGACATCAGTTTTATAAATTTGTGCAAAAAAATAAATAAAACCAACCCAAGTTTATAGAAACCATTATCGTTTTCATGGCAAACAACAACATAGTAGAGAGTGTGTGTGTATATATATATATAAAGTTGAAAGGAAAAGTAGAAATAAAGACAATTTTTGTAGTTATTTTCTACATTTCACTAAAATAACAACAGTAAAAAATTAAATAATTTTGCATTTAAATAAAGTTTTACTATAAATTAAATATTTAAAAAGGTCTAATAAATATTTTTATTGAATTCTGATTTTGAAATTAAAAAAAGCATGTTTTATGTTAAAATAGATTTACAGATAATTGTAAAATTTTCTACTATCTATTTTAGAAAGGTGTTTTTAAGTGAAGCTTGTTGATCATACTTTGATAAAAAAAATCCAAAGTTGCTTTTAAAAGGATTAAAGTAAAGTGGAAAAAATTGAAAAGAACCATGTTAAGTATGTGAGTATATTTATAAACATATATATATAAGTATATGTATATTTATAAACATATATATATAAGTAATGTCTATTAAAACAATATTATGTGTAAAAGTTAATAAATATGCATGCATGCCAAAGGCATACACATTAATTATAAAGTACTTAGATTAATTAAACAGTACTAATTAAAAATAAGTAAATCTGGTACTAAAGATTAGCTATACTGATAAATAATCAGTAATAAAAAAAGATAGAAATCTAAGTAAAGAATGTTAGTTCCTGATCAGTTTCAATGATAGTGAAAACTGATGGTTAAAAATATATGAATGGAATGTAAACTGCTTTATCGGATCTCAAAAACTGGATATAGGAACTCGACATACAGACATCCATGTGGGTAGCTGATTGCCAATCAAACAATAATTGTACAACACCCAGGAGTACATGCAGAAAAACAAGAGTTGGAGATTTGCTAGGTAAAGCTCCAGGTATGTAGATGTGCTATGCAACAGATGCTCTAGTCACCCCTCAAGAAGTTCTATCTGAACATACCAAAGTAAACTCAGGACTCATAAAGGGCATATATATATATATATATATGCCCTTTATATATATATCTAATTTATACACTTTATATATATATATATATATAAAGTGTATAAATTAGAATGATCATCAAAATTACTAATGGTTTGTAATCCTAAAGTCTAACCCTCTGCTAAGAAAACTTCATTATTTCTAATTATCACCTGTGTCCATTACATATTATTCAAAGCTTTTATGAGATTTGTTTATGCAATCCAGAGGACATCAGTTTGCCTCTGGACCCATCAATTAGCACAGTTCTAGTTTCTGAGATTAATTCACAGCAAGTTCACAATTGTCAGTCAATAACAATTGTTGCAGTGACAGCAAATAACTTGAAGTCAAACTAACTAAACATTTGGAGCAACAACTAATGAAAAAATCTGCTAATTGTTGTATTCAATGAAATGCAACACAGGGTAACAGAATTTGATGTCAGAAAGGCAAGTGAATGGCCGCTGTATATATCAAATCAAGAAACCCTTAATGATAAAGAGTGGTTGAGAATAAATGTAAAATAGCAACATGATTACATTTCACAGAGAAAAAGGTATTTAAATAGCAAACAGGCTTTGTGAACCCCAAACTCCCAAGGAGTTAACCATTAATCAGGTCAAAGATCATGTATCCAACTACTTTAACACACATCTGCCTAGACACATTGCCGGACTCCATTTTAAAAATTCCCGACAAAGCAAAAATGAGAAAACTAAAGATTATGATAAAGTCGTGAACTTGCAAAAAACTACATTTATGATTCATACATAGAGGAAGCACTCCTCGAACAATTCTTAAGTGGAATGAACAGTAATAATCTTAGGCAGCAATTATTGGCTGATAAAAAGATTAGTTATTACAAAACCATCCAATGTAGTATAGCTATTGAACTGGTTTTAGAGTAAGCAAAGGAATTCACTAATATAAAAGTAGGGGACAATGATCAAACAAAAATTCATAAAGTGGACAAATCCAAGAGAAAGGTATCTAACCAATGGAGAATTAATGAGAAAAAATCAAATAATGTGTTTTTGATGTGGTAAATCTCCCTAATGAATGCTTCTATAAAGATGAAGGCTGCAAATGTTACAATAAAGTAGGGCACTTGGAGAAAATGTACAAAAACAAGAAATTACAACTATTATAAAAGAAAAATTAGCCATGAAGTATTAACAAAAAATTTAAGTAAGAAAAATGTGCTATTATTAATAATATGTCAACTGGCCAATCACAAAAATTTTGTAATTACCACAAAAAATTATGGAAAACCCTTAACAATGAAAATTGATGGTAGTAGCAGGTGTCATTGGCTTCCATGGGCAATTGGAAATCTACCATGGCTGATATGCCAGCCACCTAAGCTTATGAATACTAAACTCCAAACTCTGGACAGCAATAGTAATTCCATAAAAATCAAAGTAGTAACCCAGGCCCCAATTTCTACCAACAACAGGAAAATAGTAATATTGACATTATATATAGTACACACTCCTATAAACCTCCTTATTGGCCATGATTGGTTCAATCAACTTGGAATAAAATTATCTATGATCAAAAATATTGATAAGGAAGACATTAGATACTATTCCCTAAAAAAATTAAGAGGGAGACAGGAATAAGTGAAGCCAATCAGATGTCATTCACAATGTCACCAAAAGCAATGAGAAAGAAGTCAGACTCCTACAGATCCCCTTCACACAGAGTGAAAACTTAGCAGACAAAAACTTAAATCACAGATGGCATCCCAAGCTTGCTAAAACTATACCATCCAAAGATTACAAAATACCCACAGTTACATATTATAAATTTGTACCAAAGTATGCATATGAGTCACAAATAATCTTAACAGATTATGGACAAAACCTGAAATTGTACACCATTTAAGCAAGCATGTGGTGACCATCTGAATGGCAGATAGTAGAGTGTTATGCAAACACATCAACCAGTTCTGGAAGGATGGAAGTATAGAAAAAAATGCAGCAACTGTTTTGAGAAGTGACAACAATAATGCAGTCCCAAATAATATGAAAATTTTGGAAATCATTCCTACAGTGGCTGATTTACATTGTACACAGGAACAATAAAATACTACAAATCTTAAGACAAAATCCCCTCAATGTGCAAAGAGAGAAAGAAAAACATTCCCCTCACATTAGTGATTATGTTTTAAGTTCAGAGAACAGAAAAAAAACTCTGGAATCTCCGAACTTAGGAGAAGTATGTTTCCTATGTGTGTATAATTATGGATGCATTAATAAAAGTAGTATCTATTAAAATGATATTATGTGTAAAAGTAAATGTATGTGTGTATATGTCAAAGGCATACACATTAATTATAAAGTACTTAATTAATTAAGTAGTATTAATTAAAAGAAGTAAATCCAACACTAAAGATTAGCTATACAGATAAATAATCAGTAATAGTGGAGATATAATAAAGAATGTTAGTTCCTGATCAGTTTCAATAATAAGGAAAACTGATGTCTGAAAATGTATGAATGGAATAAAGATTGCTTTATTTGATCACAAGAATTGGATACAGGAACTTGAGATATGAACGACCATGTGAGCAGCTGATGGTCAATCAAAACAGACATTCTACAACATCCGGGAATGCCTGTAGAAGTAACAAGAGTTGGAGACTTGCTAGGTGAAACTTCAGGTATGCGGATGAGCAATCCAAGGGTGCTTCAGTTATCCCTCCTTCACCTATAACCTTGCAAAGTCTACCTCCGAACATACCAAAGTAAACTCAGAATCATATCAGATCATGTAGATATTTAGTATTATTTTTGTAGCCCTTCAGGTCCATGTAATTGTTATTTAATGCATATATGTGAAGTGTGGAAATTAAAATGATTATGAAAATTACTAATTGTTTACATTCCTCAAGTCTAACCCTTTGTTAATAAAAATTTCATTACTTGTAACTATCAGCCATGTCCTTTACATTCCATATCATTAAGAACCTTCATTTATTTATTTGTTTATGCAATTACCTCTGGGCATAGCAAACCATTAACATTTTTTTTGAGTTAATGATTTTTTCCTCCTTTCCTAATTATAAAACAGATTGATAAAAAGACTACAGAGGTAGTTGGTTTTGTGAAAAATATATGAAACTTCCATGAAGATATAACTGAAGGCACTGGACAATGAATCCAGCAGCAGCTTTTAGTTCACTATGGAGGAGTTTTGATTCTCATGAACACAAGATCCAACTTTCTGTGTTCTTTAGCCTGCACTAATGAGTATTAGAAGACAGCTGCTTGTCTGAAGTCTATCCAATCCTAGGCAGAAGGAAGACCATGGATGATCAACAGTTATCTGGACTATTTCTTGCCTGATGATGATAATAATCCAGAGAACCTATCTGCTTGCTGAAAAATTAGTTACTTGTATGCTGCTTAAACTATGTGCAAATAACCCCAGATAAACATATTGTGCCATTGTTATATAAAGTGCAGCTGGTAAGATGTTTTAAGTCCTTAAAAATGACACTTTAAAAGTACAAGTAAATAATTTTTGCTTAAGGCAAACATCTAAAAGAAAGAATTAATTCATAGACAATTTTATATTCTATAAAAAAAAAGGAAAGTGAACTTTCTGGAATATTTTTGAGGACATTTATAGTTAATCAACAATAACCTGTCAAAGACTGATTTTATTCTTTAAAAAAAAGAAAAAGAAAAGGCCGAAAAGAAAAACTTACTAATAAAATAACAAATGGATTTTATATATTTTTAACAAAGTATTAAATGTGAAAATATATTTTTAATGATTTTAAGATTTTGACATTATCATACGATATAAACATCAGCATGCATGCACATTTCCATGTGCATAAACATATATGTTAAATGAGTCATTAATTATGTATTATAAGAAATGAATTTCATTTATGCATTTATGAATTCAAATATGTTAATCAATTATTATACTGCACTTCTGTGTGATGATATATATGTGTTTTAGGTGTTGATGTATCCATATCATTAAAATGGGATAACTTAAAATTTATTTTATTTTTGTATGATGATTCAAATATGACCAGAAATTATACTGCATGTCTGTGTGCAAATATATAGATGTTTTATATTGTAACATACATGTGAATCACAAGGTAATAACTTGAATTTTATATATTACTCAAAATCAGATGACTTATATGTGTTAAGCCAAATTGTGCAGGTCTTAATGTCATTTTTCTTTATTATTAATAAACTTAGATTCCATTGTTAAAATTATTCCAGTGAATTTAATCCTAAAATAGTTTTAAAGTATTATATGTTGTACCATCACTTGTTCATAATAAGTTATAGAGTTTGTGTTCTCTGAGCTAGATTTGTGCTTAATAGTCTATTATATAAAACAGGCATATATTATTGTGTATGGGTATCGAATTGATGATGGGCTATCCTGGATTGGTGCAAAAAGAATCATTCTTTAAAGTCAATGCACTACATTTTATTTAGTTTGGTATTTGCCAAAATTTAAGTTTATAGTTGGCCAGTATATTAATGGTAGTAAGTGGCCAGAGCATTGGTGGTGATCAGCATCATGTTTTAATATCCCGGCGTTATTGTTTTTATTCTTATATATTCTGATGGATTAGCACTTTAAGTTTGTGCATGCAAATTATGTTTAAGTAATTACTCTAAACTGGCAAGGGCTAAATAGTTAGCCTGGTCTACAATAAACCCATTTCAAATCCTATCACCATTGACTGTTGATTTATTTTGATTGTTAAATATTTATGATGATGAATGAGTTATTTATAATGATGGTAAACTTATAGTTAATTACATAAATAGTTACTATGCTGATCACAGAGTGATCTTTCAAGATCTCTCATGCTCAATACTTGATATTTAATTTATATGAAATATGGATTACCTTTACTTTATGTATAACATTACTTATATATTTAATTTTATATTTATTTTGAATTGGGGTTGATGATTTGTCATCATCCCAGGTTCACCCCCAAAGAATTCCCTGTCCTGTTATTATATATATATATATTGTAATGGCAACGTATATACCTATTGATATTTACAATATATATATATATTTAAACAGAGGGCGTTACTGGATATTTGAAATTGTATAATGGTTTATATATTTATTTATATGTATATTTAAGAGACTGTCACATATTTTAATAGTTAAAGCTTTCTGCAATTGCATGTACAAAAATTTTAAGCAACATAGAAAAGAAAAAAAAAATTATGGAATATCTATCTAACTCACCTGAATCAATAAAAATATTTTTTTATCACTATTCTAAATCTTTAAGATTGCCCATTATTTTTGTTGAGGCATTGCAAGTGCATCTTATTATAAGTCCTGGATGAACTAGTTCTCACTAAATATAACAAAATCAGCAAAAAAATTCATTCAAAATATAGTATTGTACACCAGAATTTTCCTATGTGGTTTTAAGCTTGCAAATGCAGCCATGTTACAAATTCCTCAATATTGATGAATCTTAATACTTTAACATGGCAGTACAATGTAAATTAAAAAAATGATGATAAGGTAGGTAATCATGGGTTCAGTATTCATGGGAGTATAATACTTTGTTTACTAGCAGTAAAGTCCATATAATACAACAATGATATTTTTTAAAAAAATACATTCAAGGCATCTACACTTGTATGACCAACATAGATTACTCTTGGACTTTTAATCTCTAATTAATAATGACTATATATTTATTTATTAATCATCAATCAATGTATGTCAAGATGGCTATGGGCCAATATTATGATTATGTTTGTGTGACAAAAATTTAAATTATAAATATATATAAGACTTTTATTATGTAAAAATACATTTACATATACATTTTTAATAAAAAAATGATAATATTCCCTTATTTCAATAAATTCTAATTGACATTTTCAAAGTCAATCAAAAATAAGATCAATTCTTTATATTTTCTTCTCTCCTTTTTTTTTTTTTAAAAAAAAAAACTCAATGAAAGAAGCTATTCACTCAACTGATTACCCAAACTTAGATGCCTGTCAGCTTCAAATAATATCTCAAACAAAAAAACAGACTTTTGTTGATGAAGTCTATCAAGTAAATACAATTTTTGAAAGGAAATCGCCCATTTATAAATGTTCGAATAGAAAGATTACAGAAATATGTAAATGATTATTAGAAAAGTTATAGAAAATAATTCCATTGAGTCAAAATGAATGCATACACCATCTGCAAATCTAAGATAACTTTTTTTATATAGACTTTCAAAAACATGTAATAAATACAAATAAACATATTCATTTTAATAATCGGGTAAATGCCGAAATATTTTATATACATAATTAAAATTATCTTGGTTTACAGAATATTTAGTTAATAAACATTAACAAAAACCAAATCAAAAAATAATGAAAAAATAATAATAAAAAGTTATATAAAATATTTCCGTGTGTGTGTGTGTGTAAGATACTAAATATATAACAAAATAATAAATAATTAAACAAAATATGGAAAATAATTTCATAATTTTCAATAAACCAATAAAGAAATAAATTAAAGTATAGTCGTTAGTGGCTGTAGCTATAAGTAACTACTGAGAATAACAGTCATGCCATAAGCTGATTATATATAACTTAGTTGTTTACTGGTATATTGAAAATGATAATTAATCTCGGTATATTGTTTTATATATGCATATATGTGTACAATTTCAAATATATATATATTATAACGATCGAAATGAAAGTGAAGATCGAATCTAACCGCAAACTACGATATCTGCTCTAGAAGGTGCCATCTAGGCATTTAAACCTAGAAAAATTTATAGAGTAGGCAGATATGCGCTGTTAAGATTCCACTTTATTTAAATATTCAGATCGTTAGCCCAAGTCACGAGCTCAGTGGAGACGCAGAGATAAAAATCTATATCTTAATTTATATCTTAAATATCAATAAATAAAAGCCACTGCCAGAAATTAACACATAAAAATATTTATTTACGCACATATAAAATAACATTTAAATTTTGAGGAATAAATTCAACATTTTAGATTTTTCTATTAATCTTTTAATTTTACATTTAACTAAGTTTCAATGAGTTTAATATTTTATTTAGATAGTCAAATATGAATAGACTACATAGATCTGCATTTGAAAAGAAAATATTCTTCCCTGATTTAACCCTAGGCAACAAATTTCGAAATCAAACTGGCGTCAATCCATCTGATACATTCATGTATTCAATGTAGCATGATACGACAACACAAGATACTATACTGTCAGGAATGTACATCTGATCAGTAAGTAGATTAGAGAAGACATTGTCTCTCCACCAACAGGAATGTGACATCTGTTGGCGAGTAGAACAATAAACATAAAACTCCATAGGAATGGACTGCGGTCCTTTGCCGTCTTACAAATTCATCCATAGGCAAACAGAGGGTGTGTGGCGTATATCTATAATCCTGCCCATAGCGGATCTCATACTACATCTACAATTACACAAATATATTCAATCCATTGAACCAATTCAACTACGAAATGAATAACCTAAGATTACCCTCCCTTAATATAACTTTACAAAACTATATAGCCATTCACGTCCGACTTAAATTTAACATTTAGATACGTTCGCACAAATGAATTTTATAAAATTTGTTTTAAAATGTTGAGTAAAGATCAGCTGCACAGATTCCACGGTCAAAAACATTCCAAATTAAACACAAACGATCAAAATACAAAGTCATTGATAAACGTCACTTGCATAGGGAATATACAAATCCCATTAGCATTCATCGTAAGATGCTGCAGTGATATCATTGACCCATATATTCTAATCGAATGTGAAAACCACAACATAATCAACCACTAAAGAATCTATGCAACGTCCATACCCAACCTTAAATTTCCTCATTTAAAATTTAAACAATAAATAATTTATACAATAAGAAAAAAAAATGGAAATGATTTTTATCAATCGGAAAACATATAAAATTAAACATCATTAATTTGATTTTAACTTAAAAAGAGTCATATGGAAGTTCATAAGCTTGAACGAAAGTTCTTAATTATTTTTAAATTTAGAGTTCATGTCAATATAGCTTACGGTAGAAGAGTCCAGGTTTCTGCTTTTTTTAATTCCCGCGACGTCTCCATTGGAAGATAATGTTCTGGAGGTAGCAATAGCTGGTTCAAGGTATCACAGTCTTTTCATTTTTCCTTTTTAAATAGAGTGTGGTATGGGCGTCCTACCACCTCTCAAACACACAATGCTGGAACTGTCAGAAAAAACTGTATTTCCCTTTTTATATTATCCACATGGATTCAATCAACAAAACATCACTAATCCATCACTTTCATTAGGGTCCGAGCCAAGGTTTAGTGCTTCCATTGGTCAAGCTAATTTCTCTTTATTTTCTTATCTATCTTTCATCAGATCATTATAATAGAGCCCAAGGGCCAGTTTGGTTTTCGATAATTCATAAACAATCATTTCCATTTACAGATTACATTAATTAATACCTGTTTTTATTTTTAAATCTTGTACTTTTTTTTTTTTATAAAAAAAGTACATTCAAATACTTATTTATTTGTTTCTTAAAAAAAAAATATTTTTAAAGTTTGGCATCTGTGCGAATGTATATATGTTTAACAAACATTTTAATTTTAGCGTTTAGTTTTTTACTTTTATTTGCGAACTTTTAAGTTTTTATTTTAAATTAATGTAACGACATATTTATATATCGTTACAATATATATATATATATGTGTGTGTATTGTATGTGTAAATGTATGAGAGTGTGTAAAGATTTAGAATAGAAAAAAAAAGATGACTGTTAATAGACTTCAGGCTCTTGACACATAGATATATCTCCTCATCCACTGACTGATTATAAATTAAATTAAATTAAATTAAATTACAATGATAAGATACTTCAAGAAAATATGTTAAATCCGTAAAACTTTCTATATTTTACTTCTACATAAGAATAATAGTTAAATATTTTGATCTACGATTTGTTCTTGTTCAATTATGAAAAATATATCTTTATTTTCATTTAGGTACCTATATCTTAATTAATTAAATATCATGTAACTATACAATAATACTGAATAATATTAATTTAATTCATGCCATCTATAATAATTTTTTACAATATTTTAATCAACAATATTTGATGAAAAACAAATCAATTAATCTGTGCTGGGATATAATAAAAAAATGCACTCACATTTTTTTTTTTTCATAAAAAAAAAAACAAACACAATATTATGTTTTTGGTACAATAGACTATTAGAATTGCCTAAACCTTTCAATAAATTTTTTTTGTAACTTATAAAAATCTGTAAGATATTTCAAGATAATTGGAAATAATTTCTTATCAACTTTAATTTTGTCAGCCCATTTATCTGGTTGTGGCTTCTAATGAAAATCAAAGTACTCTGAAAATTGGATACAAGTAGAAAATAGATCTATAATAAAACAAAGTGTAAGAAGTAGGAAGTAGATCTACAATACACCAAAATGTAAAGTGCAATTAAAATGGTGAAAGTGATTAAAGACTCTAGTTGATATATTTTACATGATATAAAGATAAGTGATTTCTGATGTGTGTAGTTTTATTTTTATATAGTCTTTAGTTATATATATATATATATAACATCATAAATATATCATGTAATAAATTTAAATCACAATAAAATCATAAACACATACTATTAATCATTATCAATTTAAAATAACAATATTAAATTTTATGCTTTCTCCTTGTCAATTTAACAACATGACCCCCCCCCCCATGCATAAACCTTTATTTAATTTTTGAATCATTATTTCATCCTAATATCACTATAAAAATCAATAACAAATCTATGATTATGCATTCATTCATGATCCAAAAAAACAGATTATATAAAATATTTAATTTTTATGCTATTATGTAATGTATGATGCTCATTAAAATCACAAAATCTTTATTCTATAAAATAATATTAGTTCTATATTCAAAATGTACATTTTACTATAACTAGGCCTAAAATTTATAATAATATTATTAATACAAGTAATTTTATATTCTACATTCACTAAAAGCTGTATAAGTTTGTAAATAGTCTCATTTTATTGCATTACATATGAACCATTTTTCATTAAGAAATAGGAAATATTTTAAAATAATCATATGATGAGAATAAAAAACTTTATAGTTATGAATAAAATACATATTTACATAATGTATTATCAACAAACTATAACTAAAGCAATTAGATAATTAATATGTAAAAGTTGAACTTTTCACACAAATAATACTTTTTTCTTATGTGCAAATAAAAATGTCATTCACATATTATCATACAACTTAATACAGTTTGGAAAATCATGATCAATAATTTCATCTTCATATGTTAACAGAACAAAATTGCATGTCTACACAACCATAGATAAACTTAAAGGTCATCTCTTACTTCTTTTATAACACTTGCTATCATAATTTGCAGCGAAATTTTCATGCATAAATTGAAAATAATTTATAATAAATATTTAGTATATGCAAAAAATACTTCTGAAACCATAAACACAATACATATAGGATGCTGCTGAAAAGCTTATTATAAAAAATGATATAATTCAGAGTACTCAGATATGTATTGATTTACCTATTTCAAAAATATATGCACATATTTTTTTTTTAATTAAGTCATATTTTTACACAATAATTTGTAATTTTAATAAACTTTTTCATTAGCACAGTGAAAAAAATGGTCATATGAGAAAAGAAACAAAGCTGCCATTTTGCAGCTAAATCTATAAAGAAATTTTGTTTTTTTATTAATAATTAAAATGTTACAGATATAATATTTAATAAACTTAAAATTTAAATTGTTTTTTCTTCACAACTTGAGACTAAATATAGGCAATAAATAATATTTAACTATTTAAAAAATATAATACTTTAAGTTGTATGAATATTTATTTTATCATATCAAGTAATTCATTAATTTTAAAATTATTATTATATATTATAAATATAAATATTTTTGAAGAGTAGTAATTAATTTATAGAGTGCACAGAAAGCTTATGTAAATAGTCTGAACAGGCACACTGAATACAGGTTAGTCTCTATTCAGACTATTTACATAAATATTTTTTGTAAAACTATATTCAAAAGCTATAAATATTAAAAGCATAAAGCTAAACTATTCAATAAATAACCAAAATTACACCAAATTCATAACTCAACAGGACTAGCTAAAAAAATAAACTCTAAAACACTACCTATGCTTTCACAGCTACAAGCAGACTTCTCAAGTGTAAAGAACTACAAAATAACCACATATTTAAATTAAAAATTGCTGAAAATTCCATTTACCTCCCATCCAGCATTAATATTAAAAAAAACTTTTAAATAAGTTAACTATTTAAAATAATAAATTTATAAAAGTATTAAAGAATTTTTATTATTAAAAATTTATGATTCTGGAGCAGATAATATTAAGGGTGGATGGGAGAAAAAAATTGTGGGTAATGTTTAGTTTAAATATGTTGTCATTTTGTAGTTCTTTACACTTGGTGAATCGTCTTGTAGCAGTTAAATGATTGGTAGTGTTTTAGAGTTTATTTTCTTGGCAAGTCTGTTTGAGTTGTGAATTTGGAGTAATTTTGATTATTTAAAAGTTGATAGAAAATATCTGTATATTTTTGTATGATCAAAAAAACACATTATCTCAATATAATTTCTTGATAAAACCAGAAAAAAATATGCATTGCAAAAAGTTTAACAAAACTTTAATTATATTGATAGACTCAACTCATTAATTCAATCAATCGTTTCAGTACCATCTAAAGATACAGAATTATGCTACAATGAATTATAAAATCTCTTATTCTATTAAATTAGTATAATAAAAGAAAAAGTAAAAAAGTTGAAATTCCTCTTATATATATATATATATATATATATATATATATATATATATATATATATATTTCTAAATTCAAACAACAAATTTATACATGGACATACAGCAATGGAGGAATATAAACTTAAATATATAGACCTGCTAACAATCAAAAATCATATTTTTTTATTCCTATTCATATCAGTATGTTCCATCACATTGTTAACAACTGTGTCATAATTTACACATAATTCAAAATTACTTTGTGTGCTAGCTGCTGTCAGTTTCATCACATAATCCCTCCAATCTACTCCAAACATATTTAGTATCAAGATTTAATACATAGTTATGTTAAAACTTCAAAGCATGATTAATCATATGAATGAAAGTATTTATTTCCCTTAACATAATTTCAATTTTTTTGAAATAAAAATAATAAGTTTTGTTTAAATTTACTTTCATAATGTCAATGTTATTATTAACTTAATAATTCACTTCAAATCAATTTAGCCATTCATTCATTAAAATTAAATATTCAAAGCTTAATGAATTGTCACATTTATATATTGAACTATTTCCATTATCTATTATTAAGGATTGAATGTCTTTAGAAAAACTTAACTTTATTTAAATTTTCCAATTACATTCAACTATTTAACATTAGATAATGGAAATAGTTCAATATATAAATACAACTAAAATACCATCATCACATATCTTCAGGAAAATACAAACAAAATGTCATTTATAAAAAAACAAGCATTCTGAGATCCTAGTATTGCTGCAATCAAGATACATTTTATAATTTAAAAAGTAAATCAACTCATAAGCCCAATGTAACAAAATAAATATATACAAAAAAACATATAGAGCCAAACCAGAATGAATAGTTTAATTTAATGTGATTAACTAACTTTATACTGGTATCACTCTTAGATGTATCAATGGCTGCAGTGGAGAAATTAGGAATTTATATATTGTTCTTGATAATTTATATTGAATTTACATGTAGCATTATGATGGGTGGGTAGGCCATGTTTTTGGAAAAGGGAACACAGGATTCCTGCTTATTAATGGTGTATTTGTCTTTAGAGATTTGCCATGCTTCTTTAACTTTTCATTTAGCATTATTGTGCTCAGTGCAAACAATGCTAACAGAGGAGGAAACAAAGGCATAGCCAGTTGTGGAAAATTTTTCAAAAAAATTGAATAAGTATCAGAATAGGTTTTAGCTTTGTTATAGAGATAAGTATATTGAGCAATGTGAGTAGAGAGGTTGTCCCAAGATTCACTGAAATATAAGACACAGAGCCCAAAATAATATTTTTTAGCATTCTTACAATATTTTTTAATTAAATACATTTATAAATATTTTGGCAATCCAGTTAATCAATCAATACATAATAAACTATTGCAAATAATATGATGTAATGAATTTAAAATAAAACTAAAATATTAATCAATGATTTTCTGAACACATATATAGAAATCATTTTGATTACATACTGTGTAATCGTAATTATTATTGATTTAATATGACTACATTAAAATCATATATACCATAAGCCTAATGGGTAGTTGTGACTTTTGACCCATGTGGCCACCAGAAATGCTGGTTGGGGTGAATTACAAAAATATTTAGAATAGGGGCCCCAAATGCAGCATTGCAAATTCCAGCCAAAAGGTGGTGCTTTTCACAATGCGTAAGCACAGGAACATTCCACCAGCTGGCTGGCAGCCCACTTAGTGGCACTGGTCGCAATGCATAAGACCATTTAGCTTACATAGTCTGCTGCCCGCGACTACCAAGAACCTAGGTGGCGCTGATTGCCGTAAACACATCTAGCTTATGTGTCGTCTGCTACCAGAAACTACCATGATTTTAGCCCACTATGTGGCGCTGTTTCTCCATGTTACACACAGAAAAAAAACACACTGATAGTTTATGTACATACTACTTAAAAGATGAATGGTGTATAATGTACAGGTGTGATTAATTAAGAAGCTACAACTATTTAAATATTCTTTCAAACTTAATAGTATCACATGCTATTTCACAGTTTTATAAATGGATGTATTCTTAAATTATTTTTTGTAAAAAAATCGATCTTTTTTTTTAAAATTATTTACTCTATGTCAAAATCTTATGTATAAGTCGAACAGTGAAATTTGCTATCATGGCCGCTTGAATAGCATCATAGATTTACATACGAAAGTACGCTATAATTAGACAGTTTTGATAAAATTATAGCATAGAAATCCTCATAATTATTCATAAAATATTTTATTAATCTATAAGTCAATTCTAAATTTAAAAATCGATCTTTTTTTTTCAATTATTTACTCTAAAAGTGGTTTTTTTTTAAATTAAAAAAAATATAATTTTTACGACTATCGGTTTTTTTTTTTTGGTTTTTTTTTTAAAGCTACATTTCCCCCCTTCTTTCAAAACTAGAGACATTCCAAAGATAAAATCTAATATATTTAATTAATAGGAGCTTTACTAATGAATAGCTATGGTCAATTAGTGAATTGGATTGATTTAATAATGAGACAGAAACTGATATATGATGAACTATATTTATTGACAATTTCATATATACTTGATATAACCCATTACTTAGTGTTGGATAATGCATGCAGGCATTTTATTTACTAAACTACATTACTCTAGGCCATTTAGCAAAATAAATTTGTGGCTATTATTTAATTGCACTAATTTTATGCTATATAATAAACCACTACATTCCACTTATTAGTTATGCCCTTTCATCATCAGTTTGAGTGACTATTATACATGTAATCAAACCAAGTCTGGAGTTTAGCTTAATAATACGTCCGATTATGATAAATTTATATATTAAATATGGGCATATAAAGCCTTACAGATAGCTTAAGATCGAACAGGTTTTCAAGAATGCTTCGTTTCATTGCGAGAGTTGGCTATAAAGATTTTACTAATACGCTACGCACAAGTAAAATATAATAATAAAGTGGCTCTAAGGAAGGACGAATAGATTTTAGGGTTTTCATGATCAACACCCGTTTACCCAATGACCGATCATCATGCCGCTAAAAGGGAACCTTTATTTGGTTCATAAGAGGTGGGGGGGACTTATGTACTAATCTGGCCCTTAGTTCAGTCTTAGCTACTGCACTACCCAAAAGAGAGGAAGATGAGCTGGACTTACTGTGGCTCCATCTTATATATATAAAAAAACAGCACAATGATAAAATATTGATAAATTTCACATCCGCCAACCGAAGTATAGTATAAATTAAATACCATACATTAAATGAACACTAGTTTATCAGCTTGATTAAAAGAGCCAACTCTTCTGTAGCATGAGAAATACATATATGCTACTGATGGGAATATATATATATACTGTACCAGTCGAAAATGTATGTCCATCCAACAAGATTTAGAATCTAGGCAAAAATACCCCAAATCCAATCATGCGCAAGATACACAGGTCAGAAGCAATCATGAATTCTAACCTATTTGCCCATTCTCCAGATCTATAACATTATGAACAACACGTACGGTGATATCACATAAATTCATTACATCCCGACCCGGTGCTACATTTTACATGAGACTCAACTGGTGACGATGATGAGAGATTGAGTGAACCCAAGATATTAAATTACGAGTATACATAAATCTAAATATTAATGATGAAATTCGAACAACTGGATTAAGTTTAAAATATAAATATTTATTTTAATATAATTGATGATGAGTTTAGATATATATAATTGACTCTACGCTTATAAAACTGTTTTGATTATACACATTAAAGAATATTATTAAGATTATATTGATAATGACAAATATTAAGTTAGTACGGCAGTTACAAGAGACGGATTTGTCGGAGTGGTTTGGTGGCCATTTTATACATAAACATACATTTATAAGGATATAATCGAGTTTCGCTAATTAAAAGATTTTAATACATAAGTTTATTGTTTTTATTTAGATATTTCATTTATAAATACAATGCGGATAGATTTTGATTGGCAGTATAAAACATTTCTTTTATATTTTTCAGCATTTAACGATGGGATATAGCAAAAACTCAATATTTGCAGGAAAAGTTTATTTCAGTAAAAAGGGAAGGCAGCTTTGCGATAAGTTGGGTTTAAACACCAACAAATAGAAAGAAAAATCAGAACATTTTATTATTGCATATTATTACAATTTTACTTTGCTAAACAGGTTGAAACTAACTGTAAGAAATGGCGGTGCTAGCATAATATCATCGAGAGGAAATGGCATGTTTGGCCAGGATAAGGTCATTCTCCAATTTTATATAACGATGATACATGCCAGCTTTCTGCTGAGACGGTACAGGAAGAAGAGGGTTTGTAGGAAGATACTATAGGCCAGACCACAGCAAACTATACATTGCTTCATCTACTCTAACCTGGACGATCTAGAAGTAAACATAGACTTCTTTATGACGAGGATACGAACGACAAAGCTTTGAATCCCTGGAGTGAGGTACAGGTGATTCAAAGCAGTATATAATATATATACTTGGAGGAGAGAATGACTAGCGAAATGATCGTGATTCCCTGGAGGTATAGGCGAATCAGATCGAAGCCGTATGCGGCTTATAAATAATTAGATACATGCTAGCAATGCTATCATAATACTATAAAATTAATATATTTAACTATTAAAGAAAAGCCTTAAATGGTTTAACAAACACGTAACAACATGTGAGTATAATGACCTACGTAACATAAAGTCATTGATTATAAAGTAACTAGTATTAATAAAGCTTGAATTGCTCCCCACTTTCTGAATCAATATTTTAATATAGTAATTAAAAAACTCAAGGATGCAAATTACAAAATAAAGTTAAGTTGCCAGTCTTTGTGGCAATAATGATCAATAAGAAATTTATAACATTCACGGACACCAATGGCCACTCAGGATTGCAAAATATTTATACGTTTCGTATAAATTTACGACAAAACATTTAGATAAAAATTTTCATTTAAAATATAACCCAAACTTACGAAGTATTTAAAATAATTAATAAGAACTCATTTTAATTCCCTACCCCTTCCCTGTTTAATAGAAGTTCATAAGGTTAAGTTTTTTTAGTGGCATTTATAAATAATAGAAGAAAATATAAAAATATTCATAAACTTAAATCATAACCGCACTAACTAGTAAAAATAATAATAAACATGAGTTGGATGAAATAATAATTAGGCAGCAAAGAATTGATATAAATGGTTAACAAAGCTTTAAGAAAACATTAAATATAACGAAATTATTATCTTACAAATTAATTTATATAGTTAAAGGTGGATAAGGCGGTTATACATTCTTTTGGCTAGTTACCTCAGGGTTCTTTGGAAGCACAGGCGAATCTGCTGCGGCAGGCAGCATTCCTTGGGGCTACATTGCGACAAAGCTCGGCTGAAGATGGCAGATGGCAATTTGGTTCTCCCAAATTTCAAATGGACGTGAAGTCACCTAGCAATGACTGACCCAACTCTAACATAATAGATTTTTAACTTTATTTATATCAGTTTTTGGCCCCTTAGAGAAAACTTATTCTAAAATACATTTCCTGCCTTTAATGGATCTCTATTTTAGGAGAATCTTTGCTCTATTGTTAGTAAAGATTCAGTTTTAAGATAACTGTCTAAAATCAATTCTAATCAATTTCCTGCTTGGAAATGGATTTGAATAAAACAATATTAATAGCTAACTAAAATGCATTAGCTTAGTTTTAGCTTTTACTTTTTAAATTTTAATTTACAATTTCCTGGTTTAAAATCATAAGACAAACTCCCCACCCCTTTAATTATTTCAGACAGTTATCTTGAATTTACATTTTATTTTATGAAAAAGAAAATTATAACGTATTAAAATATAAAAATACAATTTTTAAAAAATACAAAATTACCTAATATTTTTAATTACATATATATACTACTATAATATACGTTTTACAAAAAAAAAATGATGACACGTGGACAGTGGTAAAAGCGTGAAACTCAATCTTGAACTAAGGTCGACTGTTTCAATATATATATATACACACAAACTTTACTTTATCCCGGTCAATGTCTTAATTATGTATAATTAATAAACTTTTAAAGGGGGGAAGTATATTTAAGAGACTTACGAATACTTTAATAAGAAAAATATACTTATGATTACACTCCAGGCTAGTTTAATATTTAGTAACAAAATAATTAAAGGTTGAAAGTTTGGATTTATAAGCCACATTTTATATTTACATTATTTACTAAATGACAAAACAATAACGAGCACAAAGGGTCGCCATTATTTATAAATTAGGGTTTCGAAATGGAGCCCTAAATGATGCTATAATCAATACAATCTGAAGATTTTAAATAATATCTTCAAAAAGTATATATTTCGTTACTAAATGCACGCTGTTTCGAGACATAGGCATAATTAATAATAACCAAAATAAGCAAGAGAGAAATAAATGCAACTGCAGTGATTAAGTTATATAGCAAAACAAAAAGTTAATAAAAGAAATTAACAAAAAGTATGTCATTTATAGAATTGAAATATTATTGATAAGACAATTTAGAAAGAGTTTACAATATAGTTAGCTAACCTGATTTTGAAGCAATAATGATTATTTTGAATTTTACACAGAGCTCTGTCATTCTAATAATTTTAAAACAGTTCTCCTATAGCTGGACTGGAGATACTCGAGCTGGCATGAAGGTGGGTTCTTTGGCGGCTTATGGCATCTTCTCTTTAGTTGGAAGATGATTTAAGATGGTATTCCTATAGCTGAAGTGGGGGTAGTTGAATTTGAACAAAGGTGAGTTCTTTTAACGGCTTATGGCATCTTCTATTTATCATAAGCTTGTTAAGGCAATGGTGGTTATTGCTCCGGTCTTGGCTGGATCAAATTCCGATGTTCCATCATGGGAAAGGCAACAAATTCTTGCCTGACTAGCAACCTATAGATAAATTAACAAATTTTCAGCTTCTCGTAGTAACAGCTCTTCAAAAGCAAGATGGAGTATCTTTTCCGCTAGCCTATTTATATATTTCCACCAAGCCTTAACACCTTTTTGGAATTGCATTTGCCTCAGGACCAATCGACTTTTAATTAAACAAAATTATATAATCTAATTTATACTACTGATAAAGTCTCCGAGGTGTTATTTTAATTTACTTAAAAAAATTATTAAAATATATAAATTATATAATTTTGATTCTGATTTATTAATTAAATTTCTTTTTAGGTGTTATAAAATGTTATGGCTTATCAGATAGTAACGGTATTCTGATTTAATGATAAAGTATTTTGTTGAAACAAATTCAATTAGTAAACTAGATTTTACTTTTACCCCAGGTGCAGTCACTAATTGATTTCTTGTTTATACAAAATTCCCATTTTTAATTATAAACCGATGACTTTTATTTTAACTAGATATAAATAACTTTTAACATATTTTCTTTATATTGTTTATTTTAAAAAAAGCAAATTTGACAGATCTTATAAAAAATACTTTAGTTTCAGTTATATCTATTAAACATTAAATCAAAAAACCGTAAATATATTATGAAAAAAACATTTTACATTATTTTTACTTAATCTTAAATATTATATGTACAAATCATTATGCCATAATTTCATGGTTCAAATTATCCATCCACATATGAATATAATACAAATATAAAATTTAGAATTGACTTATAGATTAATAAAATATTTTTGAATAATTATGAGGATTTCTACGTTATAATTTTATCAAACCTGTCTAATTATAGCATACTTTTGTATGTAAATCTATGATGCCATTCAAGCGGCCATGATAGCAAATTTCACTGCTCGCTTATACATAACATTTTGACATAAAGTAAATAATTAAAAAAAATATATTGATTTAAAAAAAAAAAAATTTAAAAATACATCCATTTATAAAACTGTGAAATAGAATGTGATAGTATTAAGTTTAAAAGAATATTTAAATAGTTGTAGCTTCTTAATTAATCACACGTGTACATTATACGCCATTTATCTTTTAAGTAGTATGTACATAAACTCTATCAGTGCATTGTTTTTCCGTGTGTATCGTGGAGAAACAGCACCACATAGTGGGCTAGAATTGTGGTAGTTTCTGGTAGCAGATGACACATAAGCTAGATGTGTTTATGGCAATCAGTGCCACCTAGGTTCTTGGTAGTCGGTGGTAGCAGACTATGTAAGCTAAATGGGCTTATGCATTGCAACCAGCGCCACCAAGCACAGCCAGCTGGTGGAATGTTCCTGTGCTTATGCATTATGAACAGTGCCACTTTTCGGCTAGAATTTGTAATACTGCATTTGGGGCCCCTACTCTAAGTATTTCTGTGGTTGACCCTGACCAGCGCCTCTGGTGGCCACATGGGTCAAAAGTCACAACTACCGCCTAATGAAGTCTAAAATTTTTATCTTCAGTAGTTTAATCTCCCCATGATTACATAAAAAAAATCTTTCATGTTTTTATTATTCTATATTGAGATCAACAATATCAAAATCAAAAACAAATTTATTATGATATACTTATTCATGATCCAAGTAAATAGATATTACAAAATTTTTACTTTTGCACACTAGTTATAAAATACGATTAAGTCAAATAATTTTTTACTTTTGGGAAATATATGTATTCAAGTACGAGTGTGTGTGCGGCACAATTGTTTCCAAAAGTTATTAATATAAAATAGGTAACTAAAAATAATAAACTAGCTGAGCACTTTCAAAGACTCTTGCCTTCATAATCGTAGCTTGCTAATACATTTAATGATATGCAAATGTGCTAATTCCATTTCTTCGATAAAGCATAGCATGTGTCTTTCCTATTTATGGCATCATTGTCTCGTGAGATGAATAAGGCCTCTTTGATTTGTCTTTTGAGGTCATGTCTTTCTCTACACACAATCCCACAATCATGTGTAGAGAAAGACATGACCTCAAAACAAAAATCAAGGAGGCCTTATTCATCTCACTAGACAATGATGCCATAAATAGGAAAGACATGTGAAATGCTTTATCGAAAAAATGGAACTAGCATATTTGCATATCATTAAATTTATTAGCAAGCTATGATTATGATGGCAAGATCCTTTGAAAGTGGTCAGCTAGTTTATTATTTTTAGTTATCTATTTTATATTAATAGCTTTTGGGAATAGTTGTGCCACACACACACACTTGTGCTTGAACACTAGTTATATAGTAAGTGATGAAGTCCCACAAAAATAACATTCTATTATTTCTTTGTTCTTTACAAATTCTATCATTTGTGTTAGTACAAAATTTGTTTGAAGAATATTGAATACTAACTGTAATATTAAGATAGTTCTTCACATCTATGTTTTAAATTATTTCTATCACCACAACTGAATGGAATAGATATATTTTTTTTTACCTACGTTCTTTATGATCATGTCTAGCACTTTTAAAACTATTACTAAGAAAATCAATTTCATTTATTTTATAAGCTCAGGAAATTATATATATATATATTCTATTTTCTGTCACATATATATCAAGTTAATCTAGGCATTTAATACTTTTAAGAAACCTAAGAACATATCAAGATTCATACAATAGTTTTAACAACAACTTATAACTTAAGCATCTAAATAATTCCTTAATTTATATATCAAAAACGCTTAAATGAATTGCTTATTTTTTCCTTTTCCATAGACCATTTTGAATTATTGAAAGAACTGAACTTTTCAAGCAAATGAACAATATTCTTTTCTTTCATACAAATAAAGATATCATCAACATATCTAATGCAAATTGCAATTACATTAAAAAAATTACGATCTATAATTTCATCTTCATTATTCAACAAAACTAAATTTCATATTTGAGCCACCATAGGAAATCAAATAGACTATCATTATCCGTTATGCATGTATAAAACTTATTATTACAACTTGCAACAATTTATAAATTGCAAGCAATTAATAATAAAACATATACTTTTTGTTTTAATGCTTTTTATTGCAAGTATAATATCAGAAATCCAGCTAACATCTGAACATAATTATCAATAAACCTTTTAAATTTTCAGAATGGAGAAACATTATTGATTACCATAAATTAGGATTTTCCTATGTATTTTTTTCAATTCATCTTGAATACACACATATTAAAAATAGTATAGTATAGTATATTAATTAATATATATTACACACATTTTTTTAAATAAAATAATAGAATAACACAATTCAATTAAAATCTATAAAATAAAAGGATTGATTAACATAAACAATATAATTTAATTTGTTATAACAATATTCATTCAATGTGAATTTGCATATTCATAGTAACTGTGGAATAATTAATTACTAATTCAAACATATTCAAACAGATAAAAAAAAGGTGAGAATAAATGTCTTCTTTAAACATGAGAATAATAATAAAAACTAAATTAACTGATAATATAAAAAGCAATAATAGTAAAAACTATACTACATTAAACATATATAAATTTTAAAATATTTTAACAATGCTCCACTAAAATCAAATAAAATAATTTATATAAATAATAAAATATTGTTTTTGAGAAGAATAAATTACTAAATTTTTCTTTCTATTCAATTTTGGCTTTTTTATTTGATTTTTAAATATTTTCTAAAGACTATCATTTCAAAAATTTTAAAACAAGTAATGAACTAACATTACAATAGCATCAGAATCAGTAAACTCTGGAATATTAATTGAACAAAACTGTATGTAGCTAAAATATGACTTTAGCCTTTATTATCAATTAAAGTTTTAAAAATAACATGAAAATGTTGAAAGAGCCCTCAACTGAATATTAATGATCTTAAAAATCAGTGACCCTTAATGATATATCACTAAAGAATGAATTATACCTTCTAGTGTTCTGTAACCTTCTTGGTCTACATTAGAAGTATATATTAAATATGATATATACATTTACATTTTATACTTAAAAATTGTAAAAAAACATTATGAGAGAATAATGAACTTTAAAAACTAAAAATCCAAAAGTGCCAAATTAATAATATTTGACTTGTGAAAGTAGAAACCACAAAGGCATGAATCATATATACATAAGATATTAGTATTTAAAAGTTAAAATAATTAAACCTTTAATCTCTGATAAACTTTCAACATATTATAATGATAATAATACATAAGATAGTAAATTTTAAATGAAAGTCATAATTACACAATTGGAATCCCACTAATGCATATTTCTTAACAAGTATAGAAGAATATTTTGGTATAAAGGCTAAAAATAAATCATCTCTCATAGTATTTCATTACTTTCTACCTAAATTTTATTTTTAAAAAAATATGCAGAACCTAATAATAATTGTCTGAACACTATACAGCAAAGAAGACAATAATAAATGGACATCAGATAATATTGTGTTTAATATTCACATATCCAGTTCCTGAATTTGCTTTTATTGAAAGTCTCAATCTATAGTCCTTAAACATGTAGTGGTTACCTATTACATCTTTATCATATTTATGCTAATAGCCTGAAATTTTAAAAAAACAAATGACATTTTAAATCCATTTGCAGAGTTATATAGACCTGATACCATGCCAGTTTTTATGCCAACAATAGACTCCCTCCATTCTTCTATCAGTAGCTTCTAATATTCAAAATTCATTATAAAGCAACAAATCATCTTTTGCAAGATAGAAAAACAATGACTTAAAAATGAATGAATATTTAAGTAATGAATGTTGCCATAATT
Organism: Epiperipatus broadwayi; assembly: GCA_028023455.1. Lineage (NCBI taxonomy): Eukaryota > Metazoa > Onychophora > Udeonychophora > Euonychophora > Peripatidae > Epiperipatus > Epiperipatus broadwayi. The sequence continues at coordinate 1,304,555 of JAQFVV010012564.1, read as the reverse complement.
TATATAAAAGACAATTTATAACGCGATTTCATATTACTAGCTATGCTTTAATAGTTGGTAATTATATAGGTGATCAGCTAACAAGTGTGTGTTTTAAAACTTCAAAAGAAATCTTGGAAAATGATATTGTAATCAATATCTGATTGGGTACAAAACGATGATATATTTATTTATTATTGATTAACTTTAGTACTCATAATAAAGACTATTTTGAGTCAACAAGCATTTTATCTAATAAAATTTGTATTTATTCATTTAACAATGTAATACTTAATATATATATATATATATATATACATACAATTACATACATGTTTTATTTTCTAATGATAACTCATCTTAATTCACATAGTTAAATAACAAGTTAATCAATCTCCAACTAATAAATTATCCAACACCAACCACTAACAAAAGACACATTAGTGTTCTCTTTATTTATAAAATAGTTTTAAATATCAGTGGGATGCTTAACATCTATCAAAATACAGAGTAAACATCACAACCACCTTGGCAACAATTTATTCATGATTAATTATATAAAAAAGAAGCAAACATTTTACAAAAGGAAATATAATTCCAGATATAGAGAACATTAATAATTTTGTAAATTTAATACTTCAAAAATACTAATTAAAAACAATCTGAATTTGACGATTTAAAAGTAATTGCAATCACAATTTATTATTACGTTTAAAGAGTTTTATTACAAATTTATAAAGTAAAACTATGCATGATAAACAATTCTAAGCTTTTCAGCTTTAACTGAATACAGCAGTAATAATATTCACATAAATGTTTTGGACATTTATACAGAAAAGGTAGTGTATATATTTTAAATTTAATGTAGAGGTCTTAGCTAGATCTCAACTGTGATGCGACAACAATAAATAAATATACGCAGCGCATATATAGCAAAGCTTTAATAAATACTTTTAAATTTTGCTTTTATCCATGCTTAGCATTCCTTTGATATACAACATATCATAATCATAGCACATTCACTTCTTTATTGTTCAGAGTGAGTGTGCTATGACTGTGATATGTTATACATCAAAAGCACTCTAAGCATGAATAAAAGCTAAATTTAAAACATGTAGTCTATCTTTATTTTTATATTGGACTATTTCCATCATCTAATATGTGTGTTGAATGTCTAGAAAAGTTTAATTTTATTTAAATATTCCAAGTGCATTCAACTGTTATTAATATCACAGCAAACTGGTTAGTATATGCACCAACTGTTAGTAATACCACAGCAAACAACTGTTAGTAATGTCACAGCAAACAGATTAGTATATGCACTAACTGTTAGTAATACCACAGCAACAGGTTAGTATATGCACTAACAGTTGGTGCATATACTAACCTGTTTGCTGTGATATTGCTAACAGTTAAATGCATTTGGAATATTTAAATAAAATTAAACTTTTCTAAAGACATTCAACACACATATTAGATGAAGGAAATAGTCCAACATAAAAATACAGTTAGAACACAAACATCACAACCCTTCAGAAAAACACTGTAGTCTATCTTGCCTCTGTAAATGCTGAGAACATTTATGTAAATATTACAATTATCCAGAGTAAAAAAAAAAAAAAATCTTTGGTATTGAGTTACGGAATAGCAATAATAATAAATGGCTGAAAGTAGAAAAAATTACATAATGAGGAAATGAATTTAATAATACTGGTAATAATAAATGAGTTCCAGTAAATCCAAATATGAAAAATATGAAATATACTTTTTTAAAAAAGAAGTATTAGAAAAATTAAACCAAATTTCAAAACACAAATACTTATTTAAATGTAAACATTGCAAAAGAACAAATAGAGACAAAATTTATAGTGCAAAAAAAAAAAAACCACCAAATTTTAAATGAGTGCAATGTAAAAGGCTAAAAACAAGTGACAGATTCTAGATGCAGTCATCTTATTAAACACAAAGTTGAGTCATTATATGAATTTACAATCTCGAGTAAGAAGTTAGTTGGAACCAAAAATACAATAAAACAACTAAATAATACATAACCCTCCATTAAAAAAAAACATATAAAAAACTTCAATATGATTATAAAAAAATGTATATAGATTTATAATTTACTAATAGCAGCACAAAATAAGAAGCCACCAACAGAACTGAAAATGATTCTTGTTCTGTTAAAAAAGATACAACAGTATAAAAGCTGTACAATTTTTTTTTTAAAAAAAAAGGTTTTTGTTTTTTTTTTTTCAAAAGAAAAAAGCTTCACTTCAATATGATCAAGTTGTAGATTTCTTCATTTATACAAATAATTACTTGCAAAAATGATTTTCATATTATATTACCAAAAATATATTAAGTTCTATAAAGTAGAGAGTTAATAATGAATATGACAGCAAAAGATTCTAACTTCAATATGCACAATTTTTCTGCAAAATAACATACAGTGATTTATAAATTGCACTAAAAATTAACCTGCAACAATTAATATTGAATGAAATCATTAGCTTCAGGCCATATTGATCCATTTAGGATGGACTCTTCAAATGTGTTTTTCTGATCCATAACCTCTTTTCAATCACATCAAAAACTTTTTTATTTCATCTATCCATCTCACAAGTTGTCTTTTTCCATATTTTTCACAATCACTTGGGATAACATTTAAAGCTTTGATTATTCATGTATTATTACTTCTAGAAAAATGGTCAGCATAGTTCCATTTTAGTTCATTATTTTTTCCAAGTATGTCAATGATATCTGTTTGCTTTCTTGCCTTTGATCTCTAATTATTCTTAATATACATCATACAGTGATAGTGGTCTAAAATTCTATTGCTCTTCTCTTTAAATATCCAAATTTATGACTCAATTGGTAATATATATATATATATAAACCTTAATTTTTAATCATATAAGCACATTTCCTTCTAAGATTAAGTTATTTCTATGAAAAGCACTTCATCCCAATTTAATTCTATGTCATTATTGACTTCTAATTCATGATAATTAAATTTTATTTTCTTCTAAAAAAATCCAATAAATGTTACTTAATGTTTTAGCATTTACTTCAAGCCCTAATTTCTTATTTCCATCTGATAACTCTTGCAGCATTTTTCTCAAGTTATGAAATACTACTTGAAAAAACCACAGTATTTTCAAAATGTAGACAACTTAAATAATGCCATGTATGTTTATTGTCTTACCTTCCTGTTTATTTCACAAAAATCACCCTTTCATAAATCCTTACCAATATTATCAAGTAATTAAATTACTGATATTATATTTTAATATTCTTTACATGACAAATTTTCCAGAATTATATCTTCATGATTCAAAAATTTAAGTATCATTGAAATGCTTACATAATCAATGGCCTTTCATAATCTACAAATCCAAAGCATAAAGCTAACCCATAGTCAGTGATCTTTTCTATATCCTCACTATACTTGGATATGATTCATATGCTAAAATTAATTAAAGTTATCTTCGGTAAAAAAAAATACAGAATTGCTAATAAGTCTATAATTTCTAATGCCATATTTATCAGTTTTGCTAAATATCAATTTTACTATTGCATTATTCCAATCATCTGGCATATCTTTATCATTGAGAAACATTTGATAAATAGTTTTGACACCAAGTCTTTTGTCCCTTTACTTGCTTCTTTTAAGATGTCAATAACAATTTTAACATTTTATGCAGATTTCTGCCTTAATCATAGATTAAATTGCACACTTCATCTATTTATTTTAAATAATTGGCAATAAAGGAAATAGTTATTTAGGGGACACTTTTTCTTGCTCTTTATTTCTACATAAATTGTGTAGATCATTTTCATGCATGTCATGATGTCATCCATCTTTTTAATAATAATTCTATATTTTCTTCTTATTGTTGAAAACCCTTTCATTACAATACCAAGATGAAGTTTTATTGTTTGAGACATTTATTCTTTTCTATAGCTTTCCTTACCAATTCACTGTTGCATTTTCTTATAACATTATTACCTCTTCATTTATCATTTTACAAACACTAGATATTCAATGCTTTTTAATGGTTCAATAACAAAAATCCTATTTCTTTTTTTCATTTATTAATTTATATCATTTGTACCAGATATCTTATTGATTTCAATCAAGTCTGAATAATCTTCAAAGCCTATTAATATTTCAAAATGATTAGCAAGTTCTTTATTTATAAATTCCTTTTAATTTAAATGTCTACTTTAATTATATAACTGATCTACAGATTAATGTGAAGTTGAAATCATATCCATCAATTTATCTTAATTTGAAGATTTTAATTACTGCACTATTTATTACTCTGCAATGCTTATTGTATTAATGGTCACAAATAAATTCTTTAAAATGGGCTAAATATCTTTTAATTTTAATTGTTTCTTCATTTTTACTTTTACTAATATTAAACAGATTCTTAAAATATACACTCATTAAGTTGTAATATTCAATAAATCTTCACTTTCTCAATTGGATGAATTTGTCTTATTCATTAAATAATTATTGTACTGGTCGAAAATATATGTCAATCCAACAAGACTTAGAATCTGAGCAAAAGTACCCTAAATCCAATCATGCCCAAGATACACAGGTCAGTCGCAATCATGTACTCTAACCTATTTGCTCATTCCCCAAATCTATAACAATATGGACAACACCTATGGTGATACCATATAAATTATTTCTGGGCCCCGTGCTACAACATTTTGCATGAGAACTCAGCTGATGATGATGAGAGATTGAGTGAACCCGAGATATAAGTTAAAAGACATATATAAATATATTAATAAGATTTGAACACACTGGATTAACTTTAAAATCTGAATATTTATTATACCAAAATTTAAGATGATTATATATATATATATGTGTGTGTGTGTGTGTGACCAACTTCACGCAATGTAAACTTTTATTTAACTACAAACATTTGATAATTTTGAGTCAATTATTTTCAGTTTGACAGATAATCAATCTAGTGCTGTATTACAATATGGAACGTATATTTGGAAATCAACTTTATTAAACGTTACATAAAAAGATTTATCTGGGCGGTTGGTGGACATTTTTATACCATGAGAAATCACATATATAGCTATAATAATAGAGTTTCGTTGTTTATATAAATTAGATGGAATGTCCTTGGAATTATGATACATAGATTTATTTTACAATTATAGCGTTTATTTATAACTCTTAAATAGGATACACTATGATTCGTAAATATACTAAACATAGATATTTCTTATACACTCTCAACATTTAAAGATCAACTATTTAGAAACTATATATATATATACAATATTTATTTAATAAAAGGGGAGAACAGCTTCAGAATGGTTGGATCTAAAAGTCCAATAAAAAATATTTAAAGAGAGAAATATTTCATTATCACACATGATTACAATTTATTTTATTAAACAGGCTGTGAAACTAACTATAAGGAATTGCGATGCTAGCATATATGTCAGTGAACGAGAGTATGGCAACTTCAGCCAAGAAAACTTTATCATTCTTTTATTTTAATATGATATACCAGCTTCAGGCAAAGCAATACCTAAATGGAAAGGTAGGTAGAAAGTTGCTATAGTCCGGTGTATGGTAATCTATGCAGAGCTTCAACTACACTAACCTGCTTGTTCCAGGGCATAGATTTATACTCCTGTTTTGAACGAGAACACTAAAAATATGGAAGGCTTTAAATCCTCCAGAATGAAGGTGCGGATATTTATGAACAGTATAGTAACATATACTTTGGGAGAAGAATGACAAACAAGAAAGATTGGGATTCTCCAGAATGAGGTATGGATGAATCAGATCAGAGCCATATGTGTCTCATTAATAATTTAACATATACCAGCAACACTATTAACAAGATATAAAATTATTGGATTTAAATATTAAAATAAAGCCTTAAGCAGTTTAACAAATATGTAATGATATGTTAAAATAATGACCCATGTACAATAAAGTCATTAATAAGTAATTAAAAGTATAATTAATAAAACATGCATTGCTCTCTCTTCTTGAATGAATCCTATTTTGTCTAACATATATGAAATTAATAAATTTGTGGAGTGTGAATAACAAAATAGAATAGGTCACCAGCCTTTTGGCGATGATCATCAAAATAAAGAAATCAATAAAATTAAAGGACACCAAAATTCACCCAGAGTGGAAAAGTATTTATACATTTTGTATAAATTTACGATAAAATATTTTTAAACCAAATATTTATTAAAAAGTAAAACTCAATCTTACGAGCTATCTAAAAATAAATAACATAAAATAATTGAGTATTTCCACCCCCTCTTTATTCCACAGCAGGATATAGATGAATCTCATAAGACCGCATTTGATTGACATTTACATATAGCAATTAAGTGAAAAATATAAAAATATTATCAATCATATTTTAATTTGAGAAGCGCAGATAGTTGAAAATTGAAATGAATTAAAATACTGCCAAATCTCTAGCGCTCATTATGATACTTAGCTGACTGCCAATCAGATGTCAAGGAGAGCTGTCCAAATGACATCCAAACCCAAACACACAACAAAGATTTTATGAGAAAAGGGTGGCCACTCTTTTCTCAACTTTTCTTTCTATATATCTGAGCCAGTCGTAAGTATTTAGGTTTGAAGGCTTGCAGCTTTAAATATCTTCACAATTAACTCAGTGAGTGTAAATCATAAACATACAATGTGAAATCCTATGATTTACATGTAGTAGTTTTTAGAATACACAACAAGCAGTAAAATATGTAATTTGCAAAGCGCAGATAATTGACAATTGAAATAAATTTAGATAGTGCCATTCTATATGTACTGAAAAATACTGTTACATATATAAAAATAAATATGTAATAAATTATTCAACCCATCAGAATATGTGAATTTTAATAGACATTTAAGAAAATAAAAATCGATGTTATAGTAAAACAATATTTTGATAAAGACTATTTCTCTTCAATTATCCATATATTTTTATTTGGCTGCAGAAAGGAGTTTGCTATTGACTGAAAAGAGACCCTTTGATTCCTCTTGGAGGCCTTAAAAAAACCAAGCAGAGCAAATTCCTAATGTCCACTCCATACGTTCTTGTCGTTGCAGCTGTTATTACTATGTGATTATTCATATAGTATACAAACATGGATAGGCTGCTCACCAACACGCATTAGCCAGCATGGTGAGTTTATTGGCTTTTTACCTCCGAGTTTAAAAATATTTTTTCCAATATATACAATCATGACAGACAAAAATAAATCATGGCCCTTATTCCCAGGAGGCTGTAAAGTCACCAACCAAGGCAGCGGTTGGTGGCCGAAGGTGGAGGGTGCTAAGAATCCCCTGATTGCGGACTCAGGCTGCCATTTGATGACGACTTTTTATTTAGGTACTTACAACTGCAGATCACTTTCAAGTGAAGGAAGATTGCAAGAGTTAGAAGAAGAACTGTCTTATATTAAATGGGACATTATTGGACTTTGTGAAGTTAGAAGAAAAGGTGAAGAAACAATTGATTTAAAAAGAGGACATATACTCTACTATAAAGGCATAAATATTGGAAATACAAGTGGAGTAGGATTCATTATAAATAAAAAATGGAAGAACAACATTGTGGAGATTGGTGGTGTATCAGACAGGGTGGCAAGATTAGTTTTACAACTTAATAGCAGATACCAAATGCAGATAATTCAGGTTTATGCCCCAACAAGTTCTCATAGTGATGAAGTTATAGAAGATTTTTATATGGATGTACAAAAGGCTTTTGATCAGAGTAAACAACATTTTAAAATTGTTATGGGAGACTTTAATGCTAGAATTGGTAAACAAATGAAAGATGAAAATGCTGTAGGTAATTTTGGTTATGGTAATAGAAATGAGAGAGGACATAGACTTGTGGAGTTTGCAGAAAAAGAAAAACTTTATATTATGAATTCTTTTTTTGAGAAAAATGTTAAAAGGAAATGGACATGGAAGCATCCAAATGAAGGTACAGCAGAATTGGATTATATTTTGACTAACAGAAAATACATATTTCAAGATTGTAATGTTCTTAATAAATTTAACACAGGAAGTGATCATCGATTAGTAAGATGTAAGATACATGTTAATGCAAAACTAGAGAGACAAAAATTATTAAGAAAAACAATATTTACAGTTGATATTCCTAATCTTCAGAAACATTCTAATGAATTTAAATTAGAACTTACAAATCGGTTTCAAGTATTAGTAGATTTTGAATATGATTCAGATTTGAATGACATTAATAGGAAAATAAACTGATACACTTTTAAAAACTGCAACAAAGATAGCTGGTAGAAAAAAGCAGCAATTGACCAATAAAATTTCTACTGAGACTAGAGAATTTATGAAGAAAAGAAGGAATATGAGGATATACAACAATGATGCATTAAAAAAGATTGAATATCTCTAATTTTGTAAAATGGTGTGGAAAAGAGTTGAAAATGATATAAGAAAGTATAATTGTGAACTAGCAAGGAAAGCTGTAGAAGAGAATAAAAGTCTAAAGAGTGTAAAACAACATTTTGGTATTGGTAGGAAATTTATATCTGCAATAAGAAAAAAAGATGGCATTATTACTAAAAAGAGAGATGACATCATGAAATGTGTAGAAGACTTCTATCAAGAATTATATAGTAATAAAGAACAAGTGCCTCCTATACCTATTATATCTTCTGAATTGCCCAGAATTTTGAATGAGGAAGTGAGACATGCAATTAAATTTATGAAGAAAGGGAAGGCTCCAGGTAATGATGGAATTATAATTGATATATTAAAAGAAGCAGGTGAAGAAATAGAAATTTTTTTAGCAAAGTTATATACCAAATGTCTAAATGATAAAGATGTACCAGATGATTGGAAGAATGCAGTATTAATATTAATATTTAAAAAAGGTGATAAAAAAGATATTAGAAATTACAGACCTATCAGTCTTTTATCAGTTTTATACAAAATTTTTACTAAGATAATTACAACTCGTCTACAGAAAACACTGGATTTCCACCAACCAAGAGAACAAGCTGGATTTAAAAGTGGTTTTAGTACAGTAGATCATATCCAGGTATTGAGAGAAGTTATAAAAAGGACAAATGAATATGAGTTGCCATTATGCTTAGGATTTGTAGATTATGAAAAGGCATTTGATTCTATAAACATTTCTTCAGTGATTAAAGCATTGGATCATCAAGGTATAGATCCAGGATATTGTCATATTTTAAAGAATATTTATAAAAATGCAACAGCAACAATTAGATTACATAATGATACTAGGAAAATCAACATTGAAAAGGGTGTAAGACAGGGTGACTCCATATCTCCAAAACTTTTTACAGCAGTGCTGCAAGAAGTATTTTGTGGATTAAAATGGGAAGCTAAAGGAGTGAAAGTAAATGGAGATTATTTAAGTCATTTAGATTTTGCAGATGATGTAGTTGTTTTTGCAAATAATGCTTTAGAGCTACAGGAAATGTTGCAGGAGTTATCAGATGAAAGTAGGAAAGTAGGACTAAAGATAAATGTTAAAAAGACTAAAGTAATGTTTAATAGATTTTCTCAAAATATGAAAATAAAAATTGATTATGATGAGTTAGAAGAAGTTAACAGTTACAAATACCTTGGTCAGATTATTAATACAGATGGAAACATAATGGATGAAATTAATCATAGAATTAAACTTGGTTGGAGTGCTTTTGGTAGAAATAACTTGATACTAAAAGGAAATATGCCTATGTGTTTGAAAAGAATGGTTTTTAACAAATGTGTTTTGCCAGTTCTTACTTATGGATCTGAGACTTGGACACTTAATAGAAGAGCAATACAGAGACTTGAGACCACTCAAAGAAGTATGGAGAGATGCATGTTGGGAGTAACAAGGAGAGATCAAAAATGCAATGTATGGGTAAGAGAACAAACAGGTGTTACTGACCTCATTGAAAAAATTAAAAGACTGAAGTGGAGTTGGGCTGGACATATTGCTAGAAGAGATGATAATAGATGGACAATTGAAATTTTAAACTGGATTTCAAGAGATTGTAAAAGACCCAGAAAGAGACCACATGTGAGATGGATGGATAAAATAAGAAAGTGTGCAGGGGTGATGTGGAGAAGAGAATCTAAAGATAGGAAAAGATGGATTGAACTTGGAGAGACCTTCATCCTGCAGTGGATTGATAATGGTTTGATGATGATCCATATATTTTAATTTAAAACATTCTAATCAAATGGACCAAAATTTTGAATACTTAGAAAGGATGCTAAAACTATTGGCTGAAATTGTATTTAAATATTTAGAAAATCTAGCATTTAATTTTTAACTGTAAAATAACTCATAAGTTGATATATTTTTATTGTTTTACATTTCATTAAAAATAGACTAAAATTTTAATTTTTTACATTCACATACAGCATATTTGTGGTATGTAATCATAAATATATAATGACCTTATACATATAATTTATAGATACCAATGTTTTGGCTAGGTCACACTGGCCCTCAACAGAGTAATGAATTTTATAAAAGTGGTTGTAGAGGTTCTGAAAATATTGAGGTGCAACAAAAGTGAAAGTTCTACCAATATAAAACAGGTAGAAATAATAAAAATTAGAACCTATTAAGATAAATGGTTTTTTAAAAAAATATTCTATGTAGAAGGTATTTTACTAGTATCATCATGTTTGTTGATATAATTTTTGGCCTGGCTTCTCTGATCTTATGTTAATATCTGTATAGGATTCTGATGTTACATTAATCAATGCTATAATCTTTATCCAGAGCATGGAGTGAGAATGCTGATGGGAATGAGTGCTGCTTATCTGCATTAATATATTAATCTGGCTGCAAAAGAGATGAAGACTTTAAGTTTAGATAGATGTTTACTAATATTTGACTAAGTAGAATATGCTGTTTTCATACTGTTTTAAAATATGTCCAATATTGCCTATAGTTCCTTTTACATAAGAAATACAAATTCTTAAAGTTGTTTCTTGTTTTGATTGTTTAGGGCTTGAATTAAAGTTTGGTGCATAATTCTATTATTACAACCATTAACAAATAACTCGTAACTTACATGATTTACTTCTCCCAGATATGATTTATCTAAAATATTAAATATTCTAATAAAAAAAGTTTTGGCTACAGAAAATATTTAAACTGGAGGAAATTGTAGATATTTTTATTTATACATATATATTGTAATCATATAAAAATGGGGAAAATTTGTCTTGTTCACTACTGCAAGTTGTGGTGCCAAGTAGTAACCATATGGAATCAGTTAGCAGAATCTTTGAAATCTTCTGAATTCCTGTGCTAAATTCATAGTCATAAATGGTTTATGCTCATGCTAACCTTGTATTAACACATAATTAAATGAACCTAACTAAGACTGAAGATTACTTGTTCTCTGTATATTCTGAAACAAAGGATACCTTTGATCGAATCTACATTATAACCATAATATAGATATTTATATGTGTGGGGTTTTAATTCGTTTTAAATACTTATAGTGTGGGGCTATGGGTAACTCCTAATCTCAAACAAATGATCATAAAACATTTAAATATTCTCAAGCTAAGGTATGTGTGTTACTAAACTCATATGATGTGTCATGACCCAATGTGCAAATATGAAGTAGTAGTAAAATAAATTTATAACACAAAAAAAAATCAAACGCTATTGAAATTTGAATAAAGTATTTGCTTCATCTTTTATTATGATCTAGATGAGAGGCAACAATAAATAAAAATAACAATAAAGTAGTAATGGTTATTTCTTTATTAAGCTTTCACTGGATTCATAAAGATTTATCAGGTGCATGAGTACTAAAATGAAGACAGTATATTATGTGCTTAAATAATGCACTAAATAATAACATTTAATACAACAAATTTGTATTAACAATAAAATAATAAAAGAAAAAAAAATACTCTTCATTTTAACATAAATGTTAATACAGATTAAATGTCTTTTTTTTTTGTTATATATAATGATAAATCGATGTATCTGTACTGTCATATAATACCATAAAAATAGCTACCTGTCCTTAAGGTTTTGCCTATTTATGGGTATACAATCCATACAATATATAGCAAAACAATAAAAATGGTTAGAAACTTGTTTGTTTATTAAATTATGATTAATCAACCATGTTTTACAAATTATATATATGGATTTGCCCTCTTTTTTATTTAATTTTTTTCTTTGTTATTTGTGGAGAGCAAACATTAATTTTATTTAATAATTCCTTCTCCTCAATTCAATGTTTAGACTTTCATTTTTTGTTACTGTTTTTCTTAAATGTCGCCTTTGCTTATTGACAATATGATTTAGAATTGTAGATGATTAGCAGCAACATTTTTTACAGTTATTTCTCTGGGTTCGAATATTGGTCTATTTGTTCTCCAGGTTGGGATGAGTTGATTAAACATACAATTTATTTTCTCACCTATGCATATTCCACAATGTTCCATTGATTTAAGATAGAACATACAGGAGAATGGGAAAATCTTTTGAGAAGTGGGTTGCCTTTTAGTGCATCCTGTCAATTATGCAAAACACTAATGGAGATTTATCTTTCCGTTGATAAGAACAAAATTAATATGGTAAAAGTTTTCTAATAATTTTCTTTCACTGCACTTGATAGGGCAAAACAAGAAAAAAATTTCACACACACACGCTCTTTTTTTTTTCATATACAGTATATATATATATATTTCAGGAATCCTGTTTTCTAACTTTTTATTGTTGACAGAAATGATAACAATGGCATAAATAATTATACTATAATATTTTAGAATGATTATATATATATAAACATATGAAAAAATGTAAATATAAACAACTAACAATACACATATATATTTCTAATTTTGGTTATTATTATTATTCCATTTCAATACAATTCACATATTTTATTTTCATTCTTTTTTTTTTTTTTTGTTATTGTTGCCTCTTCACTACTCTTAGATAAAAGATTAATTTTATAAATATCAATAAAAAATACTCACAATGAAAAACATAACTTGATATAAAATCTCTGAAATATTTTATAAACATATTTTTTATGTAATAAATGGCAGTAAGGGTTGAACTATTTCAATCCTTACAATATATATATATAATCTTATTTCTATTCCTTATTATAATAACAATCCAGAAAATTATTTAATTCAAACACACATATATATATATATGCATATATTAATTACATGATTTTCATGAACTTTATAGATATAAATATTATAATTATAATGGAAATTTTTACGTATTTACTTAGATAAAGTTCAATTATAACTAAAATTCAAAACCAAAAGCAGTTCCAATTTTAGCCCAACATCAATGTTTATCTACGCAAATACATGGAATTTCCCATGACAAATTCAATATTTACATATCCAAATATTAAATCACCCCACATGGCTAACAAATTCAGAATTTCTTAGCCATGGTGATTTAATATTTGGATATCTATTTCAGTTTAGCATTAAGCATTAGGATTATTTTCATATATATATAAAAAATAAAATCAAACTATAATGAAAGTGATAAAATTTTGTAAAACTGGATTCTACATAATAAAATTTTGTAATAATAAAATGAAGTAATAACTGAACAAGAAATAGGTAAAACTGAATTATAGCAAATAAGATGTTAAGAGTAAAATATAGCAATAATGATAAAATGTATAGAATTAATAAATACAAATTACATCAAATCCAATCAAAATACAATTCTCTATATAGCCAGCATTAAAAATACTGTGACTAGAATATTACCTCCAAGAGAATCAAAAATTCGAACGGATATCACTTCAAAAATAAAAAGAAAGAAAAATGGCAAAAAATTTCAGCTTATTAATAGATTGATGTTCAATATGGCACTTTTTATGACTAAACATTTATTTACCCCCTCTCCTCCTAATAATAAACACTTAAATAAAATGATACCATTAAAAATCTTTACTTTAATTATTCTGTAAATTAGGGAATAGAAAATATAAAAGAATACATGACTTTTTTAAAAAAAATATTTGGACACCTCTGATAGATTTTCGAATTATTTCATCTATTTTTTTAAAGGATAATCAATAATATCCATTTTCTCTTGCTTACATAATTCATTGATTACTATAAGCTAAAGAAACATAAGTATTTATTTTTTTAATCAAATAGATCGCTAAATGGAAAACTGGAACGTATTTTAAAATATAAAAAAAGATTTTTTTTATTTAGAATATTTTTTGCCAATTATTAATTAAATAGACATTTTCAAAACAAACAAAAAAAAAAAAGTATCTGTCTTTGGTTATACCCATAACAGCTAAATTATAAAAGAACATATTAAATGAAAAATAAATAAAACGTAACATTAATAAAAAGAAGTATTGAAAGTGAATATATATCACTGCAAATCACAGATTTCTCCAACACTTCTTTTGTAACTTAAAAATTACTTAAGGATTAGATAGTACTTCCATATTTGTCAATAACCTGTACAAGATATTTATACAGTTATCTTTCCCTATTTAACTCAAATTTAAGAATATTTAAATATCAAGTTATTGATGAAATTAGAAAGCCTGTAATTAATTAAAAGCTTTAAGCTGCATAATTTTCTTTTCTGCTAAATATAATCACAAAATTAGTCAAATAAAATAATTAACTGTACTCTATAAACTCCTGCACAGTGGGGAATGTTGTTTGCTGTTAATCATTACACACTACAGAGGATGAAACTATGTTATGAACTACTTTAAAGAGTTCCTCAATATAAAATGATTAACTTAATCACAGTTTATAAAATTATATAGTAAAAAATAAAATAATTATAATTTATTTTTAAAAAATAATCAAAATTTTAATTTTCTAGTTTATAGTAGTGTGTTTATGCCCTGTGATCAATCACATAGCATCACATTCAATTACAATTGATCAATGTTTTTGGAAAAGAAATATGGTTAAAATTATGTAATTTAATACCACTTAAATACTACAATTCTTACATATTATCAATATCTATTTTCAATGTTAAAAAAAGGTAATAACTTTTGCATTTCTCTAAATGATTATTAGTAAAGTTAATATTAGCTTAAATTTTTATATTATTTTCTTTTACAATTTAATTTAATTCTAAATATTATGCTATTTTTATTTTATTTTTGTATGTCTTAATTTATAATTTTAATGATTTTAATGAGCATCTAAACAATTTTCCAGCTTATCAAACATACAACACTAAAAATTTAAATCTACTCATGGAACAAAGAAGTTCAAAATTCATTAGTAAGATAATTCACAGACTATATTCACAAAAAATCATTTAAATAAACATGTGAATATTAAACACTTAATTTTATATCAATGCCAATGTGTTTTGTCAAATAAATGATTTTTTTATCTGACCAATCTGCTTTATAGTAATGAATCAAATGTGAATACTCGAAAAGGCTGAAACTTCTTATTAGTGTCAACTTTTGTTTTATATTAATCAAGCCAGCTTACAATTTGTTCCATGAAAAGATTTGTATTCTCAACAATTATATATTCAATAAGCCATAAAATTATTTATGTGATCATAAAAATCAATACAATTTCAGCTAATTAATATTTGAGATTACAAGCTGACTTGAATAATATAAAAATAAAATTGTTGCTAATAAAAGCTTTTAGTCTTTTAGGGTATCATTGTTTGATGGTAGAGATATAAAAAAACATGGGCATTATTTAGAAGTTCATTTAAAGGACTTTGTGAATCTAACATGAATTATCTTAGAAATATATTAGAACTTGTTTGTTCAGTTATTATGTTTTATATTCTCAGTATTACATATTTCATAATCCATAAACTTATTTGTATGCTCATTAAAATCATTAGAATTTCATCTAAATTATTACTAGAAACTGTGGGCAGAATTGATTAATATAAAAACAAAAATCACTGCTAATAAAAAGTTTTAGCATTTTGGAGTATTAATGCTTGATTTATTATTATATAGCAAACTATGGTCAAATAAATGATCAACTTTTTATCTAATAAAATACATTAGTATTCACATTAAAAAAAGTTGAGCACTATTTATAAATTCATTAAAATTATTTTTAGAGGAATTTAGATTGTGAATTATCTCTCTATTAATGAATTGATACTTGTTTATTTCTGAAAAGGCTTATCAAAATTTGTAAACAGTGAGCTGCCACATCCATTGTACTTGATTCCAAGATACATTGTGTATAGATAGCACTTAGTAGAGCACACTATAGATAATGTATGTACTGAAATGTAAAAGCACATTGCTTTCAACATATCTAAATACACACATACATATATATCACAAATACTTTCTAATTGTATATCTATATATATCACATATATTTAAATTTAAAAATCATAGTACATATAAACATTAAAATTATTACCAATTTTTTTTTAAAAAAAAAAAAACATAGTGTAATGCACTTGTGAAAAAACAGAGAATTGATAAATTGAAAAAGAACATATTTTTCATATATATATTCTAACGATACAAATTTTATTAATCTTAATATAAATTAGGCAAGATGACTTTCTTAAGTAGAAATTTCCTAAATGTAAATTTTCTTAACTGTAAATTATATACGAACGATGATTTTTGAGTTAAGAGATGTTCCAGCTATAACTTATTTTATAGCCGCCACGTTGTAGCCAAATCTAACAAATAAGAATTCTCTTAAATGTAAATTAACGAAAGATGAAAATTTTTCTTAAGTATCAATTATACAAGCGATGTATTGATTAAATAATTTCTCAAGTACAATGTATAGATTAATATATTTCATACATATAAATTTAATATAATCTCCTTCGTGCGACCACGTTACAAGACAATTGTCACTAAATAAAAATCAATTCTAACAAATGAAAAGTTATTCTTTATTTTGTTAACTTTATAAAAACTTATTAAATTAACATGAAACGCATTTTGCAATTTTTCGATCTGTCATCCACATTGTGTTTTAAATAGAATTAAAACGATTGGGAAAGTTTACAAATATCACATATATTATTGGATAGTTTAAGCTAATTATAACTTTATTCTAGCCAATGAGAATTTCTATTCAAATGGTCGCACATCCACGTTATGGATTGATTGTACTATATTTAAATCTATATGGCATTTAAACACTTGCAGCTAAATTGCATGCCAATTATAACATTTTAAGGATGGATCGATGGATACTTCATCATTCCCAGCTGACACTATTTCTGAGGCCTACTGAGATGATGATGATGGTACAGAACATTTATAAGCATAATTGCCATGGCGCCAAATTGCAACTTTAATAAAATATAAAGGTTAAATCTCAATTCAATACTCTTAGTAATAATATTTCATGAATGGGTTAATACATAATCGATTTAGAGAACACTGAGAACGCATTAAAATTGATAATATTAATATCTTTAGGAATTCTAGGTTATTCGCAGCGCACTCCCCAGTCACTATGATTAAAGCTGCAATTAAATTTTATTCTAATTACACAGTTCTATATCCATCTCCACCCTCCTGATCCACCACTATATCAGCTTCACATCCATATGTCTATTACACTATTATTTATTTAACTATTAAAATTTACATTTTTGCCAGCTCATTTCTCTCATTATAATCTCTTCTCAGAGTTTTTTAGAATAATTAGGTGTGGAAATCGAATAAGCTGCGATAGATTATTAGTGATAAACACTCCTCAAGATCACTGGTGATAAACACTCCTCTCATGATCGCCTCCAAGGTGATCTTGGTTGTCTATAATGCAGTTTAATATCTATTTACATTAAAGCTCGGAATAATTTAAGCTTATTAAATCTTTTAGAAATACATTATAAACCTATTCACAATTATAACCAAATTATAACGAAGTGTGTCTAGAGAGGGGTTTGAATACAACGGATGGAGAAAGGATTTTATGCCCACCCTCTGCACTCGCTATCACTCAATACTATTTCTATTCACGGTTTATATTACAACAATATTAAATTATTTGGTAATTCTAAGTAGCTGAAATTAACCATTTAACTAATTTTACCGGATATTATTTATGTACATGATAATTTAAATATTAGTAATAATATATTGATGTATGATTGGATTGAAAATATCTAGATAATAATAACCCACAAAAACATTGAGACATACGCAAATTTTATTTAAATCAAATAAAAAATTTTATTTGACAAACTACTATTCAATACAGAAACATATACATTATATTTACGCTTTCATTTTATCTTAAATATAGTGAATACCGATTCCTTCTCTTTTATTACTGATTTGTTTTAGAACTAATTTCTCCCCTAATTAAATTTAATAATTTTATTTAACGAATCTAAAATTAATATTCCCTCGAAAATTTCTTAATCTTATTCTATCATCCTGATCAAATATTCTTTTGTCCTAATCTTTACAACAAAGATATCTTAAGAATAGTGAGAATAAGTCATTGCAAATAAATCGGCATCTATATCAATCATCATCATAGTGCACACACTCTATACTCATGTTCTTATGACATAATAATATTTTAACAATATTACCTTTCCAGTGAAGTTCTCAGCTGGCTATGTAAATATTTATTAAATAATTTTATATACGCATTGCTTACGCCTATGCTTAAACATTCGTAAGTTTTATTTAACCCTTAATTCCACATTTATCAACTTTATTATTTTTGGCTCGAATGATAAATTAAATCTACAAACAATATTCAGGTACACCAATCGCACATACATTAACTGCATTTATTCTGACATTAAATTGAGTTTGCGACCTTGTATCGACATTTATAATAGTGCTTATCATGGCTATTTCTCATACACTCGTAAGGAATATCAAACATTAATATGAGGCAGGCAGTGACCCGAACGAGAGAGAACCTTTTCACTAAGGTTGAGATATGCTAGGATTTTTATCGCTAGTCATACAAAAACATAGGTATACCAATTACCACTGGCCCTCAAAATAAGAAACCTTCTTACGGTGTAGCTAACACTCAAGTGGGAAAACTCTTCCGCTAGGTTCAAATACTTTATGAATATAGCATAAATATCTTAGTGAGCTAGACTTCACTGGCTTTGTGGAGACTTTTGTCTATCCATAGGCATATAGGTCAAAACATCAAATTATACAAGTAAAACTTTCACATCTTTAATATTCTTGCAAATTAGTGCACCGGAATATGAGCCCATAAATTTTCCAAGCATAAATCAGCTTGTTTCTGGCTTTAAATCTATGCTAACAATAATAATAAACAATAAGAAATGCGTATAAAATTGTCAAAACTATTTCCATGCACTTTTATAAGAAAATGATGATGTTGTAGCTCAATAAACACGCAATTTTACTTATAAGTCTAAACATTTGACAATAACTTCTGATACCAATAATAATATCTCTAAGTGGTTTTTTTTTCCTAAAAAAATTGTTTGTAAAGCATTTTAAATAAGGCATATTAGAATGACATGATATCAATTTCACCTACCCCCAAAATGACAATAATAGCAAAAGCATTTAAATAAGCATATATAAAATCATCTGATATCAATATCACCTACCCTCAAAATGACAAAAGAAAAACATTTAAATAAACATATATAAAATCACCTGATATCAAATCACCAACCCGCAAAATAACACTATTATAATTACAGCATGAATGAATTTTAAAACGGATATACATACTCATACATAAAAAAAGAAATTCTCTTTTTTCTATATTAAATGTCCTACATACATTATAGTGAATAATAAAAAAATATATATACTTATATAAAGTTCTTTAGCAAGTTTCCTCCAAGTTCCTGATTATTATTTTTCCTTTTTCCGTTCCTCCTTAATCGGTTTATAAGAGCACATAAATCTTTGTAGCAAAAGTTTTTTTGATAGGGTTTGATTCCTCTGCCATCATATATACGATTTGTATATTGTTGAAATGAGTTCCTCAATTTTAAGTTTATGCAGATTAAAGTTAAATAGCATTCGTTTAAATTTTTCACAATATAAGTCTATTTCTGATTGTCTTTTTCCATCTTTGAATTCATTTTAGATTTCATCATCAACCATTATCAATCCACTGCAGGATGAAGGTCTCTCCAAGTTTAATCCATCTTCTCCGATCTTTAGCTTCTCTTTTCCACAACACCCCTGCACATTTTCTTATTTCATCCATCCATCTCACATGTGGTCTCTTTCTGAGTCTTTTACAATCTCTTGGAATCCAGTTTAAAATTTCAATTGTCCATCTATTATCATTTCTTCTAGCAATATGTCCAGCCCAACTCCATTTCAATCTTTTAATTTTTTCAATAAGGTCAGTAACACCTGTTTGCTGTCTTACCCATACATTGCGTTTTCGATCTCTTCTTGTTACTCCCAACATACATCTCTCCACACTCCTTTGAGTGATCTGAAGTCTCTATATTGCTCTTCTATTAAGTGTCCAAGTCTCAGATCCATAAGTAAGAACTGGTAAAACACATTTGTTAAAAACCATTCTTTTCAAACACATAGGCATATTTCCTTTTAGTATCAAGTTATTTCTACCAAAAGCACTCCAACCAAATTTAATTCTATGATTAATTTCCTCCATTATGTTTCCATCTGTATTAATAATCTGACCAAGGTATTTGTAACTGTTAACTTCTTCTAATTCTTCATAATCAATCTTTATTTTCATATTTTGAGCAAATTGATTAAACATTACTTTAGACTTTTTAACATTTATCTTTAGTCCTACTTTTCTACTTTCATTTGCTAACTCCTGCAACATTTCCTGCAGCTCTGAAGCATTATTTGCAAAAACAACTACATCATCTGCAAAATCTAAATGACTTAAATACTCTTCATTTACTTTCATTCCTTTAGTTTCTCATTTTAATCCACAAAATACTTCTTGCAGCACTGCTGTAAAAAGTTTTGGAGATATGGAGTCACCTTGCCTTACACCTTTCTCAATGTTGATTTTTCCAGTATCATTATGTAATCTAATTGTTGCTGTTGCATTTTTATAAATATTCTTTAAAATATGACAATATCCTGGATCTATACCTTGATGATCCAATGCTTTAATCACTGAAGAAATGTGTATAGAATCGAATGCCTTTTCATAATCTACAAATCCAAAACATAATGACAACTCATATTCATTTGTCCTTTCTATGACTTCGCTCAATACCTGGAAATGATCTATTGTACTAAAACCACTTTTAAATCCAGCTTGTTCTCTTGGTTGGTGGAAATCCAAAGTTCTCTGTAGACTAGTTGTAATTATCTTGGTAACAATTTTATATAAAACTGATAAAAGGCTGATAGGTCTGTAATTTCTAATATCTTCTTTATCACCTTTTTTAAATATTAATATTATTACTGCATTCTTCCAATCTTCCGGTACATCTTTATCATTTAATTTGGTATATAACTTTGCTAAAATTGTTTCTATTTCTTCACCTGCTTCTTTTAATATATCAATTATAATTCCATCATTTCCTGGAGCCTTTCCTTTCTTCATACATTTAATTGCATGTCTCACTTCTTCATTTAAAATTCTGGGCAATTCGGAAGATGTAATAGATATAGGAGGTACTTGTTCTTTATTACTATATAATTCTTGATAAAAAATCTTCTACCAATTTCATGATGCCATCTCTCTTTTTAGTAATAATTCCATCTTTTTTTCTTATTGCAGATATAAATTTCCTAACAATACCAAAATATTGTTTAACATTCTTGAGACTTTTATTTTCTTCTACAGCTTTCCTTGCTATTTCACAGTTATACTTTCTTATATCATTTTCAACTCTTTTCCGTACCATTTTACAAAATTCGAGATATTCAATTCTTTTTAATACATCATTTTTGTATATCTTCATATTCCTTCTTTTCTTCATAAATTCTCTAGTCTCAGTAGAAATTTTATTAGTCAATTGCTGCTTTTTTCTACCAGCTATCTTTGTTGCAGTTTTTAAAAGTGTATCAGTTATTTTCATATTAATTTCATTCAAATCTGAATCATGTGCAAAATCTCCTAACACTTGAAACCTATTTGTAAGTTCTAATTTAAATTCATTAGAATGTTTCTGAAGATTAGGAATATCAACTGTAAATATTGTTTTTCTCAATAATTTTTGTCTCTCTAGTTTTACATTAACATGTAACTTACACCTTACTATTCGATGATCACTTTCTGTATTAAATTTATTAAGAACATTACAATCTTGAAATATGTATTTCCTGTCAGTCAAAATATAATCCAATTCTGCTGTACCTTCATTTGGATGCTTCCATGTCCATTTCCTTTTAACATTTTTCCCAAAAAATGAATTCATAATATAAAGTTTTTCTTTTTCTGCAAACTCCACAAGTCTATGTCCTCTCTCATTTCTATTACCATAACCAAAATTACCTACAGCAATTTCATATTTCATTTGTCTACCAATTCTAGCATTAAAGTCTCCCATAACAATTTTAAAATGTTGTTTACTCTGATCAAAAGTCTTTTGTACATCCATATAAAAATCTTCTACTACTTCATCACTATGAGAACTTGTTGGGCATAAACCTGAATTATCTGCATTTGGTATCTGCTATTAAGTTGTATAACTAATCTTGCAACTCTGTCCGATACACCATCAATCTCCACAATTTTGTTCTTCCACTTTTTATTTATAATGAATTCTACTCCACTTGTGTTTCCACTATGTGTGCCTTTATAATAGAGTATATGTCCACTTTTTAAATCAATTGTTTCTTCACCTTTTCTTCTAACTTCACAAAGTCCAATAATGTCCCATTTAATATAATACAAGTCTTCTTCTAATTCTTGCAATCTTCCTTCACTTGAAAGTGATCTGCAGTTGTAAGTACCTAAATAAAAAGTCATCATCAAATGGCAGTCTGGGTCCACAATCAGGGCATTCTTAGCACCCTCCGCCTTCGGCCACCAACCACTGCCTTGGTTGGTGACTTTACAGCCTCCTGGGAATAAGGACCATGCTTTATTTTTGTCTGTCATAATTGTGACAATTATTTTAGATTTAAATTGACTTATATACACGATATCAAACTTCTGGGTTTTAAATTTTACTATTTGCTGATACAATCATGATTAACATTTAACTTCTGGAGATTAAAGATGTGTGCCAATTTAAAATTTATTCAATACACATTGTCTTTTCTTAGTACAATGTTAAATTTAGCAAAGTTATTCTTAAGAGACAAAAAGTAACAATAAATGATTTTTAAATTTTATAGCACAGTTTTTCTCTGTCAATGAAAGAAAAACTTGCAACAGAAAAGTTTCAAATATAAAAGCCCCTCTCCTCTGCTAACACAGACTTTATAGAGAAATGCCACCTGACCATCTGGCCATTCTCTTTCTTAATTAATTGACTGGTTCACTATTCTCTGGTTAATTTTTAACCTTTTTGCTCTTTTAGAAAAATCCACGCCAAATTCCAATCTGTATTTTAACAGACGACCACAATTAATCCTACAATTCAACAGCTATAAATGCCAATTAATTTTTGACATTTCACAGACTATTATCGTTAATTGTACACTTAAATTCCATGGTGAAATCTGTATAATTTAAAGACTCTGATAATTGACTGAGTAATATAACACCCATGAAACCTACATTAAAAGTAAATAACAGAAAAGCTTTCTTACTTTTTCCATTAAATAATGAACCAAAATATATATTGCAGCCCAGTTTTAAACCCAGACTTTGAGTTAAATTTGGCTGCTAATATTAAACTTATTAAAAAGATTTAATTTCTTATTTAAAGATTGTTTTACAACATGACAAGGAATGATTATTAATTGTGAATTTGACAATTAAGATCCACAATTAGATTATATACACACACATTGCAGGTATATAATTTTTTAATTAACCTTTAATACTTTAATCCTTAATTATAATCTTTAATTATTATAACTATATTATTATTATTTTTTCACTTACTCTCATGAACTATTTATTTCTAACTTAGTATAAAATAATGACCATTCATCATCACTATCTAATGTAGTTTTTAAGAGTCACACATCTCCCTTTTCTCAGTTAACCTATCAACAAATGTATAAATCTTGCTTTTCTAAATATATTTTTAATATTAACTTGCCCCATAAATTAAAATAAATAATCTTTTGGTTAGAAACATCTTAACAATAAATTTTCATATTGTTTACTAAGTCAAATATACACAATCCTTATAAATATGGGTTCGAACTTGGTCTTGGCTAAAAAATTTTTTATTAAAATATATATATAAATTATGAAGAACATTTTGAATTGAACCTTCTCTTTCATAGTTAACTTAAAAAATGGAGTCTTGGACAAATCCAAGGGCTACAATATATATATATATATATGTTTTGAAAGATATTCTTTTTCTTTGATTGCTTTTTAAAATTCTATGAAATGTGAGACAGCAGTTTCAGTATAGATAGGTGCAGCCTTTCCAGTAAAATTTCCTTATGATTTCAAAAATTTTAGTGGAACGTTGACTAATCTCTCTTACAGACTCAAGGCTTTGCAATGCAATATAAAATCATTTATCATTCCATATCTTTCGCTTATAAATATAATATTTTTTCCTGATATAATTTGAAAAAAATCATCCATTGTAGATGAAACTTTAATTGCACCAAAAGGACATGTTAATAATTCTCTGGATTTGTTTTATATATATTATTTCAAGAACATAGGATTCATTGTAATTAAATAAATGGCTGACATCAGAATTTTCTTCTTTCACATTTATTTTGATAATTTTCAGTTTATCACTTAAGAGAGCATTATGCTAATTGCCATTGGCTAAAAAGAAATTGCTGCAAAATTGCTAAATCATTATAAAAAAAAATTGGAATTTTTTCCTTTTTTTTTTGTGGGCCCCGAGGAAAGAAAGAGGGGGGAGCAGTAATACGATATAAATGAATCACTCTTTTATATTATAAAAAGATTATGCTTAAAATTTACAAGTTGAAAATGATTATGCAAATAAATAAAAATATTTCTGCGTTTTATAATGGTTATTAGTAATATTTGTGATTACCATGAATACTTTGTTATATTAAATTCCACAACATATTTAATATGCCAACAACACACAGTTGATTAATAATTGAAGACAATTGAATAAAAAGAGAAATCTTGAAATAGAATTAACTTTACTAACTTCTTTGCCCTATGGTTAAAATGAATAAAGAGATGAAGACCTATTCGTTTCATATATTGACTGAAAAATAAAGCAATTTTTTAAGTTAGATAACAATAAAATTTAACAATGCAAAAACTATTCTTTTTCTTTCATCATTAAAAAAATAAATTTTATTAACTCTTTGCACTAACATTTTGAGTGAACGACACTTTTTGAAATAAAGTGTTTTTAAATGTTTAATTTTATGGAAAAATTATTTTAAAAATGTATTTGTATCAAATTTATAAGATGTATATCTTTTGATATTAAACATACTATTTTTAAATAAAATAAGTTTCATAAATTTGTTTGACCTTTAAATCAGAAATATAATAAAAACTTATTTTTAAATACTTTTAAACTTTAAAAAAAAGCAAAATAAATAATTAATGCATTATCTTTAATAACAAATATTAAAAAATTATTAAGTAATAACTGTAACTGAAAGAAAAGCAGTGTATTGATACATTTTTAAAAAATTGCATGAAAAATGTAGCCAAGATGGATATGTTTGTTATCAAAAACTATTTGCTGCAACAACTGAATTGTTGATAAGCAAGACAAATTTTAAGTAAAACACTCTCCTGAGTCATTTACTATAAGTTATATTTTAACAACCCTTCAGTGACAGTTTCAACCATAATTGCAATATTTACTTTTTACAATTAAACCTGTATTCAATCTCATATACTGATAATCTACATATTATTTATTACAAATATAAGTTTTACAAATGAAAAACATTCTAAAAAATATTTTAACTGTGAAAACATAGAAAAAAGGAATAAAGCCAAATACTTAATGAAAATGATATTTTCCTCCCATTGGAAGATTGCCCTTGCCAATTAAAACAATTATTGAATGAATTTA
Source organism: Epiperipatus broadwayi (assembly GCA_028023455.1). Classification (NCBI taxonomy): domain Eukaryota; kingdom Metazoa; phylum Onychophora; class Udeonychophora; order Euonychophora; family Peripatidae; genus Epiperipatus; species Epiperipatus broadwayi. Next base: position 1,278,435 of record JAQFVV010012564.1, on the reverse strand, counting down.
TTATTTGTATTCCATATTATATATAAAAATGAATTCTTGTTCAGACACCAGACAACAAAGAATTCTGCTTTACAATTTAAAATTGGACATATAATTTTTAAAACATCACAAAAAATGTTTGCACTGTCATTTATGAAAACATTTTTTTCAGCTAATAAATTGCAACTTTTATTTTCCCATAATCATGGGTTCATTTGTTTTCCTAAAAGCAAACTTTTTCAAATAAAAACTACTTGTAATCATGAATATTTCTGATGTAAAATAAATATTTTATAAATATGTTAAATAAATAATCATAAATATGTAATAAACTAGGGAAATATATACATTTTTTTTATTCCCAAACAAAACAAAACAAACACAAACATGCCCAGTCTCAAAACTTGTAAACAAAGAATTACCAATTAATGGCCATTGACATTTCTTTTTTATTACAATTATATCAATCAGAAATATTATTAATTCTTTTGAATTTTGATACCTTTATGGCCTAGATTTTCACTTTTTTTTTAATTAATAAACCAATATAAACTTTAGTTCTGATTTTTGCCATTAAGTTAATGCAATCACAAGATCACCATTTCTTATGCTTGCTTATAGCAGTCATTAAAACAGGCAAAACTCTCTATTCGTATTGCGACTCAATCCAAGCAAGAGTAATCAATAGATGCCAGAAACCTTGTGCATAAAATCCCAATCTAGTGCCTACTCATCCAATATCCCCAGACTAGTTTCTGGTTGTGGCCTTCATCAGTGAGGAGCCTTGGATCTGAGAACTGCACCTAGATCTTAGGATCAAATGCAACCCTCCAGAAGCAACCTTTTCTCTCAACTACAAAACTATGAGTCTTAAATTGAAAACACCATAATATTCTTAATCCAAGCTCATTAGCCTACATAGTCATATAGTTCTGAACTCAATTCAATACCTATACATTTGGGTGACTTTGGTTCTTTAATAACCATAGCCACCAGTATCCTATTAGGCAGGATTGGTTTTGAGCCAATAAACATCACATGATCACCATTTCTTATGCTTGCTTATAACTGTTATTAAAACAGGCAAAATTCTCTATACATATTGCCACTCAGTGCAAGCCAGAATAATCTATAGATGCCAGAAGGTTTGTGTACAAAATCCCTATCTAGTGCCTACTCATCCACTATCCACAAATTATTTCTGGCTTGTGGCCTTCATCAGTGAGGAGTCTTGGATCTGAGAGCACTGCACCTAGATCTTAGGATCTAATGCACCTTCCAGCACAATGACCTTTTTTCTCTACTTAACTAGACAACTATGAATCTTAAATTGAAAACACCATAATATTTTCAATACAAGTGCATTAATTTATATAGTCACATAGGTCTGAACTCAGTTCAGTACCTATACATTTTGGTGACTTTGGTTCTTTAATAACTATAGCCACCATTATCCTATTAGGCCAGATTGGTTTTAAGCCAATAAACATCACATGATCACCATTTCTTATGCTTGCTTATAACTGTTATTAAAACAGGCAAACTTGCTATATGTATTGTCACTCAGTGCAAGTCAGAGTAATCAATGGATTCCAGAAGGCTTGTGCATAAAATCCCCATCTATGGTCTAATCATCCAATATCCTCTGTGGCCTTCATCAATGAAGAGCCTTGGATCTGAGAGCAGTGAATGAGCTTGAATTGAAAATAGAGATAAAAGATGGCTGGAGCCTTGGATCTGAGAGCAGCAAATGAGCTTGAATTTAAAATATTATGGTGTTTTGAATTTAAGACTCATAGTTTTGTAGTTAAGTAGAGATAAAAGGTGGCTGCTGGTGAGTTGGATTAGATCCTAAGATCTAGGTGCAGTGCTCTCAGATCCAAGGTTCCTCACTGACAAAGGCCACAAGCCAAAAACTACTCTGGGGATATTGGATGAGTAGGCAGTAGATAGGGATTTTATGCACAAGCCTTCTGGCATCCATTGATTACTCTGGCTTGCACTGCATAGCATTATATAGAGAGTTTTGCCTGTTTTAATAAATGAATGCAAGTGACAAAATAATGCTACAGATAGCTCAAAAAAAGTGAATAAAATTCAACAGTGGCACCAGTGCTATCAGAATGCACTGAAGACATGCAAGTGAAAGTGAACATCTTAAAGAAGTAGGTAATTAAAATTAAAAGGTTTTTTTTTTTTTATCTTGCACACATAAATTACAAATGAAATGGCAGTTTTCAGATTGTGCTTTTAATCCATTTCTAGCACAGAAACCAAACAAAATAATTAAATATAAGATTTCTTAATTCCAAGTTATCCATTACTTTAAATACCAGGTGTATATATATATGTGTGTGTGTAATTATTAGAACCCGGTCAACACTTAGACAATCACAATATAAATAACAAATCAAGAATTTCAAACTATTGTCAAGGCAACCTTCTTTTAGCAATAGAGGTGAAAACCATTCACAATATTAGATAACAATTAAGAATTTTGAACTGTTGTCAAGGCAACTTCCTTTTAGCAAGAGGTGGAATCCCTTCCAATATAGATAATCAAGAATTTCAAACTGTTGTCAAGGCAACCTTCCCTATTGCTATATCTATATTAGGATTGTCTAAGTGTTGACTGGTGCTAATGGTTACTTATAACCCATTTAGCCTTGAGCTTAATTACACATTTAAATATATCATCATCAACAACAACCATTATTGATCAACTGCAGAATAAAAGTCTCTCCAAGTTCAATCCATCTTTTCTGATCTTTAGCTTCTCTTTTCCATATCATTCTTGCACACTTTTATTTTGTCCATCCATCTCACATGCGGTCTGCTTCTGGATCTTTTACAATCTCTTGGAATTCGGTTTAAAATTTCAATTGTCCACCTATTATCATCACTTCTAGCAATATGTCCATCGCAACTTCACATCAGTCTTTTAATTTTTTCAATGAGATCAGTAAAACCTGTTTGTTCTCTTACCCATATATTGCATTTTCGATCTCTTCTTGTTATTCCTAACATGCATCCCTCCATACTTCTTTGAGTGGTCTGAAGTCTCTGTATTGCTCTTCTATTAAGTGTCCAATTTTCAGATCCATGAGTAAGAACTGATAAAACACATTCATCAAAAACCTTCCTCTTCAAACACATAGGCATATTTCTTTTAGTATCAAATTATTTCTAACAAAAGCACTCCAACCAAATTTAATTCTATAATTAATTTCATCCATTATGTTTCCACCAAGGTATCCTGTTAACTTCTTCTAACTCATCATAATCAATCTTTATTTTCATATTTTGAGAAAATCCATTAAACATTACTTCAGACTTTTTAACATTTATCTTTAGTCTTACTTTCCTATTTTCATCTGATAATTCAAGCAATATTTCCTGCAGCTCTAAAGCATTATTTGCAAAAACAACTATATCATTTTCAAAATTTAAATGACTTAAATAATCTCTATTTTCATACACTCCTTTAGCTTTCCATTTTAATCCATTAAATACTTCCTGGAGCACTGCTGTAAAAAGATTTGGAGATATGGAATCACCTTGGCTTATACCCTTTTCCATGTTGACTTTCCTAGTATCATTATGTAGTTAAATTTTTTATAATATCACAATATCCTCGATCTATACTTTGATGATCCAATGCTTTAATCACAGAAGAAATGTTTATAGAATCAAATGCCTTTTCATAATCTACAAATCCAAAGCATAATGACAACTCATATTCATTTTTTTCCTTTTTATAACTTCTCTCAATACATGGATATGATCTACTGTACTAAAACTAATTTTAAATCCACCTTGTTCTCTGTAGACGAGTTGTAATTATCTTGGTAAAAATTTTGTACAAAACTGATAAAAGGCTAATAGGTCTCTAATTTCCAATATTTTCTTTACCACGTTTTTTAAATATTTATATTAGTATTGCATTCTTCCAATCATCTGGTACACCTTTATCATTTAGACATTTGGTATATAACTTTGCTGAAAAAAATTATGTTTCTTCACATGCTTCTTTTAATATATCAATTAGAAAAAAAGATGAAATTATTACTAAAAAGAGAGATGACATCATGAAATGGATAGAAGACTTCTATAAGAATTATATAGTAATAAAGAACAAATACTTCCTATATCATTATATCTTCCGAATTGCCCAGAATTTTAAATGAAGAAGTGAGACATGCAATTAAATTTATATATATACTATGTATTTTATAAATGTTTAAATTATGATAACTACAAATATGATCTTGAAACACAAGGATTAAAAATTTAAAATTATATTTAAATCAGGTTATACAAAAATTTTGAAATAAATCACATACACTTTTTACAGGATGTAATCTTTATTGGATGTTCAACAGTGTCTGTTATATTATTAAAGTTTATTATTGAGTTAAAGTTCTGGGTCAGACATGATTTTTTTATTTCCTAAAGTACTTTCCAAGCTGGATTATAACACATATATATATATCATTTCTTATAGTCATTCTTCAGTTTAAGAGAATATGTATTAATTTTAATATTCTCACGATAAATGATAAAATCATAGTATTATTTCTGAGAACTTCCGTGTAGTAAAAATACAATAACTAATAGTTGTCATATATGTGTGTGTATGCTTGGACACCACAATCGGAAAGTTATGCTATAAAGACTGTATTAGATAATCATTGATAGTGAGAGCTATGAATATTGTTGTATGAATAGCCAGAAACAACTGTTATATTGTTAATATCTATCTCTTATTGAGTTGAAGTTCCATGTCACATGTATTTTTAATTTTCTAAAGTATATTCAACTCTAGGTTAAAATATATATATATTTCTTTTCTTATACTCATTTTTCAGTTTAAAAGAATATATTTATATTAATTTTAATATTCTCAAAAATAAATGACGAATTCATAATATTATTTCCGGGAACTTCCGTGTAGTAAAAATATAATAGCTAATAGCTGTCTTATATATATATATATGTGTGTGTGTGTGTGTGTGCTCGCACTTGTCATCATAATCTGAAAGTTATGCTGTAAAGACTGTGTTAGATAATCACTGATAGTGAGAGCTATGAATATTATTGTAGGAATAGTCAGGTATGGTTGGCAGCCCACCTATTAAATATTGGTAGCAATCTCTTCCAATAATTAAAAATTGTGTTTAAAAAACAGAAAAGACTGAACATAATCAGAGATCCCTTTTTGTATATGTTTAAATCTGCAACTACTAATTACGACGATGTATCTCAACTGTATCTCATGAAAAAAATAGATACAGATCTAAATTTCACAATATCACTATTAGAGATATATGTCTAGTGATCTCACAAAATAAAACTACACACACATTGGTGCGGCATTGTAAAGGTTTGAAAATGAATATACTCAGTTACGTATTTATATTATCACTATAAATTATACAAATTGCAATATATATATATATCATCAGTAATAATCATAAAATCATTTATAGAGATAAACTACTATTATATTAATTCAGATTATGGATAATGAAATTTCGTCAAAACATTAATTGTCATGAATAGTTCTTCTATTCAAAGGGGAAAAAAAGTAGTTCTTCTATTCAAAAGAAAACAGTAGATTATCTTCTTAATTGAATTTCTGACAATGATCAGGCCTTTATTATTAAATAGATATAGAATGAAAGTTAATTAAAATAAAAATGACAGAGAAGTTTGAAATTTGTGCTAAATTAATTTTTATGTGTGTTTATATAAAATATATTTTAGAAATGTAGTTTATTTTGTAATAATTTCACTTATAATTAAAAATTTAAAAAAAAAAAAAAAAACAGGACAATTTAATTACCTGAGTTTTAACTTTGAAAAGCATGCATTCCGCATGTATTTATCAAAAAAGAAAAAAATAATTTTCCTACTGTAAAACATGTATTATAATTAAAAACCAGGGCAAGATAAATAAAACAAAACATGTAGCTTGTTTATTCAAAAATATCATAAGCATATACATGGAATATAGAATAGTTCTAGCAAAATTTACAATTAAGAGTTTCTCTCACAATCAGTGAAAACCAGTGACATTTGAGCTGAAGCTTGAAGTCTACAGGATTTATAACATTGATACCATAAGACCTTATCTCAAAAAATGTTTTACAATGCTGTTCACCAGCAAATTCTTTTTTTCTCACTATGATTATGCCATCTAATGCAAACCTCAGTGATCTTATGCATCTAATGTAAACCTTAGTAATCAACAGATGATTGATAGTAGTACTTAATCAATCCCTATCCAGTTCTATCCTATCCAATATACCAGACAAGCTTCTAGCTTATGGCTTTTATTATTGAGAAGCTTTGGTTCTGGGAATAGTGTATTTAGATCTTTTGACTATAATGCACTAAAATTCTAGCAACTATCTTTTACTTCTCTGTTTTATTATTAATAAGCAACTAGTCCAAGTTGAAGACATACTATTTTTTTTCCAATCTAAACTAGCTCAGAATGTAAATATTATAGTGTTCTTTTTTAATATCTATAGGAAAATTTTATTATTTAGCAAGAATTGGTATAAAGCCAATAAGACAATAAGGCAGTACTGAATAAAAATTTATTAAGCATTATTATTTGGCATAAATTGATTACTAAAGCCTACCTTAGTTTGGCAAAATTATGATGAGTAACAAAGCATTTGATGCTGCTAACAACATTTGTAATTATTATGTGATATGAAGTCATGTAAAATCCTATTGATTTTATAGCATCCTAGACAAAAAAAAAAAAGGTGTATATCTATTAATAAACTAGGAATCCAATAATACATAGATAATGAACTACATTTTTTTAATGAAAAACATTTCTTATTACTTTTATTTAAAAGTCAACTTGCTTTTGGATGTTGAAAAAAAAAAATGTAATAAGTTCTGAAAATTTTTATTTATTTATTTTAAAAGAGTTTTTAAAATAAATAAATAAAAAGAGGCTAGGTTAAGACTATATCTTGATTGTATGTAGATCAAGAAATGAGAAGCATCCGTTTTTGTTTTTTGTAAAATCGCAATTTAATCTCTGGAAAAGTTTATTCCAAAAGGCTTTGATAATCAATATATTAAAGTTATCCATTCATTGATAAATATTCATCACCTACAAATGACTCATTATTTAAAATAAGGTGGATCAAACTATATGAGATTTATTATGGTTTAATAATAAGAGTATTTTTTTTAAAAAAAATATAACAAAGTATAAAATAACTAAAAAAAATGCAGTGTTAAAAATTATTAAACATTTCATATTGCTAAATTACTGAATTCTATTACTATGGAGATTATAACAAGTTTATGATCTAATTAGTAAAAATTAAAAAAAAAAAAACATATTGTACTTAAAAATTTCATGAAATAAAACTAGTAGTGTTTGAAAGTTTTCTTTTTTTTTTTTAATTTTAATAGTTTTTATCGAGAGATTATCTAAAGAAGATTGGATATCTTTAAGCAAACTGCAATTGAAATGTATTTTGAATGTCACAACATATGCAAAGCACTTTTTTCTGATATCTATTATAAGAGATACATTACATAAATCAATGGCATCTTGATTTGACATAACTTCAATAAAATATTATTTCAGTTTTTTAAGTTCTACTTTTTTAAATTATAGATTTAGGTAATCAATACACAATTCAATATATTTATATATATCGAAACCAATATTTAAAAATAAATGAGAACAATGAATAAAAACATTATTTTTTTAGATAAACTCAAAAATGTTATAAAAAAAAAAAAAACAGAATTTTAATAATTACACTATACATATTAAATGCAATAGTTAAATATATGTAGTGACAACAATTATTTTAAATTATATATATATATATATATATATATATATATATATATATATATATATATATATATATATATATATATATATATATATATATATATATATTAAAACAAATCTGCTATTTAGTTCTTTTGCTGTCTATAGTAAGCTTGAGTAATTAGTGATTACCAGATGGTAGTGAATTTCAATCTCCAGACTATTTTCTATCTTTTACCTTTATTAATCACAACTTAGGATAAAAATAGGAAGTAATTCATTTATTCAGTTATCTATCTTCTTTATTTCATTTTACAAATCAAAACATGCTAAGATTTTGAGCTCAAGCTCATTTTCTTTTATGAAGCTGACATTGAGTAAGTAACAATAAATTTTGATAATCTAAATCCTTTTCTAATTACAAAAATCTTTGTATCTAGCAAGAAATGTAAGTGATAGTATATTTATAGCTTGCATGATACATGATAAAAAAAGCAGTTATCTACTCTATTTCCATCTATAATAAGCTTGAGTAATCAATAAATATTAGATAGAGATACATTAAAAATATCATCCTCAGGTAATCAATGAAAATTTGGGATTCAAAGATGCCTGTGGTTAGAAAAGTAATATATCTAACAAATTATACTACTACTAACTAATATCAGATGCAAACAAGTTGCCTTCATATTAAAAAAACATTAGGTATTTTAAAATTCAATTTTTTTTTCATAAATATATATAAAAAGAGGTTCTGTGATCATATGAAGTAATTGCATTGTAAATCACAAAACAACTATCATGAAAAAGATGATTGCCGGGTTATTTTAATGTGAAGTCCAAGATAGTAAGTTTTTGTTATCAATAAATTCATTAGCTGAATTAGTTTGTATTTTGTTAAAGAAATAATTATATTGTTATTACTAAATTAGTCCTAGATTAATATCAAACTATTGGTTTATTAAGTATATGAAACACTCTCAGTCCAAAGCACAAGACAAAATTATTTTAGAGAAAAAACCTCTCTATTTCATTTTCTTACATAGATGCATACCTGAAGCATTTTGAAAAGTGTACAATAATTTTAAAATCAATCATTATTTTTAAAGCTATTTTTTAAATTTGATGTATATTATTTTAATTGACATTTGTGAAAATTTTTCATTTACACATTGTCAATATCAAGTGAAAGAGTCAAATATATAAATGTATGATCAGTGATTAATATTATGTAATACCTGGAGACAATATGTAAATTGAAAGATTTCACAAATGTTAATTAAAATAATATAAATTAATTTATAATATAGCTTTAAAAAATGATTGATTTAAAATTCATACTTTTTTTCCAAAGTGTTTCAGATATGCCTCTATATAAGAAATAGAGATAAATAGAGAAGAAAATTGACCAATCTATATCTTAATAGTAGCTATTTGACTGTTAAATCACAACTATGAAATTTATCTGCAATGAAAAAGGAATCATTGAAACTCCTTGAGGCAAAATCCTGTACTCATAACTACCATGTTTTGCCAAAAATAAGCCCTAGCATAATTTTTCAGGAAGCTCACAATGTAAGCCCTATCCCAAATATAAACCCTACTTAAGATTGTCAGCAAGATGGAAGAAGTTCATTCATTCATTGAAACATACAGACGTATTCCATTATATGAGAAAAGATCCCAAAATAACAAGAATTTTGTAATATAACATTGTATATTTATTTTTAGGTCTTCCAAATTGTTTCAAAATATAGTCAATTTAATGCAATGTACCAGTCTAAATAGGTTTTTCACTTTTCAAAATAGTCTAGAAACAGTTGCAAAGTGATGCCCTTACCACCTCAATTATTTTTTTATTCACCACTTTTAAATCCACAAAAAAAAAAAAAACTTTTTTTTATTCAAAAGATTAAAAAGAAGTTACACAAAGTGAGATCGATCAAATGTGTCAAATGGATAAGATGGGTCATGCTGAATTTAATTATAAATTATTTTATGTTCAAGCTTTATGCATTAGCGCACTGCTATGATGAAGCAAACACCTTATTTTGTCACAAAAGAAAAGTTTACTGCATCATGTAAAAATTTCAGAACTTGTACATTATAAATGCCTGATCATTATGAATAAATTCTAAAAAAATCAACAGCATCTTGACATTTGACTTCACTTCCCATGTTTTTGGGGGATGTGGTTTGTTTAACACTTCTCTTAAAGCACTCTTAACTTGTGTTTTTTTCCAAAACATCTAAGCTGTTTCAAGCAGTATAACTATTTTCCCTACCATTTTTCTTAAAAGAAAACAGAATTTCATATTCTAACTTTACAGCCATTATAAAAATTGACAAACATGTGAATTACACTTCACAAAAAAATGTGCAATAGATTCCCACGATTTCCCAGTAATGATATCATTTGATGCAGAAAAGTCCTTGCAAGAGGAATCTAGGAGAAGAAGCATGTACTATAATAGACATGGCTATCAGAAAAAAATTCTGGTTATTTTTGGGCCATTCTAAAGTAATGAATATAGAAGCATGTACTATAATAGACATGGCTATCAGAAAAAAATTCTGGTTATTTTTGGGCCATTCTAAAGTAATGAATATATATATATATGTTGTGCCATTACAATTTAGTCATTAGCTAAATTTATAGTAATGTGCATGTAAGAAAATGTAAAACAAAAATCATCATCACATTTTTATATAAAAAGGAAGCTGTAGGGCATCCAAGTTTAAAGCCTACAAGATAAAGTTTTGAAAGCTTGAGACAGAAAGAGAGTGGGGCCACAGTTATATACTTTAATTGTTTGTGTGTTGATAGAAAACTCAAAAAAAGTAGTACACACATTTAATATTCAATTTTTAATTTTTTTGTTAAAAAGTAAAGTTATAACACATATGTATAGGCAGTGTATGTTATAAAAGCTATTTAATTAGTCTTATATTTCAAATATTAAACATTTTAACTTTCTTTAAAACTAACCTACACTTGCTAAATTTTAATATCTTATTCTATACTTCTATTTTTGCTTTTCTATAATTGTAATTTGGATTTAAAAGCTAAGGATTTAATTTTAAATATTAGGGTTATAATTACTAAGCTAGCAATTAGATTATTTTAATGTCAGTTTATAAATAATTTGAATGAGTGTGTGTGTGTACATTGCATACATAAACTACATTTTTATTTATTAAATATTGAAAGAAAAATGAGAAAATCTGTTAAATTATTTTTTTTATTCAACAGTTTGTACTATAAGGGTTGTTTTTCTGTTAAAAAACTTAGAGACGATGTGAGAAGTCTAATTTTAAAAGTGTCTCATCTTAAGATCAAAAGAAAGAAGCTCAAATTTGAGATGTTACATAGGTGTAAAAAAGGATTAAGACTATTTTTTCCTTCAAAACAAAAGTTTGTCTGGAAACCAGGTGTGTGATTTTTTTTTAATGTTCCTAAAAAAGATTGCACTCTCCAGCTAAAAAATGAATTGGTCAAAAATAGAAATAAAAATCGGATATAAAAGCAGTCTGGAAAATCAGTTGATATTGTTAGAGAGACTTTTTAAAAATTATTGAAACTAAAGCAGACAAACATTTTTAATTCTGCTAGATAACCTTTTTTTTTTAAAATCATTTTTTTTAATATCAAGTTTTGAATGTTGAAAATATAAGGATGGTGGGCTAAGAAAAATTAATATATATCTCATCTGTTGACCAGACCATCCAGCCAGCACATCATATAGGAAAGAAAAGATGTCTTGTCTGAAAAATAATATTCTACACCTTTCAACTGACCGAGAGAAATAAGATGTTTTTAAATAGAAAGAAGAAAACATTCACCTGCATTTGAAGGTGATCAGAAAAAGAGTAATCTACTGATAAATATTAAATCATCAAGTCCAATTAATTGTTCCAGTAACTGAGTTTAAATCCAAGCAAAATTATAAATGTGAAAACAACTGCTATACTTCACCCACTAAAAGAATCATGCTTGACAGGAAGAGAAGAAAAGTTAATATAATGATTTCCAAATTGTCCACTAAAGCAAATAACCTCAATAGAATCATCATCATCAAATAATTATACACCTCAAGAAAGAGATTGTTCCAAAGAAAAACGGAAATGGTAGCTGCAAAATATAGACATTGAACAAGATAAATTTGAATTATTGGAAGTCGCTACAAAGAATAGAACTGGTAATATAAGTTTTTCTTTTATATATTTTCTTTATAATATCAGAGACTTAGTAAAATTTTAGCAACAGAGTGGTATATTTTTGTTTAAAGAACTTTTAAAACAACCAAGATCAATTGAAACCCAGAATTTCTTAATAAAGATAAACATAAGCCTTAATGATTTCATATGTACTAAAATTATGATTGTCTTTTAACTTAAAGAAATTATTAATATGTAACACATTTTTTTATTATTATTATTTTGTTTTAAATAATATTTTTGTTATTATGGGGATAAAACACGCACATACATAATATAATACTTGTTGCATATATGTAATGGTGTGTGGATGTAAAGAAAGAAGAATAGGCAGTATTAGAAATATTAGATTTTGTTTTAAGTTAAAGTATAGCATTTCAGAGGGAGAAGGGAGGGGGAGAAAATAATTTAAAACTTGTTTCTAAAACTTGCTCTTTCCAATTTTACTAACATTTATTTTTGTCATTCTACTTACATGTTAGATTTATAAGGGTATGTGTGCGAAAGAGAAAAGAGAGAGAAAAAAAAGTGTTTATTTTTTTTTGAGACATTTTCTCATGGAGTGAAAATCATGGTCAATGTGACATCCAATTTGAAATACATTTACGGGAAAGGGGGAAGAATTTAAAAATTAATGTTATGATTTTAAAACAGTCGATTATGATTATTGTTGTTATTGTTAATATCAATTTTCATGTAGATATAGAAATTTTTATGTATATGTTAGAAATGCAGCAATAAATATTAGTTTATTTTATTAAACGAGGCGTATATATTTCATTAAGAGTAGTCTTTATTAAGTGTGATCATTCATCATCAAGGTGAATATTAGCTATTTAAGTTCCAATTAGATATACTAAAATTAAGCAATAATTATGAATTTCTTTATAAAAATTAGGTTTTATGATTAGGCTTAGTCCTAAAGCTGTGGTTGAAACCATTATCGTTATCATTATCATCATCATCATCATCACGTTTTAATTAATGAGCTGTTTAAATGTTTAAAGGCCATAAATAAATATTGATTTCATAGTATTTAGTGATTTCTTAGTATTATTATAACCACCATCCCATCATCTATTTCATGCAAGGATGAGTGAATTGCCATCCTAAATTAATAATATAATCTGAGCTAGTAAAACTTATAAAAAAATATTGAAACACATTTGTTATGTTAAGATCTAAGAAATGATTTCTGTCTAATGAATTCCACTTTAGTTTAAAGATGTTTTATGTTACCTAGGTGTTTACTTAAATATTAGTGCATACAGTGCTATGGGTCTAAAATCAAAATCATACATTTTGTAAGAAATAAAGTACCAAAAGGGAATTCAAACCTGGTACATGTGAAAAAGTTATCAATATAACTTTGTCTAGGTCCAGCTAACCTAGTGGCACCCTGATAGACCATATTCACTTGTTGTTCAGACATGCACTTGAGATCCAACCAAGAAATGAAAGTGGATAAAATCTACTGTCTGTATACCTGAGAAGATATTTTATTGAGTTACTAGTGTACTCACCTCACTTGATTTCCATATACCTGAGTTATAGTAGTTTGTTCTTAATAATTTGTTTATAATTATTGATATTGTGATATCTTGAGAAATCTAATTATAGAAATATGTTTAATTTATTCCTACTCATCATTTTAATATTTATCTTATGCTTATAGCTACTATCCAGGAGTATGTTTCATTTAATCCAATGACCCTTAATATGATTGATAACTCAGTCTGATCTTTTGTTTAATAGCTTATGCTCAGCAAGTTGCATATTACAATTCTTTTTCTTTGATATAAAATAAAAAGCTACAATTCTTTTTCGTTTATTAAGCTATAATATTTAATATTTGACATCTTTACTATAATTATAATAATATATTATAGATCTTTTTGATCACTTTTAATTATGTTACAATGGATGCCCAACTGGGGCTATGATATGTTACCATATACCTGAGATAAAAAGGAGGACTATAGAATGATGGGAGATGTGTGGTTAAAAAGAGAGAAATTTTTTTTTAGTAAAATTTTTTTTTTCAGTAAATTTTTTTTTTTTGTCTTACAAAATTTTCTTAGCCATACAGTCTTATTTTAGATTTGTGTATGATGATGTTTAATATGATTTAATTTTTCATTGATGATGATAAAATGGGTACAGCCATAAAACAGCTTAGTTTTGTTTTTCTCAATTTTGAAAATAGATGTATATCACAACTTAAGACAGTGGTGAAATAAATAATAGAATTTTTTTTTTGAATATTAGAATGATTTATTGCCAGATAGGATAGGCATAGTAATAGTGATGAATTATGGGATAGTAGTCTCATGTGTGTTTGGGGAGTTCATTTTGTAGAAAAGTCTATGATTTTGGAGGTTGGATTGGATATTTGATCATTGGAGTTTGGTTGGTTAGATTGCAGTTTTGATGATGAGTGGAGAGTTTTGTCATTGCCTTGAGAATGCTATGTATTCGTGTAACCCATGAATGATCAAACCCATTCACTGCTCCAACCCAATTTATAAGTTATCTTTATTTTATCATGAAGCAGTTAACAGCAGTCCTGCCATGATATCAGCCTATAAGTCTCCAAGAGAGAGAGCATGGCATAGTTTTCCAATCCAGTTTATATGTTATTCTTATTTTATCATGAAGCAGTTAACAGCAGTCCTGCCATGATATCAGCCTATAAGTCTCCAAGACAGAGAGCAAGGCTTCGTTTTCTGTAGTCTATAATAAGCAGGGCATTCTTTGATACTTGCCACATAAGACTCCAAGAGAGAGAGCAAGGCATAGTTTATCTATTTTAGCCCCTAAGACTTAAAAATACTTCTTTTATTGCAACAGAGTTTGCATCATTCAATCAAGGGTTGTGGTAGTTAATAGTGATCGAATTGGGATGATCTTCTGAGTGCTCATGATGCATTGTGTGATTATAGTGCTGTGACTGAATTCTTTTATTTATCTCATGATTGTGAACTGCTAGTCATTCTGTGGACTGTCAATATCTGTCGGATCTCTAGGAGAATGGATGAATGTATAATTTGGGCTATTACAGACAGACATGCACTATATAGATTATTGTTGTGTGATTCATCAAATAAGGATATTAAATATATTTTTTTGTATTTGTAATGCATGATAAGGTGAAGCAAATCAGTCAGTTAGTCAAAGATAGGTGTCAGACAAGGAAAGGATGTGTAGGTTTTTGATGGTCAGGGAAAGCACAGATGAGATATATATTGAATATATATAGTTTTAAAACATGAGTGAACTAAATAATACAACTGAGGATGTTATGGAAGAGGAGGGTGTCCCAATCCCAGGGATCAGTGACAGTTTTTATACCAAAGAAGATGATAAGGACATTTCCCTTAAAAAACAAAAAGGAAGAGAGGAAGTAAAGAAAGATGCCTCTAAAGTTAGTGGCCATGATACTGCCTCAAGTGTGAAAGTAGATGAGGAGCCAGAAGTGGGGCAGACTCAGATAGCAAAGAAAGCACCATCAGAGATGGAAATGGTAATGCAGATGCTTAAAAGTTTCGAACAAAAGAAAAAGAAAAATATAGAAAGTCTAAGTCAAAAGATGGAGAAAAGTGTAAAAAGTATAAAAGAAGATAGTAAGAAAAGTATAGAAAGTCTAGAACAAAAGATAGGTCAATCTGTAGAGAAAACTATAGAAAGTTTGAGAGAAGATCTAAAGGCAAAGATAGATCACTCTATTGAAAACAACAGCCAAATGATCATGGCCTTGGAAACTAAAATTTAAAAATCCCATATAGAGTACAAGAACAGGTTTACTTCATTAGAGGATAGAATAGAGAAGTGTGTAGATCTATGGAAGTTGTCCAATAGGAGAGTTGTCAGGGATTGCAGTCATTAAAGGCTCAAGTGGAGCAGACTATTGAAGAAAATAATAAAGAAATTGAGTTAGTTAGGAATGAGGTCCATGGGTTGGTCTCCCAATCTATATCTGAAGGCACTGAAAGAAGTGCTGAAATAACCTCTGCAGGAATTAATATTAGATTAGCGGAAGTGGTAGCCAAAGTGGACTCATATAAGGAAGCCACCTTGAGCTGTGTAGATCAAACCCTCACTATGAAAAACAAGTTTAGTGGCTTAGAAAAGGAAATTCAAGAGAGTCAAGGGAATGCATGGCCAATGAGTGTGTACAAATGGACCAAAATCTTAGAAAATAATTGGGAAAACAAATGGATAGCCTTAGGGATGAGATAGTGAAAAAAGACAAGTCAAGTTCTTTAGAAGAGGGACCCAGAATGAATCAACATGAATTGGGCATCATGCTGGAGAAGGTAGAGGAAATCCAGAAAGCATATGTCATGGAATACATGACCCCCAAGATGGAAGATCTCTACCAGAAAATAGGGGAATTAAGAGATTGAGTTGATGTAGGGCTGCAGGATCAGTCAAACCTAAATTCAGGGCAGAATGATGGTAGCATCAGTCCAGATGACTGTAGGGATAGATCAGAACATAGTCAGTCAAAGAAAAGGATGCCTACTTTAGTTAAAAATACACAAGTTGAAAAATCAATAGATAGGGCTGAAAATACCAGTACTGAGGAATATAGAGTGGGAAAGGTCAATGACCTCAAATTTAATTAAAATTAAGGCCTTTAGTGGGGAAAGCAGGGAAAACCCCTTAGAGTATCTGTATACCTTGGAAGAACTTTTTTCTGTGTGTAGGTTGAATGAACAGGAAAAGTTGGCCATTGCCTGTAACCATCTTTATGCCTATGCTAAGGAGTGGTGGTGGTCCCTATTTAATAAGCCCACCACCTTTGGGGATTTTCACTGTGTTATCTTAGCATGTTTTTGGAGTGAAGACAGGCAGGACCAGGTGCGCTATCAGAGTACTCAGGAAAAGTATAGTGGTACCAAGGGCAGCTATACACAATTTTTCCAAGGGCAGGCAGTAAAACTGAAATGTCTGACTGCATTTCCTCTCTCAGAGCACCAGATCCTGAGAATACTCTGGCACAATCTTCCCTGAAGCATTGAGCAAATGCTTATTGCTGATGATTGCCACAGTATAGAAGCAGCATCAGAAATTCTGGATAATCTAGAGATTTCAGAACTGGATTCAGAGATGAGGCCCAAAGGCACCAAGGACAGGTATAGTTATAATGTCTCTAGTCTGAATCTAGGTGATCAGACACATGATCAGAATTTGGTTAGTTATGGATATATAAATAATTATAGGGCTAGGCCTCCTAATCAATCCTGGGCAAATTTTAGGGATAATGTCAAGAAGAAAGTAGTTCCTAGAGACAAGCCACCCTCTACCAGTGGAATTACCACAGTGCTAAAAAAGCCAAAATGAAAAATGGAGATATTAAAAATGGACTGAATGTTAATGTGCAATTGTATGCAGACAGCAATATGATTTACAAAAAAAATAGGAGAGAGTGCTATTATGCTTGCTGCTCATGATGGGAATAGGGAACTTATAATGCTAGGAGTTTGATCCCTTATACTTCAGCAGAGTAGCTTGGCAAAGATCTCCAAATAAATTATGTTTAAGTTTCCTAATGAAAAGGGGATTTTGTACACATTTAGATGATGTTTAACAGTAGTTAGAAATTGTTTTTTTTATTAGTGTGTTTATTATTATTAGTGTTATTTTATTATTTATAAATTTCTTATTATATACAGTTAAAACAAAGGTGCTGATGATTTTATTCGAAGAGGGGGGGATGTTGTGCCATTACAATTTAGTCATTAGCTAAATTTATAGTAATGTGCATGTAAGAAAATGTAAAACTAAAATCATCATCACATTTTTATATAAAAAGGAAGCTGTAGGGCATCCAAGTTTAAACCCTACAAGATTAAGTTTTGAAAGCTTGAGACAGAAAGAGAGTGGGGCCACAGTTATATACTTTAATTGTTTGTGTGTTGATAGAAAACTCAAAAAAAAAAGTAGTACACACATTTAAACTATTCAATATTTAATTTTTCTGTTAAAAAGCAAAGTTACACATATGTAGGAAATGTATGGGAAAGCTATTTAATTGTTTTATATTTCAAATATTAAACATTTTAACTTTCTTTAAAACTAACCTACACTTGCTGAATTTTAATATTTTATTCTTTCTCTATTTTACTTTTCTATAATTGTAAGTCAGATTTAAAAGCTAAGGATTTAATTTTAAATATTAGGGTTGTAATTACTAAGCTAGCAATTAGATTATTTTAATGTCAGTATATAAATAATTTGAATGTGTGTGTGTGTGTACATTGCATACATAAACTACATTTTTATTTATTAAATATTGAAAGAAAACTGAGAAAATCTGTTAAATTATTTTTTTATTCAACAGTTTGTACTATAAGGGTTGTTTTTCTCTTAAAAAACTTAGAGACGATGTGAGAAGTCTAATTTTAAAAATGTCTCATCTTAAGATCAAAAGAAAGAAGCTCAAATTTGAGATGTTACATGGGTGTAAAAAAGGATTAAGACTATTTTTTCCTTCAAAACAAAAGTTTGTCTGGAAACCAGGTGTGTGATTTTTTTTTAATGTTCCTGAAAAAGACTGCACTCTCCAGCTAAAAAATGAATTTGTCAAAAATAGAAATAAAAATCGGATATAAAAGCAGTCTGGAAAATCAGTTGAATTGTTAGAGAGACTTTTTAAAAATTATTGAAACTAAAGGAGACAAACATTTTTAATTCTGCTAGATAACCTTTTTTTTTTCAAAATCATTTTTTTTAATATCAAGTTTTGAATGTTGAAAATATAAGGATGGCGGGCTAAGAAAAATTAATATATATCTCGTCTGTTGACTGAGTCATCATCAACTAGCACATCATATAGGAAAGAAAAGATGTCTTGTCTGAAAAATAATATTCTACACCTTTCAACTGACTGAGAGAAATAAGATGTTTTTAAATAGAAAGAAGAAAACATTCACCTGCATTTGAAGGCGATCAGAAAAAAGAGTAATCTACTGATAAATATTAAATCATCAAGTCCAATTAATTGTTCCAGTAACTGAGTTTAAACCCAAGAAAAATTATAAATGTGAAAACAACTGCTGTACTTCATCCACTAAAAGAATCATGCTTGACAGGAAGAGAAGAAAAGTTAATATAATGATTTCCAAATTGTCCACTAAAGCAAATAACCTCAATAGAATCATCATCATCAAATAATTATCCACCTCAAGAAAGAGATTGTTCCAAAAAAAACGGAAATGGTAGCTGCAAAATATAGACATTGAACAAAATAAATTTGAATTATTGGAAGTCGCTACAAAGAATAGAACTGGTAATAAGTTTTTCTTTTATATATTTTCTTTATAATATCAGAGACTTAGTAAAATTTTAGCAACAGAGTGGTATATTTTTGTTTAAAGAACTTTTAAAACAACCAAGATCAATTGAAACCCAGAATTTCTTAATAAAGATAAACATAAACCTTAATAATTTCATATGTACTAAAATTATGATTGTCTTTTAACTTAAAGTTATGAAATGTTATTAATATGTAACACATTTTTTTATTATTATTTTGTTTTGAATAATATTTTTGTTATTATGGGGATAAAACATGCACATACATAATATAATACTTGTTGCATACATGTAATGGTGTGTGAATGTAAAGAAAGAAAATAGGCAGTATTAGAAATATTAGATTTTGTTTTAAGTTAAAGTATAGCATTTCAGAGGGAGAAGGGAGGGGGAGAAAATAATTTAAAACTTGTTTCTAAAACTTGCTTTTTCCAATTTTACTAACATTTATTTTTGTCATTCTACTTTACATGTTAGATTTATAAAGGTATGTGTGGGAAAGAGAAAAGAGAGAGAAAAAAGAGTGTTTATTTTTTTGAGACATTTTCTTGAGTGAAAATCATGGTCAATGTGACATCCAATTTGAAATACATTTAAGGGAAAGGGGGGAAGAATTTAAAATTAATGTTATGATTTTAAAACAGTTGATTATGATTATTATTGTTATTGTTGATATGAATATTCATGTAGATATAGAAATTTTATGTATATGTTAGAAATGCAGCAATAAATATTAGTTTATTTTATTAAACGAGGCGTATATATTTCATTAAGAGTAGTCTTTATTAAGTGTGATCATTCATCATCAAGGTGAACATTAGCTATTTAAGTTCCAATTAGATATACTAAAATTAAGCAATAATTATGAATTTCTTTATAACAATTAGGTTTTATGTTTAGGCTTAGTCCTAAAGCTGTGGTTGAAACCATTATCGTTGTCATTATCATCATCATCATCATCATCACATTTTAATTAATGAGCTGTTTAAATGTTTAAAGGCCATAAATAAATATTGATTTCATAGTATTCCGTGATTTCTTAGTATTATTATAACCACCATCCCCTCATCTATTTCATGCAAGGATGAGTGAATTGCCATCCTCAATTAAGATAATCTGAGCTAGTAAAACTTATAAAAAATATATTGAAACACATTTGTTATGTTAAGATCTAAGAAATGATTTCTGTCTAATGAATTCCACTTTAGTTTAAAGATGTTTTATGTTACCTAGGTGTTTACTTAAATATTAGTGCATACAGTGCTATGGGTCTAAAATCAAAATCATACATTTTGTAAGAAATAAAGTACCAAAAGAGAATTCAAACCTGGTACATGTGAAAAAGTTATCAATATAACTTTGTCTAGGTCCAGCTAACCTAGTGGCACCCTGATAGACCATATTCACTTGTTGTTCACTTAGACATGCACTTGAGATCCAACCAAGAAATGAAAGTGGATAAAATCTACTGTCTGTATACCTGAGAGGATATTTTATTGAGTTACTAGTGTACTCATCTCGCTTGATTTCCATATACCTGAGTTATAATAGTTATTATTAATAATTTGTTTATAATTATTGATATTGTGATATCTTGAGAAATCTAATTATAGAAATATGTTTAATTTTTTCCTACTCATCATTTTAATATTTATGACTTTATGGCTATATAGCTACTATCCAGGAGTATGTTTCATTTAATCCAATGACCCGTAATATGATTGATAACTCAGTCTGATCTTTTGTTTAATAGCTTATGCTCAGCAAGTTGCATATTCCAATTCTTTTCTCTTTGATATAAAATAAAAAGCTACAATTTTTTCGTTTATTAAGCTAAATATTTATATTTGAATTCTTTCTTAATTAAATAATATATTATAATCCTTTTGATCTCTTTATTAAGTTACAACATATATATATTCATGTGTCAAATGCATTAACCGGGAAGCGAACCTGGGCCAGCTGCTTGGAAGGCAGCTATTCTAATGACTAGGCCACCTATGCTTGACAATATATTTTTGTACATGAAAAAATAAGACATCCCCTGAAAAGAAGCTGTACGGTGTCTTCTGGAACAAAAATTAATATAAGACCTGGTCTTATTTTCAGAAAAACATGGTATTAGTAATTTATAACATTAAATTTATGCTAAGAAAGGACTAAATTAAATTAAATTAAATGTTATCAGTAACAAATGTTCACTTGGACTTCATAAAAAAAAGCTGAATCTGCCACACATCATATTTATGACTACATAGAATTTCATTTGAATCTGTTATTAGACTTGCAAAATGTTAAATTTCTAACAAATATATCAAAATGTTAAGATTTTTTTTCTGTATATATATATGGTATCTTTATATGCGAGTATAGACAAATTAACATGCATGCATGGATTAAATTAAATTTAAATTCTAGAATATCAAATTAAAAAATTTACTCTATTTAGAATCCATAAATATGTAAAGATAAAGCATTCTTTATTCAAAATGGAAAATATTTTTAAAAAATTACTATATCTTACAATGACTTGAAAAGAGTTAAAAAATTGAAAAATATCGTAAACTAAAATTCTTTAAAAATTTGATCTTGCTTATAAAATTTAAACAAAGTTGCTGAGCACATACTGATTATAATTACCGCCTCCATGTGTGCAATATATATATATATATATATATATATATACACTGATGCAAATAATAATAGTATATCATCATCAAATCGACAGAAATAATTAGAAGACCCCACGTTAGGCAATAATTTTTAACTAAATATAAAAAAGACATAAAACTAGCTATATGAACATGAATAAACGCAATAAAAATATGTGTAGATCAGGAAAATGATCAGCTCAACTCAACATTATATTGGGATTATGTCTACACTGGACATAAATAAATAAAATAACCATATATAATGATAATAATATGTGGGGATTTTAAAATAGACCCTTAGAAATAGCACAATTTATTTCCTTTAAGTGCCATTCATATAATTCCAAGAATAAGAATATGGAATGCACAGACATAAACTAAATTTTATTATTAATGAGAGCTAAATATCTGGCTATCAAAAAACTTTGTTAAATATGTCTATAATAGGAAAATAGACCAGATACTTACTATTTAAATAAATTTATTATAACAAAAAATAAAGATCAATAACTTTATTAATAAGTGATAGTAATAATAATAAAATTAAAAGAGCTTAAATATTCTCTTCTAAAATAAAAAGATTTTGACTGATATATAAATGTCACATAGATATTAATTTCTTAAACCGAAAATAAGGCAATGCACGAATTTTACTGATTAAGTATTGGTATACATATAAATGATAAGCAGAGCTAAATAATTCATATTTATAGATAAATGTGCATACATGCATGTGCACTTAGTAAAATAAAAATATTTCCAATAACTTTTCTTAAGCTTAAAGGGCTAAATTGTTTTCATAATATATGAATAATTCTTTGACTACATGCGACTAGAAATATATATATATAAGAAAACTGATTATTTAAAATTTTAGACTTCCACTCGTCATTGAACATAAAATAGCTTTATGCAATAATAAATATTTGAATCATCCTGTTGAAAATTTCGCTAAATATAAACTAATCAATCATTTTTATTGAAAAAACTTCTATAATAAAATTGAAACGAAAGTTTTTTGCTATACTTAATTTTTTTTCTTCTTCTTGGTACTTTGTTCAATAGTTCCATCAAATTTGTTCTATTAACATCTCCTGCCAGTATTTTTCGGTTACAGTTAATTTATACAAAATTATTAACAGGTTCATTTGAAACAGGCAAATAATGTATTAAATAATATGTAGGCACATATATAAATATATTTTGCAGCAGTATGTTCAAGAATATAGCGAGAGAGGGATACAAGGATGATAGAAATCATTATCACAAACAAAAGCAAAATAGTCATCAACAAAAAAATGATTATTTTACTGAGTGTAGAAAATTCAGCAAAAATCAGTAGTATATGTAAATAATAATAAACATAATAATAATATAACACCACTAAAAATAATGATCAATACTTAAGAGTCAAGAGTTATTTCTTATAACTGCATTTTAAACAGACATAACATGCAAACTAGGTTTAATCATTTTCTAGCCAATGCCAAATTTAGAAAAAATTATAGAAATAAATATCAATACTTCATGTATTCACATACATAAGTGTTAAAAATAATTGTAAAAAAAATTCTACATCAAAAATTCTGGGATCATAATATCAATTCTGATCATCATCAAAACCAAAAGGGCTATCAGGTACCATGAGTGTACTGGCCAGCAATAAATGATTTAAAAATCTAAAAAGTATGTAAAATTTTTATGACATTAGCACCATCCAAATAATTCTGCAGAGAATTAACTGACTAACCATACACACACACACACACACACACACACATATATATATATATATATATAAATATATATATATATTGCAAATACAATTATGTCAGACCTAGCTTTGGGACTATACAGATCCGAAGGACTAAAAATAAAGAGAAATTATACACAATTAATTTGATTTTATAGCATAACTTTATGGTATTAGTCATGCATACTAGTAATTCATAGAACAAAAAGAAGGAAAAAGAAAGATATCAAAAAAAAAAAATAGTAATAATAATTGAAGTAAATTTTTTAATTAATTAATAAAGGAAATAAATACTAGAAAATGATAAACTGACAAACCTCAAGTTAACATATAATCAACCCCATCCATACAATACGTAATTTCATATAGCGCGCACACACACACACATATATATATCATTTCCTTTTGCTTTTTCTTAATTAATTAAGTCAATTATTTTATATAGCACGATGCTGTTTAATTAATTAACATTTAATTTAAATAAGTTATTTTAAAAAATATTTCACAATAAATAAATAAAAATTAACTTGAAACTTTCTTTTAATCAAATGCTTTTATTTAAGTTGCAATCTCTGTTTGCTTGTCATTTTATTTGAGTTAGAATAAAATTTTAAAATCAACATTTAAACAGTTTTGTTTTAATTAAGAACGTTTATTGGGTGGAAATCAAGAAATTGTATTTGTGTTTTTCACTCTCTGCTATTAAATTTTGCTAAACTTTTATTTTACAGTTTTAAAATTCATCTATATATTTTTTCTAATATTTTAATTCAAAAATTGGCAGGAAAATTGAATATGCGGGTCTTCAAAGTTTATTAAACTCTACAATGATGGGTCTCCAGTATATATTTGGTATTGCAAATGTTCAAAGATTACTTCAAAAAATGTTGCGATGATCTAAAAACTGATTTTTTTGGACAGTATATGATTATTTTTGTATTGTAATTGTCTAATAATTGATAGAAATCAAAAATGTTTTATTTTTAAATATAAAATAATATATTCTTATGTGTAACCTTACCATAGAGATTATGGTCACAGGAAATACAACTGTCAAGAAATGATGTCACCCAACAGACTGTTATAACATTAAACAATATTGTAAAAATTACAAAAAAAAATAAATTTTTAAAGCATAAATTGATAGATTTTTAAAACAAACATCAAACAAACAAGATTCCATTCATTTTTCAAATTGAATCTGCTCCACCTAAAAATTGACAATGTCATAGAGCTTTGTTTTGATTAAAATCTAATTTTTAAAATAGTTCCAAAAATCCGATGTAATTTTAAACAAAAATATCTATCAAATGATGTCAAATTTATTATATTATGATAAACAATAATGTTTTAATATTAAAATGAAAGTTGAAATCTTAAATCTAGTGAGAATAAAGAAATCTGTTTGAATGTTAGCAAAGTGCAAAAGGGTTACTATATTGAAATTTGATAGAATTGGTTTAAATTTGTGGCATTGGATATAAATATCTCACAATGCAATATGGCACTAAAATATTTTAAATAGTTTACCTAATTTCTTGAATCTGAACCACTGATCTGAGGAAATTTTGCTTATTTTGATATCAAATTTAAATTATTCCTAGAACTTGAAGTAGAATAGAATTTTAAAAATGAGATTTAATTGATTTAAATTCAATACAATGGATTCAAATTTGGGGCATTAGATATAAATATCCAGCAATACAATATGACCCTAAATTATTTTAGGCAGGTGAACTAGTTCCTTGAATCTTAACTATTGTGCAAAGAAATTTTTTATATATTTAAATTGAAATAAGAATGTAGGGGGAGAGATTAGAAAGTAATTAAAACAATCCTTACTTTTTATAATAAGGGATTGACTCAAGTAATTTCTGGACCCTCCATGCTTTTATTTCAAGTTAAATATAAAAACTCCAGTTGTGATTGAAGAAACAATCTTTTTTTTTGCTTTTTAGTAGATGGTAAATAAAAGGATTTAATATAAAAAAAAATTTTCTATTTCTTTCTTTCAATTTTAAATAAATGTTAAAACATTTAACCAGAAAATGCATACATCACTTTAAAAATATATTGTATCATGCTGAACATGTTTTTAATACCTTAAATAGCAAAATCATATCATTTTGTTTTTAGTCTTGTAGCATTTTCTTATTATATGTACTTGCTTGCTATTTTAACATTTACATAAATTAAAATTTCTTGCTTTTATACACAATAATTTCATAGATATCTTTATTAAAAGAGCATTTGTCTTGGTTATTGTTCATGCCTCCTTAATTTTTCTTTTTCTAACATCTCTTTTGGTGCACACACAATATCCACTTTGGAGAGATCAAATTCATGGCTTGATTGCAGTTCATGTTCTAAAAATAATGATGAGTACCCATTACTTCCCTTTGCCCTGTTATACAAGTAGTTTTTCTGGGCCAGTCTTGTGGATATGTTTATTCTTGTTACCCTATAATATACATCTAAGCTAACAGTGTTTTTGCACATAATTTTATAGACTACTTGATGTGCAACTTCTTTTCTTAATCTTTAAAATTATTCAATAATTTGTTTAAAGAAAGAAGTAATCAGAAACATATTTTCCTGCATATATGTTGTTGTTTTTTTTTTCATTTTTGAGCCACCCTTGGCATATATGGGAGACTAATAAATTTTCTCTCATTGAAGCTGGATTGTGCTTTATTCTTTATTTTGTTATAGAATGTTTCTAGGGTGGAGTTAATATTCTTCATATTATATCCAATGTTTTTTTTTTAAATCTACAAGATATGCATCTATATTGTTTCTCTAATCTGATAAAAATCTATAGCTTTAATTTTTCATATAAAAAAAAACTTTAAGATTTGCATATTTATGGGCCATGGGAATCAATGATTTAGGATGGATAATTCCTCTGATGTTTATGGGTTTTGGGGCCTTTTTGTACTTTAAAATCTTATTTTTCCTTTGCACTTCTATAACTAAAAACGTTATACTTTAGTTTTTACCTTCTTTTTTGATCGTCCAAATTAAAAAAAGGTTCTGCTAGTTTTTGCTGAATATGAATTATAATATTTTCAGCTGAACAAATGAAAGTGTCATCTACATATGTTGAGTTCAATATTTTTGTTTGCATGAATTCAAATTTCAGTACAATTGTGTTTTCAATTTTAGCTAGATGTATGCTGCATATAATCCCTCTAAATGATAGGTCCATCAGCCATCCATAATCTATTTTGCAATATTATTTGTTGTAGCAATAATTTCCACACTAATTCTAGAGTCTTTTTATGAGTGTTGCAGTTAACCTGGTGCAGCATTTCATAAATCATCTTGATCAATTCTGGCTGAGAAACAGACCCATATACTTCTTTTATGTCCATAATATGATTTTATTGTTGTTGTTTATCTTCAAGTTTCTAATTTTATGAAGGAGTTCATATGATGATTTTATCATATATGTCCAAAACCAAAATCTTCAATTAGCCAAGATCAATCATTTTTGCAACCTTGTAGAAATATGACCATTCAAAGTCTGTTATTAGTTCTAGTAGAAAGCTCACTTTATGTATGTTTATGTTTGTGAAAATTTGGATAGTATAGCCACTGAAGGATAAATCTGTCTGTATTCTGAATTTGTATATGCTTTGCCACAGTATTTTTTAAGTTTTGATGAAATAAATTTGTCTTTCTCGTATTTTAAATTATAAAATTTTGTTTCTGTAAATTTTAGTTTAACAATTTGCTGACTTAATTTTTCATTATAATCTTTATTCATGAGAACCAATTGATTGCCTTTATCCTCTTTCAAATTGGAAAAATGTAACGAAAAATTAAAAATAATGTTAATAACTGAAGAAAAATACAAGAAAAACCTTTGAAAAATAGCCAGTGATAAAACAAAAGAAATATGTTTCAACCAACGCCGGTGATTTTTTTTTTTTACTTAGATATTATAATCTCTGAATATGTTGTTTTTTCCTCATCTAAAATTCAATATTTTAAACAAAAATCTATATCTACACACATTATTTGTCAATATTAGACAAGTTGTTAACAATAGAATGTAAAAAGTAATTATCTTAAACATTTATGGAAAATAGTTGCATATTTCTAGAACATCGTATTTCATTTATATGCAAATAGCGATCACTTGTCTTGTATAGTAGTCAAAAGCTATGCTCTTTCTCTTGATTATTTTTTTTCTAAAATTTAAAAATTTTCAAACCAAAGTTTATATTTAAATAAATGAATTGAAAACTTAATTATCAATGTAAAAAATTATGAGAAATATATTTTATTTATGTTCAAAATCTATTGTGAAAGAATATAAAACATTCATAAAACATTTTGGTCTGACATCTGAATTTTATAGTAAGCCACACTTAGTGGACAATAGCCAAATCTTGAAAGGCTGGATTATGTAACAATAGATACCAATAATAAATCCGTTTTTTTTTTTCAAAAATTAGTACTGAATGTGGATTTTTTTTAAATAAAATTTTAAATACACAATTTTCTACAAAATAAGCATAAGATGATGATTTTACTGTCAAAATTGGCTGAGAGACAGCGAATGCATGAGTCCTCCTCTAATTAACCCATTAACAAAAGTGAGATTAATAAATACAATGTGCAGTTGACTACCATTGTTTGAATAATATTATTTAAATACATTTCTTTTTTTTTTCACTGATGTTGTCTACATGTATAAAAAAAAAACATTGGGGTAAATTATTCATATTTTATTGTCTCTTTATTATTGTCCTTTATCATTGTTTATTTTTATGTAATGAATAATTTTTTTTTTGACAAAAATTTTTATTATGATTACTAGCACTTTTAGCTTTGGATGGAGATAATACTTCTATTATTATGAGAATATTAAAATAATAATTAGATAAGTAAATTATATTTTAGTTAATGCATGCATTTACAAATTATTTTTAGTGATCTTTATTACTTTATGTGATCAAATTTGCTTTAATTATGTACAGAATGAAATTGGTATTTAATAACATTTTTATTAATTTTACTTCAGACTGCATCATGAAAACACTCAATAAAAATCTGATTAAAACATATTTTCAATTTACTTTTAATACATTTTAATAGTTTATTATTGATTGTGTGTTATGCATTAAATAAATTTCTTCTTTTTTTTTGTCAAAATTATTTGTTTATAATGATTAACATTTTTGCTATTTAGACAATTAGCATTTCTATTATTATGAAAATATTAAATAAAAATTAATTACATAGATCATTTTTGAACTATTATACATATTTTAAATTTATTTTTAGTTTACTTTATTCCAATATATGATAAAAGTTTGTTTGAAATTATCTTGTGAATGATGTTTGTTGCATTTTATTTTTTTATGTATTCAAAGCTTGTTTTATTACATAATGAATAAATATAAATAAAAACACCAAACTTCTTTTTATATCTTGGTTTTTATATGACTTATAAAAATATAACTACACATCAGTGTTTCGACTATTTATAATATAGTTTTCTTTTTTTCAAGAAAAACTGATAAATACAAATACAAATATATAGTAATAAATATATATTCCAAGCAAATTCAAAAATTAAAAATACTAAAATATACTCTTTACCTAACACCCATTCTATTACAAATAATCTCAAAATATTAACTTTTTTTTAATATTTATATGCCCATCCAAAAATACCCTAAAAAACATTTAATTAGATTTGTTAATTAAATGTTTTAGGGCATTATTAATTTTTGAATTTATTTGGACTATGTGATATTTTTATTTATTATTATGTTTGTATTTTTTTTCAGTTTTCCTTGAAAAAGACTATATTATAAAATAATTGAA
The DNA here is from genome assembly GCA_028023455.1 of Epiperipatus broadwayi. NCBI lineage: Eukaryota > Metazoa > Onychophora > Udeonychophora > Euonychophora > Peripatidae > Epiperipatus > Epiperipatus broadwayi. Next base: position 1,248,851 of record JAQFVV010012564.1, on the reverse strand, counting down.
ATATTGGTGTGTAGTTATATTTTTATAATAGTCATATAAAACCCAAGATTTAAAAATAACTTTTGGTGTATTCATTTATATATATATATATATATTGAAAGTTATGAACTATTTTTGAAAAGAAAACTATATAGATATTTTTAATTCGTTAATAATGAATAAACTTTGCAACTTTTATGACATGAATATTGCTATTTTGTGTGATTACAATGAGATTGGTTTTATGATGTCGAAATTTTATTACATCCATAGTCTTTTCTTTAAAGATCATGATAGACAATAGATACTTGCTTATTATCAGTTATAAATTGATGTGGTTTATAAAGAGAAATGTTTATATTGATAATTCTCATATATATAATGATAAATTTATGTATATAAATATTCAGAACTATCATAAGAAAAAGTGCAGGGCCTTGAGTTTCATATTGTGGAGAAGGGGGGAGCTTTTGCTTATGATAAAAATAGATATTTTTAAAAAATATCTTATTTGTAAAAATAGATATATTGTTTTACAATTAATATAAATCAAGTCAAGAATAATTATCTTCATTATATTTTTTTACTTATTTTGAATGCGAATTCACTAAAAAAAGGCATTAAAAAAATATATATAATTTTTTTGTATTATGTGTATTTCATTTTGTTACTCAAAATAAAATTACACAAATTAATATTTATACTGTATAAATAATTATTTATTTGTGATTATTTATAAATTATAAATATGGCTTTAAGCAAATTTATTGAATGAATATGAGAACACCAAATAAAATAAATATAATGCAAAAATTATATTTTATTTCTTTGAATGTTTTATTGTGCATCTATTAATAGCACCACCATAATTTATTCTTTTTTTACAAATCTGATTTAACACAAAAAATTGCTAATGAAAAGAATCATTCTTGATTTATGCTGATTTCACATTAACATATCCAGAATAATGTGAAATATATAAGCATACACATTGTATGTAGATGAAAAATCTCCTTTGCCACATAACCAATGTTTCTACACGTATATTACATTGACATGATAGGGGGTTCAAATTACAGAATTTTGATAGATAAAGAAAGAAAATGTAATTACGTTTAGCAAGTAATGAAACATTTTATTTTTTGATTTTCGTAATTATGTTTATCAAATAATAAAAAAAAATATTTTATTTTTCATTTTCACACAAATAGTAGCTCATACAGGTTGGGGTCTTGATAAATTCGGGACTTAGTGCAGAAACACCATTCAAATCATCCACAGACTCGCACCGTATAGATTAACTAAACTTACATATTAAAATGGGTGTTATAAATTTTAATGTCAAATGATTCTTCATATAATAAGCGAATGAAGAAATAATCTTATAAATAAACAGAGCAAAACTCTCCATATAGTATTGCCTCCTGTGCTAAACAGAGTAATCAATGGATGCCAGAAGGCTTGTGCATAAAATCCCTATCTAATGCCTACTCATCCAATATCCCCAGACTAGTTTCTGGCATGTGGCCTTCATCAGTGAGGAGCTTTGGATCCGAGAGCACTGCATCTAGATCTTAGGATCTAATGCAACCCTCTAGCAACCACCTTTTATCTCTACTTAACTACAAAACTATGAGAATGAAATTGAAAACACAAAAAATATTTTCAATCTAAGCTCAATAGCTTATATAGTCATATGGGTCTGAACTCAGTTCAGCACCTATACATTTTGGTGTCTTTGGCTCTTTTACAACCATAGCCACCACTATCCTATTAGGCAGGATTGGTGTTAAACCATTAAGCATCACATGATCACATTTCCTATACTAGCACATTAATTGTTGATAAACAGAGCAAAACTCTTCATATAGTATTGCCACCTGCCTAATAGGCTAGTGGTGGCTATGGTTGTAAAAGAGCCAAAGACACCAAAATGTATAGGTGCTGAACTGAGTTCAGACCCATATGACTATATAAGCTATTGAGCTTAGATTGAAAATATTTTTTGTGTTTTCAATTTCATTCTCATAGTTTTGTAGTTAAGTAGAGATAAAAGGTGGTTGCTAGAGGGTTGCATTAAATCCTAAGATCTAGATGCAGTGCTCTCAGATCCAAAGCTCCTCACTGACGAAAGCCACATGCCAGAAACTAGTCTGGGGATATTGGATGAGTAGGCATTAGATAGGGATTTTATGCACAAGCCTTCTGGCATCCATTGATTACTATGTTTAGCACAGGTGGCAATACTATATGGAGAGTTTTGCTCTGTTTATCAACAATTAATGTGCTAGTATAGGAAATGTGATCATGTGATGCTTAATGGTTTAATCTTATAAATGTTAAATCAGTTTAGCTTAACTTTATTTTCTCAATGCAATGGTATCAATCATTGATTTCTAATAACCTTGAAAAAAACTAAATCAATATTATAAAGTAAGTTATAACTGAAACACATAGGCTTATTATATACCTGTGTCTATATATGTAATATATAGGGTATATGAGCACAGACTTTCACACAACCCACCATTCTCCACACTATCTCACAACACTGATACACTTGAACACATATATGTTGAAAAGATAAATAATCACCAATATACATATTTCATGCGAAACCAGCAATTATCAGTTGGTCCAGATTACCATCTCTACAGATATATGATATAAGTGCTCAGATATATATTAAGATAACCAATCCTCATACTTTAATGGACAGGCTTCAATCCACTCCACACTCCAACTCTTTAACCGTCCTGAAAATCTGATGATGGAATGCTCAAAGGCCAACCTGAAGCTGAGATTCTTGTCGCACCCATGTTGACCTAAGATCAATCTTACCCCTCACGTACAGTGTTATGGGATAGTGTGGGGAGTTGTGTGAAAGTCTGTGCTCATATACCCTATATATCAATGTAAGTTATTTAAACTATCATATCAAAATAGCTTTTGTAAATTTTAATTCATATATTCTTCATGTAAGGGAATGAAGAAACATTCTTACAAGTTTTAATATTCAAAAAAGGTTTCACTAATAGAATGTCTTCTATTATTAAAGGTTTTATGTATCAACTTAGAGAAGAATAGTATATGAGAATGAAATAAAATTTGTTACAAATATATACCACAATTAAATCAATTTGGCTTTCTTAATTTTTTCAAACTGAAACACAGGTTTATTATATACCTGTGTCTACATATGTAATATATAGGGTATAAGAGCACAAACTTTCACACGACCCACCACTCTCCACTCTATCTAATAACACTGATATACTTAAACACATATATGTTGAAAAGATAAATAATCACCAATATACGTATTTCATTCTAAACCAGCAATCATAAGTTGATCCAGACTATCATCTCCACACATATATAGTATATTAAAGTGAGAAGATTGTCTATCTTAATATATATCTGAGAACTTATAGTATATATGTGTGGAGATGATAGTCTGGACCAACTGATGATTGCTGGTTTAGCATGAAATATGTATATTGGTGATTATTTATCTTTTCAATATATATATGTGTTTAAGTGTATCAGTGTTATTAGATAGAGTGGAGAGTGGTGGGTCGTGTGAAAGTCTGTGCTCATATACCCTATATATTACATATGTAGACAGGTATATAATAAGCCTGTGTTTCAATTATTACATTGTAGAGATGTCTGCCCATCCTTGCATGTGTATTAAATTGATTATGTCCTGTACATGTGGAGTTCAGATTGACCTTTGGTCAACATGGGTGCGACAATAATCTCGCCCTCAGGGTGGCCCCTTTGAGCATTCCATCATCGGATTTTCAATTGGATGGACGGTTGAAGAGTTGGAGTGTGGAGTAGATTGAAGCCTGTCCATTAAAGTGAGAAGATTGTCTATCTTAATATATATCTGAGCACTTATAGTATATATGTGTGGAGATGATAGTCTGGACCAGCTGATGATTGCTGGTTTAGCATGAAATACGTATATTGGTGATTATTTATCTTTTCAACATATATGTGTTTAAGTGTATCAGTGTTATTAGACAGAGTAGCTAGAATGGAGAGTGGTGGGTCGTGTGAAAGTCTGTGCTCATATACCCTATATATTACAAACATTTTAAGTAATCTTGAGAATGATTAAAACAATAGAGAGTAAATTATTTAAGGTTATACATTAAAAAGAAATTTTAATGGCTAATTTGTGTATCCTTCATTAAGAGAATAAAGAAACAATTTAATAATTATTATCATTAGTAACTAACAGAAGAGGATATTAATTTTTGCTAGTCAAAATATTCCGAGTTGACAGTTGTGATATTGCTTCTTCATTCTCTTATGTAAAGAGCTCGTTGTTTGTATTAATATTTATTGTAGCTATTTTAATATGTAAGTTTAAATAATTCGTTTTGTATTATTGATTTAGTCTTTCACACAAGGTAAGTAAAAATGAGTGTTTAATGTCCCCGCCTTGACGAAAAAAAGGAAGCTTTATGTAATTGTATATATTTGCAATGAAATTTATTTAATTTTTGCATATTACTATTATTATTGGTCAATGTATAAATACTAGTAACTAGCAGATATGACTATTTCTTTTTTTCTTTTTTAAGTAAAAATATGCCAGTCTGAACAATTGAAAAAATGGTTTATTTTTTCTCTTGCAAGAAGAGTTTGTCTTTTGATATTTATGTTTTAGAAATGACTGCTTTTGTGACAGCTTACTAAGCAAAAGTTTTTCTTATTTGTTATCTCTGTTAAACCTGATGATTATGTCATGGAACTGAATAATAAATTTATAAATATGGTGTTAGTATGAAATTGACCAGCAGCAATAAATGTTTTAATCTAAACATGTCTTTGGCATTCATTATTAATTTTTAATTAATTTTGATATTATCATTAAATGTTCTGATCATTACAAAATCTTTTAATTTAATAATCTACTTTTTTAAAAAAACATTCACAGTTTACACTGGACTAACTTAAAGAAGAAGGGTTAAAGAAAGATGAAGGGAATTTGCATTTAATAAAGATAGAAGCTGATTGACAGCTTTTGGCTCCATTAAACATTCAATAAAGACTTTTGCAATCTAAATATAATTATAGCCTTAGAAAAAAAAAAATTCACATGTGCACATAGACTGATTTTTTTATTATTAAAACATATTATAAAGAAAATAAATTGTATTCATTTTTTTTATTTTTATGTGCAAATTCTGTATTCAGTTTAAATATTTAATCTTTCAGTTAAATTTTATAAAGTGCGCTATTTTTTATTATTATTATAAATGTTTTGAATATTTTATAAAATTTATTTCTAACTTGATCGATTTTAAATTATCAATAAATATGGAATTAATTAACGTAAAACTACCATAAAAATTTGATTAATCTTAAATTATTTTTCATTAATAAATATTGTAGAGCTGTAAACAATTTGGACAATTTTATTATTATTATTATTATTATTATTATTATTATTATTATTATTATTATTATTATTATTATTATTATTATTATTATTATTATTATTATTATTATGTTGAAGTTATAAACTTATTAAAAGAATAACATAAGTTAAACAAAAATCACGTATTGCAAAATAGACAATGCTAGTCTGAATTTTATGTAAATATTTACGTCCTTTAAGATTAAAAAAATAATAAGTTTATTATAGTGGTGTTTTTGTTTTCTGTTTTATTAAGACATTTTAATCTGAAATGCAAATTCAATAATGCACTTAAATAATTTAATTAAAATTATAATTGGTAAGTAGGGTGTTTATGTATTAGATCTGCTGTGTTGAAAGTCAATAGCACAAATAGTTGTCTGAATAAAGGCAATTAAACTCATTTATAATGTTATAAAAAAAAATAATAATAATTACTTTGTATGTAAATATTAGATATTTTTATCAGAGAAGGTTGTTATTCGAAATTTTGGTATTGCTACTAATTTTATAATTTAAAGTATGCTGTGATGTCATGACAGACTGCTGGGATAACTAACCAATCATCTGATGAGAGTATGGTTTACAAATGATTTACTGTCCAGCTTTAATTCCTGCTGAGTCAAGTTTTTGAATTACTTTCTTTATCCAAAAAAATGACTAAGATTTATGAATTGCCCACTATCAAAGTCAATGCAGTCCATTACTTTCAAAAGGCAGTCATAGATTGGAATAACTATCTCAGAAAAGTTTGTGCATGGAGCATGTTATCACCAGAAAAATACAATATCCTACAGAGTGATGATTTTTAAACTTCCAGAATACAAACATTTTCATGTAAGTCATAGCAACACTTTCAAATGCATTTTGCAGGACCTCAGTACACCCTAGTGATTGTAAGAAACAATCTTTTGCTCTGCCTTTTTAAAGAAAAAAAATGTATATTGCTAAAAGTTTAGTTTTGCAAAATCATTTCTTACAAGAAAACATAAACACGTGTTCATTTATTTCCAGTAAATAAAGTTATAGGTTGCCATTGTTTATGAAATAATGTAACATCATTTTAGCAAATAACTTGATTCATTTCAAAATGGAAATGCATATTTGTTTATTTCTATTAACTAAATAAAGTTACTTGTTGTTGTTTATCAAAATTGCTGGATTAAGTTTGCCAGAAGATCCCATGCAGACATTATTTTAGTGATCACAAGGTTAGAATATTATCACTGGACTAATACATGTGATATTTGACATAAGTACTATATATTGAAGCAGTCAGATCTAAGTTCAATCCGAGCTTCATGAGATTCCACTTATTAACCTAGTTCAAACCCAGTTACAAACAATGAATATTTCCAAATTCTGTAATGAGAGTTTATACCATCTTCAATATACGTTAATTTCAGTTAAAACTGAGGTTATTATTTAAATATTTATTGAAGCTAATTATCTTGGGTTTAATTTTGTTAATATCATTAATTACCTCATGGTAAATTATTAAAATAATGCTATTTAAAGAGTATTTAGTTATTCAGATTAGGTGTATATATTTGTAAATAGTTAAATATACATTCGTTATAAAGTTTCATTACATTGGAATGTTTCATTTTATATTTTACAATTTTGTTCAAATTTTTTATGATTAAAAGTTACAATCCTTCAATAAGCTTTTAAATCGTCCTTTCCCAAAAACAATAGTGAATTCTTTATTAATTAGTTAAAGTGATAAGTTAAAACTTTAAGGATGTTTCTAAATTAAAATTGTTTGTTTAAATTTTATGAATTCAGTTTCTAAATAGAAAATGAATTCAGATAATGGATTTGAAAGTCTTATCGAAGTAATGGATCGAAGATCAATTAGAGAAAAAATTTTTTTAGTAACAATGTAAAAGCTTTGGCCTTAAGGTATATAGATCATAATTGATGGGAAACCATAGACAAGAATATAAAAACCCTGGAAAAGTTTCTGAAAGGAGCCATTACTATTAATTTAAGAAGAGTTGCCACCGGAAACTATGTCCATCCTAATTTTGAATTTTAAGAGTGTTTGCAGTATGGCACACGGCTAACTTCAGGGATCTGACTGCTGGACCCTGAAGTTCTCCAACAAATCTTCAAAATGTTGCTGCTAAAAAAGAACACTTCAATACCAATCATAAGCTGTCTAAAATCTAGAAGGAAACTAATCCATAAATGAAGTCTATGTGAATTAAGTGCATGCCTATGTTGTCTCCAAAATCCAATTGGACTCTGTCATTATGAATCAATGAGCGATCCATGGAAGAACTGGTAATCTTTTTATTTTTAAACTGCAACTTTCTGGTCTGTTCATGAACTATATCTCAACTCATATTTAAAAGTAACTATTGCCTTAAGTTTTTCCATTCCTGTTAAAATGCTTTAAATTTTGTTACAGTAATTCTCTATTTAATTATATCTCTAGTCTTAAACTAATACCTTAGTAATTTTCTTTCTCTTTTTATGGTAGTTCATTTTAATTAATTCTTGTTTGTCTTGTTAATATTATATATTTGAGCTGTCACATGCCAATAAAACTTTCAATTCGATAATATCCTTCATTTCAATTCACCCTAAAAAAATAGTATTATATTAAAGTTATAGCCTAATGATTTTCCTGTTAGAACTAAATTAATAACGGTTCTATTAATTATTGAGTTGGAATATTTATTTAGTTGCTTGATATTATTTTTCCAAGAGCTAATAAGTGTTATTAGCTTAATTTATAGCCATTATGCTCTCGACCATTTATTTAATTTACAAAATATTATTTATCTAGATTGGGTTACTTTTATAAATGTTTTATGAATATTAATAAGCTAAAGAAAATAGATATTTCTAATTCAAATCTCATATCCTACATTTGTGTTAAGGAAGGGCATGATATAAAGGGTATTATTATTATCATTATATAATTATGTTAAGCAAATTTGCTCAGAATAAGTTTGGTTTTAATCTTATATGATCAGGTAATTACACTAAGCACTTATATTATGTAACTTAAGCTTTTAATTAATTATCATGATTATTATATCATTACCGTTCATAACGGTGGTATGAGCCATCCTTTTGCTTCCTTGGGTTTTGTCATTCCAGTTATGTTATTGATATTTTAAAATATAGGAAGATATTACTTCCTCATTTGTTCTCACTTTATAGGAACACGAAAAATTTGTGACTGAATCCCCACCTGGCTTTCCCGTGTCCCTTTGATCCTTCATAGGGCAAAAAGGACTTGTTTAATGCAAGCCACCCTTAATCTTCATAAATCATTGACAAAACCATTTATTTCATGCTAGTAATGTGTTAGTACCATTTCATTTATTAGTTCAAATAAAGACCACTCTTTGCTTTATAAGTCGTGACAAATTGATTCTGTTAAAATCAAATCATTTTATATTTATATACAATTAAAATAACTTCCTTTGCTAAGTACTTGAAGCCATAGCTTTTATATTTACTCATGCCATCCAAGAACTAATTTATAGATGTGTGGAAGATAAATTTCACCTCACTCTTATAAGAAATTGGAAGCATATTTTCTTTTCCAAATAAAATACCATTTAATGAATAATGTATGTAAGTCATTTGGCATATATGCCAGACATACCTTTAATCACACGTCTGTTTTGTAAGAGCATAGATAATAGATATATTTCTTAAATACTAACATATTAATTATTGGCATATGATTATAACTGCCATCATATTGTACATTGTAGTTTCTTTCTTCTAAGACTAGAGATAATTTATGTAAATCATTATGATCATTTGAATAATATTTGCTTGTTATTAAATATTTTATATATAATGTACTTGATGTTGACTATTATTATTCATTAATTAGTATAAATCTTAATGTTTACTGTATTTTGGCAATCCCAAACATATATGTATTGACTTATTTAGAAAGATAGGTAAAGACTCCTTTCATTTGTTATCTTGAAATTGGGGATTAGTCTCAGTAGTAATCGTATCCATTGAGCTAGTTTATGGCACATATTCTCATGTACCATCATTATATGTTGTTCATTAGGTGTTTGATCTGGGGCTCATGGAGTGGGTTTGAATTCAGGTCAGTCCCTGACTTAAATCTCGGGCTTAATTGGGTTAGAAGTACATTTTCATGGGTTCCAGCTCATGCTAGATGTAGAACATCTTTTGATTGGTACAATATATATAGATATATATATATACTTTTACTTTTACATTATATATATATATATATATAAATGTAAAAGTAAAAGTACAATACTCGTTATAAAAATATTATATATAAAACATAAATAATAAACAGTAAATGCAATATTATAGTTTAAATTCTTTTGAAGCACTTTCAATTACATAGTAATCCTCGTCAGCTTTAACTGAATTTCACTTTTTTTTTAAACTTAATGTTACATAAATTCCCATAAGCTGTGTATGGCCATATTTGCAACTTACCTATTAATAACATCATCCTTATATTTATCAATCAAAATTTCCTTTTTAATCATCGTCTTTTTATGATTCCTTTCTTCCATTAATATTTTTATGTCATTACTATTAAATGTAAACCCATAATTACAAGTTTTTTATGGGTAAAGACTACTTACATTATTTTTAATTCGATTATATAATAATTGATGCTCCTTCAATCTTTTTTCCACAGAACATCTCGATTCACCAATATATAATTTTTGACATCCACATGAAATCTGATAAATTATATTACTCTTTTGCAATTTAGGAATTATACTCTTAGAATTATTAATCAATTGATTAACATTCGGAGGTACACAAAATGAAATATTATACTTTTCTTTAAATACATTCTTAATTAATTTAGATTGCATGTTATTTATAAATGGTATAGATATCCATTTTTTATTATCTAAGGTAACAATGCAAACCCTCTTATTATTATTAAATGAATTTACTGTATGCAAGATTTGGTTTTTATCATAACCAACCTTTAAAAGTTCATTAGCAAAGAGTTCAATATTTAAAATTTTATCACCCTTATATTTACATAATTTATCATTGCAATGCAAAAACAATTTCAGACTTGCCACTTTATGTATCATTGGAACACGTGATTTAAAATGAATATATCCTCTTTCTCCAATAAGTTTAAAAATTAATTTATAATTTAAATCAGTAGTATCTCTAAATATTTGTAAATGTAAAAATTTTATTTTTCAATTTTGTTCATTCTCAATAGTCCCTTTTAAATTGTTTAAATTATTCAGATTATATAAAAGAACATTGATAATGTCTTTAGGACCACAAACAAAAACATCATCAACATATCTAATATAAACTTTAATGTCTTCAAAATTATAAAAATTAAATATAATATCTTCATATTTTGACAATGTAAAATTACAAATTTGTGCAACCATAGGTAATCCCATTGGCCATCTTTTACCTATTTTACAAAACTTATCATTATATGTTGCAATAATATTATCACTTGCAAATTTTAGGGATTCAATAATAAAATTTATCAAATGTTCATTTATAGACATATTAATTAGTTAAATTTCAATTAAACTTATAGATTCAAGATCCGTTACATCCAATGAAATTAACAAATCATTATCATTTATTTTTATACTTTTAATTCTATCAACAAATTCATAAGGAGTTGCAATTGTATATCTTCCAAAACCCAACATACCTTGTAATAATTTACCAATATATTTAAAGAAGGTTAAAAGTCATTTTATGGATAGTTGTACATAGAATATTTGCTAATATTAAACTTCAAAAAGTAGGAAATCCTCTTAGATTGATGATCGATTTCAGTGGATCATTTTTGTATAAAACAGCTAAATATATTAGTAAATTGTTACAAGATATGTTGGGTTTTGGAAAATATACAATTGCATCTTCTTATGAATTTCTTGATAGAATTAAAAGTATAAAAATAAATGATAATGATTTGTTAGCTTCATTGGATGTAATGGAATTATATGAATCAATCGATTGTCTTGAATCTATAAGTTTAATTGAAAATGAACTAATTAATATGTCTGTAAATAAACATTTGATAAATTTTATTATTGAATTACTAAAATGTATAAGTGATAATATTATTGCAACATATAATGATAAGTTTTATAAATTGGGTAAAGGATGGCCAATGGCATAACCTATGGTTGCACAAATTTGTAATTTTACATTTTCAAAATATGAAGAAATAGGTTTATTATAAAGATACATAGTTAAAAAAGCTTAATAAAATATTCTGATAGATTAATAAATTCATAGATTGCTGTGTGTGTGCAGGCATATTAGGTATATACATAACTTAATTAGAACAGGTAAGAAATTAAAAAGAAAATAGTCTACAGAGTTAATAATACTATCAAATATTTTGTAAAAGAAATATACTAAGTAAAATTAAAAAACAACAAAATGATAACCTGTGCAAAGTAAGTCAAGAATGAGGAATTTGTTGATTCAAATTAATTTTCACTTGATGAAAATGGATTGAGTAGTTTAATTAACAAAAATTTACCATATTTAATAACAATTTTAGATTTACCTATGAACGGGCACTTAAAGAAATAATATGCCTTTTTTTGTAGTAAATTAAATGGCACATCTAAAATATTAATAAAAATAATCAGTAAAATTAGAAAGGTAGAGAATGAATTTCAATGTTTTAACATACTTTTTTTCTTTTTTTCTAGCCTGTAATAGAAATTTTTTTATATATAATCATTTATAAAATAATATAATGTAAAAACATTTATAAAAATCATGTTTTTGTAAAAAAAATATATATATACTAAATTTGGTTTGAATAAAGCTATATTTTCAAAAAAGATCCTGATATAAATTAATATAGACTTGATTAAGTGTTAGGTATTAAAAACATGTTGTGAGAATATGAGATATAAATAGGTCTGGAAAGAAAAATGACAGTAGTCTAATCTTGAATCAAAGAAAAAACAGTGCAGACTGATTTTGTGGAGAAAGGAAAAAATGTAGATGGAGAAGTAGCTGTTAGAAAAGTAAACTGCTAATTAAGTTTCCCTCAGAATAGCTTCAAATAGCTTCATCTTGCTGTTTTAAAGGATTTTTCAATACTCCATCCACCTTGGCAATTATAATATTATCTAGCATAGGACTATTTACCATGAGTGGCTAGAAACCCAAAAATATGTCAGTCAAAAGATGTGGGACTATGTAGTCATATCCAAATGTGAACATTGAAGTTTCATCGAATGCAATGTCTAATTTGAAGAAAGGACACTAAACTATAAGAAAGAAGTGTGCTCTGCAGTAACACCTACAATATATTTTTATCTAGTAGGACTCATCTACATTATATACAATCATGAATATTTGAAGAGCATGATCACAATCAGGACTAGATGGATAAAGACTATAATTAAAGATAAGTGCATACTCAAATCATGGTTTAAAACATTTTATTAGTTGATAAAAGCTTTCTTTATATTTAAATAAAAGACCTTAAGTATAATGGTTATATTTATTCATCTCAATATTTTGTACTTTTATTTATTTATTTTCTTTACATTGTGATAGTTGCAAAGGTATAGTTCATATTTTATTTACCTAGAAAAAAAATTATTTTTATATTAACCAATTTAGTTTGTTCTTGCTTTTTGAACTCATTCTAAACATATATCATTAATATCTATTAATACTAAAAAGTCATTCAACCACAGGGGGCATGCAGGAATAACAGATGTATATTAAAATGATGGTGAGTGATAATAAGATATCCATACTTAAATTTTTTACTTATAAAGTTTGTCACCTAAAGATTAATTTTAACTTAAATCTAGAAAAAATAATAATAATAATTTTGGAAATCATTATACTTATAATAATCCTCAGTGTTAAGGTTATTTTGATCTTCATTATCAGAATATAGATTATATTAGATGTATATATTTGATTGAGTTTAATCATTCCATTTTATTTGAATTTATATATAAAAACTTTTCCATCTATTACAGTATTATTAGAATGTAACTTAGTTATCTAAATCTTCCCTTTCATATTTTTCACTATTTATGTTATATACTCTCATAAAATAAAATTGATTTCTCTTCCATCAAAACATTACTCATAAGTTGCTAATTAAATATGCCTACCAATACAACTCTTTTAAGTGAAAATATATTACACTGTGTTTTCTATAAATACTATCCATAAATTTTGAAACTGATTATGTATTTATTTAATATATGTTTGTTTGTTTTTTTAATATGACAAATTGTGCACAAACTTTATAAAGAAATCCACAGAGATTCCAACCAGGAGATAAATTCTTTTTTTTTTTTCAACAAATCTTTTAATTACACAAGGAATTGTTATTGTTAATGACATATTTTTCTTTATGAATATTATTCTTCATTATATATTACCAAGATTTAACACAAATTTTAGCAAATTATCAGAGTTTGGTGTGTCAAAAAGTGTGATTGATTAACAGTTTATATTCTGGTTTCTTGGAAAACGTTTGGTATTAAGCACTGGTTATCTTTTCTTGGGCGTTTATTTATATGGATATTTTTGTTTCAATATAGTTATATCTTTATATGTGTGTTTAATATATTTAAGAATAATAGTATTTATAGGTTTTTGAGCATGAACTTTCCAAAATTGATTTTTTTTAACATAAAAAAATGTTCACATTCTTTGATAATTCATGATTTTTTTTTATATATCTTTTTAATAAAAAGATGTGTGAATATATAATTTCTTCGTAGCAAACACCTGTTTAAAAATCTACATTGATCTGCTTCTTAACTTGTCAATCTGTTTAATAATGGAATAATTTTAAAGAAAAAAGTTATAAGAAGTGTATTTGTAAAATTAGAAAATGTCTTTTGTTACTGTGAGCAATATATTTAATCATTTAATGTGTGAAAAATTAATTGTTGCTTAACTTGATAAGTTTTCTTTAAAATGATATAAATGTTGGCATGCTGGGATCAATTGAATGCTATGTGCAGTATTATAATAAGAATACAATGTCTTCACAAAGAAATGATATGAGTTCAAAAAAAAAAATTCTAATATAAGAACAATAGACATAAAGTTCTGATGTGTGGAGAAGCATTTCTATTTTTTCTTTTATTAAAATATGAAAAAAGATGATTTTTTTTAAATAGTTAAGTCAAAAAAAAATAGAATTAATTTAGCAGTTTGACAAAGTTTAAAAAAATAATTTGAAAACTTCAAATTCCTTATTATTTAAATATTTTTTGATTTGTGGTGAATAAAACTATTACTAAGATAAATAATATATTTAAACACTATTATTTTATTATATCGCTATTTATAAAATATAAAGTTATTGACAATGTATTTATTTTATTAAATATGATAAGTACTGTAAAAAAAGTTATAAGCGATGATTTATAAAATCTTAAATTATTCCAAGAACAGCTATGCTCAAAAACAGGTTTATTATTTACTTTTTCATTAATAAAATAATAAGCTATCACTGCCCATGAACTGCAGGCTTTGCTGAGTAACTATGAGAACGTTTCAAATTTTAATTATCTCTTAGAAAACGAACTGCAATGCTATTATCTGTTAACATTTCAGCCTTTGGTATTAGCCTAAATAAATTAAGAAGACCATAGACATCCCAAATTTATATATCAGTGACACCTCCGCAATAGCAATCACATTTACAGGTCTACCACTTCATTGTTTCTCATGCACTGGTAGATATTATTAAAAATGTCCTATTAGATATTTAATCAATGTGGACTTATATCATAGATGACCTCACTATTCAAATGTAGCTTCAATTATTATGGATAGTGAAATGAACAAACAAATGTATACCTGCAATTATTGCTACATTCAGTTATGTAAATATAATAACAAATGGTTCAATGATACTTACTAAATAATAATTACGGGAAAAAATCTATTAACAAATAACTTAATGCAAAAAACAGCAATTAACTAACTCAATATTAGTTTAAGAAACAAACAGTATTACAGAAGATCTGTAGAGGGTGTAATCATTTGCTGCTCTGATGAACACGCAATTAAAATAGTAGATAAATGGAAAAATTTTATAAGAAAAAGTAAATGAAGTAAAAAAGCTGACAATAATCAAAATAGTTTAGCATAATAAACTTCTAAAACTCAGTTTCTCCAACAAAAAAACAAACAAACTGTAATTTCAGTAATAGAGTCAAATATATTTTTAAAGTATCTATGAACAGTTAGATCAAGAAAAACCAAAACACTTCTTTATTTACTGCATTCTTATTTTTCGGTTAACTATAATAAGCATGCATAAGAGACCACCAAGGACAAAATTTCAAATCGACAGTAATCATTAAGATACATAGTGATAAAATTATAACTTATTATCAGAATAAGAATCATTATATTAATAAAAAAAATTTTAAAATAAAAATTGTTATTACTAACAAGAAAATCGTAAAAATCAGCTTATAAAACATCTACATAGTAAAATAACTTTTTATTAATTATCAGAATGATGTCTTGGGCTTATTTATAAATACATCATTTATAATAATATATCTTAATATTTTAAATATCTTAATCAAATAAGTCTAATCTTATAACTAATCCTTATCCAACTATGATCTTGGAGGAAATTTAACACCTTATATCATGTTTTGAAACAAACAATGTTTTCATATAATTACTAAAAGGTTGACGGGTATTAACGTTTTATTCCCACTAATTCAATCTCATATATTAACCACTTATTTTTAAAGAAGCTTCTTTTCTTTTTTATCCACAATCTTTATTTTTTTTAATAACTTCTTTTTGCCATGCTATCTTCGTAGAAAGTATTGCCCTCATTGTGCTAATTAAAGTAGATATACATGACAACCAGGGCTAAAAGTTAATAATACTACCAGACTTCTGAAATCTACTACATTAGTCAGAAATTCATATCTTTTTAACAAAAAATTAAAGGTACTGTCTGAAACATAAAGAAGGCTGGTTCTTTTTTATTTGTATTATCTCATGTATAATTAGACATTTCATTCAGAAAACTAGATCCCCACAAAGTTAAGGAAAGAATTAGTTTTGCTGCATTGAAAACTGAAGAATATCTCAAGTGATCCTTCTCTGTTTGATCCATTTATCTTTCTCAAACAAGAATATAAAAAGAATACAAATCATATTAGCAAATGGCCATTCAATTAAAAAGTCTGAAATATTTCTTTCAAATTCTGATATTTAATTCAAAGAATAAATCTGTTGAACTCTCAATCATAAACCAAAAAATTAACTTTTTCTCCATTTTTGAAAAAAATTACTAATGCATATCTTTTACTTTCTCAAGTCTAGTTTATGTTTAGTTGCACAATGCTCCAAATTTTATTATTTTAGGATTAATGAAGAAGACCATGACATCACTAAAAATAAAATAACTTTGAAAAATTAAACTCTGTTCTATGCTATCTCTAAGTTTGTACTTCTCTTATTTTAGCCATTCTACAAATTTCTACTACTTGTCAAAGCATATTTACACTACAAATCATCTATCACCAGTGAACTTTTTTTTTCCAAAAAAAAATAAAATTCTCCAAATCACTGTAGATAACCTGAGACCAATATTGATTTTAAATTAAAGATAAGATTCAGCATCTTATTCTCCTCTATTTCTAAATTTCAATTTGCCTAATAGGTAGTTCTGCCACAGGGTTCTTTAAAAGCACTATTCATGAAATTAGAATGTCAGAAAGACATTTCCAATGTCATGAAATTAAACTTTTCTGTATTCTTTGATTCAATCCTTATTGATAAGCTTCTTTATACTATCCAACATATAATTACTTCAACTTTATGATCAAGCTACTTTACTTCTTAATAGAATAAGTCTATATAACTAATTTTTTCTTTAGTTTTATTTTGCAAGGCTCTCTACTCAGTTCATTTATTTAAATCACTTGCATCAATCCATTTATGCTTAAAAGTTGAAATAAAATTACCAGATATGTTTATAAATGTTATTAACAAATCTGTGATACTCCCTTCAAAAAGTATTTTCCACAACTTTATTTTTTCCTAAATAAATATTCTCATGAATTTTTATTGAACTTTAATAGCGACATGTGTTCAGCATGCAAACTATCTATGGGTAAACCAATTCCTTCCATTTATAGTGCTCTTCATAAATACCTACTCTTATAATTCATTTTTATACAATGCTTTAAGAATAGCACTTTAGAATTAATTTATTATTTTGACAGAAAGAAACAAAGTTTTTTTATTTAAACCTAACTTTTCAATAAGTGCTAATGTTTCTCTTTTTTAATCATCATCAATAGTTCTCTGTTCTATAGATAGATCCAGACAGTAGTCACATCACCAGTTCATCCATTTTTTCACTCTGTTCTTTCTTCTTGTTTTCATTCATCATTTCCTCCAAAACATCTTCCATTAAACTATACTTCTTTTTAATACATGTCCAATCCATTTTTTTTTCTTTATTTCTGATTTCCTCAAGCAATCTTTTTTTCAATTACTCTTTTCAAAACCTCTTCATTTGTTATTTTATTCATCAAACTGATGTTTTTATTCTTCTCCATATCCACATCTCAAAGACTTCCAATCCATTCCCAATTTCATTACTCATTGTCCATGTTTCACAACCATACAGTAGTCCATTCCTTACATAACATTTAATTAATGTTTTCTTCAAAGGTCTACAAAATATTTTATTTCTCTTAATAAATGCCTTCTTTGGCAATATTATTCTTTTAACTTCACTCAGTCCAGCTTCACTCAACCAACTATCCAAATATATTAATCCCTGTACCTGTTGAACTATTTATTATGGATTTCAATATTCAATCTTTTGCATTCCTTCCTATCCATAAACACTTAGCCTTCTCAATATTAATCCTATTCAACATATTCTGAAGATACTTTATTTTCAGCTATAAGAGCCATATCATCTGCAAATCTTATACATTTTACTATTCAATCTCCAACATTTGTTCTTCCATAGTTTAAATAATTAATTAAAATGACTTCTAAATAAATATTACAAAAAACAGGTGAGATACTGCATCCTTGCTTAACTCCCTTTTTTTTTTCTATATTTACTTCATCAGTTTCATTTTTCTTCAGTCTGATTCTTATCTTTTGCCTAGTATATATATTATAAATCAAAATACTCCTTTATTTTTTTTAAGATTGGCATAAGTTTATTCCAGATTACTCTATTAAATGCTTTTGCCAAATCCACAAAACATATAACAATTCCTTTATCTTTTTCAAAATTTCTCTTTGCAATTATTCTAACAAGACCAATATCATCTCTTGTACTTTTTGCTTTCTGAAAACAAATTGTTCTTTTCCAATATAATATTCTATCTTCCCATAATTTCTTCAAGTTAAAATGCTCAATACAACTGTAGAAGTATGAGACAACAAACTTATGGTCCTGTACTTTTCATATTTAACAGCTTTCTTTTTCATAATTGGAATCATTATAATTTTTTTTTAAAATCTTCAGACCAAACTCCCTATTGTATATCAAATTGCAAAGTCGAACTATTTTCTTCTTCATAAATTTTAAATTTATTTCAAAAATTGTATAGGTATTGCATCAAATCCAGAGCCTTACCATTCTTCATTTGTGCAATTGGCTTTATTACTTCATCTGTCAATATATCCATAGCTGTATCATCTACTTTAAAATCTTCATTTTCAAGTTCATAATTAATTGAATTGTTTTCTTTTCTAAATTAATACTGAATAAATTCTTTTCAGCTTTTTAATATATTATTGCTATCAGTTAATCTCTTTCTATTCTTATTTGCAATTTCACTTGCTAACCATGTCTTTTTCTCTCAAGTGACATTTCTTATGCTATTAAATATCAAATCATATCTTTTCACCTGTTGAAGTTATTTTGATCTCTCTACATTCTTGTTCCAACCATTTTTCTTTTGCCAAATCTGTTTCTCTTCTTAGTTCATTATTAATTTTTCTATATGCACTTTGCATTTTCTCAGTAGTGGCATTATTCTATCTCCATATTTTCATTTTTTCTAACATACCTTGCATTATATAAGATCATTTAGTGTTCTTTAACCAAATAGTGCCTATTGCTGTTTTTAATAATTCTTTTTAATTCAAAAATAATTCAAAAACTTTGCGTGAAAAATCTACTTGTAAAAATAATAGCTTTGCGTTCAGGTGCTATAGCGCCTATATTATTTTTACAAATAATTCTTTTTAAATCTTCTTTATCAATCCTTTTTATTGCATTTTCACATATTAAACCAAATTTTCCTATTTCCATTTTTTCTTAATTTATCTAAGTTCTATCTTACAAGTCTTTTCCCCTTTTTTAGTCTTTTTTAGATCAATTTTAATTTAGTCATAACAAAATTATGATCTGGGGTTATACCAGCACCTGATAAAGTATGTAATCCCTTAATAGCATTATTGTATTCATCCTAAATCAATTTGATAATGTTTACTATCACATGGAGTTCTTCTTGTGATTTTTAAACCAAGTGTTTGGAATCACAAACCTATTTTCATTGCAAAGTTGTACAAGCCAGCTATCTCTTTTTGCAACACCATACATTTCCAACAATTTTTCCTTCCTTATCTTGCCCCACAATAATATTCCAATCACTCAGTAGCAATATACATGCATATTTTCTCTGATGTTGGATAATTTTCTCTATCTCATATTTTTCATTAATTTCAATATCATCATGACTAGTGGTCAGCATATAAAATTGTACAATTACCAAATTCCTAGAATTTTCAGTTATTCTCATCATCATCATATGACTATCATCAACACAATTTATCTTTGTCATACTATTCCAAATTTTCTTTCCAACAGCAATACCAACTCAATTACTTGGCCTATCACCACCTAAGTAAAATAACTTAACAGCTTTACTACATAACTCCTTACATCCTTCCCAACTCACTTTGTTTAATCTTATAACATCAATATTATTTATACTCATCTCTCTTCAAATTTTCCATTTTCCCAGTTCTTTCTCTATAATCTAACATTAGCATGAGCTAATTCACAAAGTGTCACATATTAGTGAATAAATATTATGTGTATTTTTAAGGTTTACGATCTGAGTAACCTTACGTCTATTCCTGCTCTTACCAAATGTAATGATTTCTGTAGACATACTCATAATAAAAAGACGAAATTATAAGGGAGGGAGTTTTTCATTGGCTTGTTTACCCAGCAACAACCTCCATAACAAGTTTTTCTTTTTTGAAATGGCAAAAGTGTGAACAAAAATATACTGATAAATTAATTTTTAAAAAAATTCTCAAGTATTCCATTGGGTGGTAAAAAGTCTAGTAATTTAGTCCATTATCTATATGCTTGTTGCTTTAATTTTTTATTCTCTAGTTTCAAAATCATTTGTGAGATTACTTTTAAAAGATTTTTGGAATAGCAGAAAAGATTTTCTTTGTTATATTAAAACATTTCTGATTATTTTTATACAACAGTTGTATTATAATTATTAAAATGCAAAAGAATACATGTCTACACTTTTATTTTATATATACATGTTTTATTTTTAAAAATGGAAGTTAACAAATTCTAGCATAATATTGTTTATAAAAATCATGTCTAGTACAATGAAAAACTAACCAATCATTAATGCATTTACCCACACTGTAGTAAGATTTTGTGAGATATTTTACAAATTAGAAATGCAGTTTTAAATTTTGGAACAAAATATCATAGATTTAACATATATACACATAAGCCCTTAGACATAGAAAATAATAATAAAGATCATTCTGATTTGTTTAGTCCCTAGCTTGCTTTCTCATGTCTGGAGGCAAGCTATCTGCTCTAGAAGCTACTGGAAAAGAATGAAGTCCAGCACTCATGTTTGTGCCCATCTGCAAGTTGAGCTTCTGATGAACTCTACCTCTTTTCTCTCCTCCAATTTGCAACTCTTCTTCCCTTATTTTCTCCTACAGATGATTGGCTAGATAAGGTAGTTATTTCTCTAACTGCACACATGTTGGATTCCAGAATGTTTTACCTTATGTTAACATTAATTAATGAGTTATTATGACACTCAATTTTTTGTTCTCGATGACAAAAATCTGATTCTCATTCATTTAATTATTATAAGTAGATTTTTATCACTGTTTTTATTTTTCCACTATAATTACAATATAACTTTTTTTCTAATCATATAACTTCTAATTATTTTTTAGTTCCATATTTAAAAAATAAACATCTTAATTCTGCAATTATTTTTTTATCTATTTACTATTACCTTTATATGTATGTCTGTGTACCCACACACATACATATCATTATGATCCCCCAAGTCTGAAGAATAATTTTTAATCTTTGAGCTTAATATGTAATCGGTGAGATACTTTGGTATTTTAATTTGTCTTTTAACATGCTGTTGAGAGATATTTTCCACCTCACTTGTGTTTTCTCTTGATGTCTTTGCAGTTTATTGCCCTAGATATTGTTTGTTTCCATTTCATTTTCTCTTTGCATCTTCACATTGGTCTCTGCTGTGACTAACATGGATGTTAGTTCAAAACAACCCATTTTGTTAATATTTTCCCATTATTCATGTTCACTGTCATGATTTATTTTGAATGATGCAGAACCACACCTCCCTGCATCCTATGATTATTTAATTTGTTCATGATCCATACTCTTTCCTGAGGTTTACATTTATATGAACAGATATATTGCCTGTTTTGATCAGCTGTCAGTACTGTGATTGTTAGTTTTATGTGTAGCTTTCTTCCTAAGTATAATTCAGCTGATTTTTCACATTTGGCAGCTGGGGGTTGAACATTGGTGAAGCAGAGTTGTAAGAACTTCTTCCTGTATTATGGTTTTACTCATTTTCTTATAGATGATTTTAAATTTTGCACTGCTCTTTCAGCCAGTCCATTTGATTGGAGGTAAGTGTTTTATTCCCATTCTCATATCACTTCTCTGAACTTTTGTGATGTAGACAACATTCCATTGTCTGAAACTAATGTTTTGGAAAACCCGTGATGGTAAAATATCTTGTATAATCTGTTCAGTGTTTCATCTGTACTATATGTACTAGTGTTTCTTACTATTTATTTGGCCCACCCTGAAAATGAGTCAACCTCTACAAAGAACAGATGCTTGAATGTACCACAGTGGTCTATATGAAAACATTGCCATGGTTTGTCAGTTTTTGGCCATGCTTCAAAATTGGATGAGGTAATTGAGTGCATGACTGACAATTATTGCCTTTCTTTATGTATTTTTTATGTCTGCATTCAGCCAACATATATAGCTATGAGTTAGTGTGTCTGGCCTAATTATACCTGGATGACCCTCATGCAGCAACTTTAATATTTGCTATCTACTTATGACTGGCATTAGTACTTGGTCACCCTCAGGATGCATCCTTTACAGATGGACATCTGTTCACAGGTGTTCCAAAGTTCCTTGTGAAAAAAGCTGGGGCACTGATTAGGCCAGACCTATCTGATTTGCTTTATGATTCATCGGTAGCCATTGTTTTCTTCAGTCCAATGAGCTATAATTTTGTTGTTAATGTTTTGATTTTTCAACATGTCTACATAGTTAATTTCAGTTTCTTGTCTGATTCACTCTGGTCTGGTATACATGATAGCATGTCTGTGTGCCCTGTGTGTTTTCCCTTATTATATTCCAAGTATGTAATCATGGCCTGCCAGTATGTTCAGCCATCATAACATATGAGGAATAAAATTATCACACAACTGTTTATTTCCTAAATGTCCGAGTAGGGGTTTATGGTCAGTTACTATAATACAATTTATGACCATACAAATATTGATGACAATTTCTTACTCCGAATAATATTGCAAGGGCTTTCTTGCTTTGGACAAAGTGTGTGAAGCATGGGCTATGGGTCATTCTCCTGCCTGGGGTGTGTAACATAGTGCTCTGATACCAACTTGCGATGGGTCCATGGCTGATATCCAAATTGCAGTTGTAAATGTACAAGAAATTTTTTTGATATCAATTGTAATTTTGTGTGCATGAATGCTTTTTTCTTTATCTTCTTCCCATTTTCATTTCTGATTCCTTTTCAGCAGATCATATAAAGAGCTGGCCACATGGGCTTTTGTTTGTAAAAAAATTTTGAAATTGTTTACTAGTCTGAGAAAAGCTTGTTCACATTTGTAGGTATCGGTATTTCTGCTGTGGCTTTAGCCTTTTGGGGGGCTGGAAATGCACCATTTTTTGATATGATGTGACCCAGAAATTTAATTTCACTTGCCTTTCAGATGCATCTTTGGGTGTTCAGTTTAGCCCTGAATTAATCTAATATTTTGCAAACTTTGTATAAGTACCCTCTAAGTTCATTTTCAGTATCATTCTCATAAAAATGTTGTTGAAATACAGTATACATCCTTCAGTTCACCAAGAAAGGTTTCAATTTTCAACTAAAAATGTAAGGTATCAATGTTATCCCAAATGGGAATCTTTTACATTTATATAGCCCTATGTGTGATCAATGTTAGTATTTTGACTACTTCCTTGATAACTGGTATTTGGTAGAAGGCAGTGTTAAAATCAAATTTTTGTAAAAAAAATTTTGTCTCTGAATTGATGCTATTATTTCTCTAGTATTCAGTCCGGGGTACATATTTTTGCTAATTCTTTTAATTACTGATATCTTGTAATCACCTCACAGATGAATTTGCTTACTTATAATTACCAGGGGCATAGCCCACTCAGATATATTAGTGGATTCTAAAACCCTTTTTTTAACTTGATCATTGATTTATTTCATGACTTTTTCTTTCTGGGAAAATGGAACTTTTCATGGTTTATAATAGATTATAGGTAGCACACCTCTCTGCTTCCTTTTATGATAAAAGCATCATTTTAATAATCCCTGGCTCTTCCTTAAACAAGCTAGGAAATTTATTTTCCATTTCTTTTCCACCTCAATCTTTTTCACTGACGTAAGTTTAATTCCTAACATTCTGAATCATTCACCTTGGATTGGAGGGTTGATGGGGGTGAATAATATATATAATGGCAGTTCCACAACTTCACCCTCAATTGCTTTAAGGTCCATTTTCGTTATCATAGAGATTTGTTTACAATTCAACATTATGATATACCAATCATGGACTGATATCAGTGATACCCACTCCCACTGTCGACTCCATGGATAAATGTTGATTATATATTTTAATATTCAGCATTATTTTATCATCATCAGGTAACAATATATTTTTAATGTAGGTAAAGTGCTTTTCCTGACCCTGAAATGTTTTTTTATAACTGGTTATTTCCTTACTGGCTACATTAATTTTTTTTCCTTACACATGATTTCCATGTGCCTTCTTTTTTTGAAAAATTTTACATCACTCAGGCCTGTGAAAACAGTTACTGGCTTTGAGAGCATTTTTTACTACATCAAAAACAAATAAATGGCTTTTTGCAATAATTTGTTTGACCATTACTATTTGTAACTTCATGTTTTACAGGTTTTGCAGCCTTCCATTTGCCTTTTATGCTATTATTGAATTCAACAAACTTGCATGATTGCTCTAGCATGAGGTCATAGGCTATTCTATGCATTATATCTTCACTGTAATCTAAATTTGGTGATGGACAATAACTGTGGCCTTAAATTATTACTATTAATTCCCCTTAGAAAATGTTCAATGAGGATCTCATCTAGGAATGCCCTGTAGATGCAATTATTTGCAAGATTCCATAAAGAACAATTGTAATCTTTAATATTCTCCTTACCCCAGTAGTGGTCATTGATATGCAGTCTGGCAACATTTCTAGAGGGATGGAGGTTAAATAGTTTGACAGCTCATAAGATTCTTCGGGAGTCAGGGCTGAGCAAACCTGTTCGCAGTCTCTATTACCCCTTTTCCATCAAAATTCAAATTTAGTTACAAAGATACTTTTCTATATGTTGGGCCAGTTACTTGCCTCACTGACATCATTTGCCTATTGCAGATTGCATTTCAGCAAATCTCTCAATGCACATAAATCTAACTGATTAACTTTGATACTTAGTTTGAATCAAACTGGCTGACAGTCAAGTATTTTATTCACTAAGTATTGAGGTTCATTTCAACTGTGACTCCATCAATTTGTTATATCCACACCTTACTAAATCTTACGGCCCAGACCCTTATCTGGGAGGTTACCATTCCCTGATTGAATTCTAATGGTTTACCCAATAATGACTTAACACTACTTCAGTTAAATTCAGTTCATTTAATAAATTTAACTCACAATAATTTAATACATTAACTGACAATAAATATTAGAGTGACTTTGTATTTTATATATATATACACATAAGCCCATATGCATACCAAATAATAATAAAGATCGTTCAGACCTGTTTAGTCCCTAACTTGCTTTCTCATATCCTGAGGCAAGATCTCCACTCTAGAAGCTACTGGGCAAAGAGTGACATCCAGCATGCAAATTTGTGTCCATCTGTCAGTTGAGATCCTGTTTAACTCTATTTTTCTCTCCTCCAACTTGCATGTCTTCTTCCATTGCTATCTTCCTACAGCTGATTGGCTGGTATTCCCACTCATCAGATAAGATAGTTATTTCTCTAATAGCACATGTTGGATTCCACAATGTTTTTCATCTATGTTAACATTAATTAACAAGTTGATTATGAGACTCAAATTCTTGTTATCAATGACAGAAATCTGACTCTCATTCCTTTAATTACTATAAGTACATTTTAATCTCATTATCATTAATTGTACTTTTTCTCTATAATTAAATAATCTTTTTTAATGTAAAACTTCTAATTAATTTTTAGTTCCATACTTACAAGAGAAATATTTTAATTCTACAATTTTTTTTATTTTATTTACTATTACCTTTATATGTATGTATGCATACCCATACACATACATATCACAGTTTTAGGATATAATTAACAAATAATATTAATTCAAACTACTATTCCACACAAGTGTAATTTGTACCCAAACTCTGGATGCAGTTGGCATAGTGATCTTTTTTTTTAATGATGAAATTTTCCTTTTTCCTTTAACAGGCAGCAAAATCAGCGACTTTAATTTACATTTAACAAATATAAAATATTTAAAATAAAATCATTATAAAGCTTGAAATACAATTATTACACTAAATAAAATATCTCTACTACCTATATCAAAATAAATGGTTTTTAATCTATTTAACATTCTCATCCTATTATAAACCTTTCATTATATTCCCATAATTTTGTGCTATTCGTTTTTAAACAATTCAAATAATATTTATTTATTTCTATTTGCTATTTATTTTAAACATAAGCATTCATGAGCGCACTCACGCATATTTAAATATTAAACGTAGGTTGTGTTTTATTTTTCACTGGTTTTAGAATCAAATATGAATCACTAGATATATTGTTCTGTTATGATCTATTTATTTAACGTATTAGTGAACTTTTAATGTTAAAAATGTTTTGCAGGTATTGTATAACTACAAAACTAAATTTATTAATGAATATTCTCAGTAAATTTTGGATATGACCACAGTTTCTAAATTTCAATACAACTTTTTAGTTTATTAGAAAATACATTTACCATATTGGATTTCCTTAGTAATACTACGCAAATACACTCGCATATATATATATATATATGGGATGATTTAAATTACTATTAACACAAACAATTTTTTAAGTCTGTTACATTTAGTAATAAGCACCTAGGATTACTGTGTGTATATGTGTGTATATATATATATATATATATATATATATATATATATATATATATATATATATATATGGCAGCATATATTGTTAGAAGAGATAATAAATGGATGGTTATGTTATTTGAAAAGACGACAGTAGAAAGAAAGATGAGTCTTAAAATGAATTCTAAAAGATTGCAAAAAAACTAGAAAATAAATTATATGTGAGATAAAGAGATAAAAATATTTGTTGGAATGCTGAATAGGTAAAGACCTCTGCATATTAAAAAAGCAATTAAAGTGGATAAAATTAACAATCTCTAGTGGATTATTAAAGATTGAGACTATTTTTCTTCTCAGATTATCTTCGCTTTCATATATACTCTTTATTATAATGTCACAGCTTTCCAATTAACTCTGATAAATATTTGATGAAACACATTTTTAAGGGCGTTGCAAATGCAGGGAAATGAACTGTTAAAACAAGAGCAGTTTCCTACTCTTTCCCCAACAATAATAAGCTAGAGGAAGCAGTGAACACCATATGATTATGCATCAATGCATACCCACAAGCTGATTTCTGAGTTTTTCCTTTATCAAGAAGGCTAGAGATTTAAAGATGGAAATAACACAATTATGCATTTAGCAATCCCCTTTAATTCCCTTTTATTATCCTTGCAAAAAGCCTGAAATTTCAAAACAATCTAAAATTCAGGATCCAAGCAGATCTTTAATAACCTCAATTCTTTTCTAACTCATTCCTTTTCCCTAGTCAGAATTGTTAATAATTACAAATTACTCCATTATTTTACTTATACTGTATGTGATAAAAATCAAAGCAGTATCTTAATCTTTTTTCACTTGTAATAATTTTGATAGCACATTTAAATCCCCATTCCTAAACCAATTTGTAGTTTGTGCTTTTATCAATGAGACTTGGAATTGAAAGCAGAAAGTGATTTGTTATTTATTATTAACAAAAATACCCCCCCCCCAAACCACTTATAGTTAGAAAAGACCTGACATTAAGAAAATATATTTATACTGACAAGGGATCAGATGTACATACTTCAATTACATTACTTTGGTTTTCAAAGTTGAGTGGTCTGAATTTTAGATTTTTAGATTGAGCAGTAAATGGAGTTGAAGATGATTGTTTAAATAGATAACTGCAATGATTTCACCTTTGAATCCCTAATCTCATTGATAAAGGTAAAACTCAGATACTCATTTGGAGATGTAAATGTACTGTCATATAATAATCACTGATTTCTCATGTATTTAAAAGAATAGGCGCTTTGCTGTGTTTTATCAAAACAAAAGCTAACGAATTAATCCATTTGTTAAATAAAGAAGTTTTTATTATAAATATTCCTAAATATGTATATCCATTTATGCAAAAAATTAATACATTATAAAACTATAAATGAAAGTATTTACATGGTCTCTATCAGCTTGTTTTAAAATAAAAATATTAGACGTTATATATAATAATCAAATTTTGATTTGCAAACTTCAGCAATGCAAATATTACAGGATCTGATTAAAGGGAATTATTCCAGCAATTATAACACAATTTAAAAAATATCACATTTAATAACTCTGTATATTTCGTTCTTCACTCTTTCAAATATAATATATAGTTACCATAGGCCTATTCTGATTTTTGTTTATAATTTACAATTCAGAAATTGGTTATTGCATGTGATAATAGTGTCACAATGAATTGAAACATGATACTTAAATGCTATATATGTTTCATAAAGGTATATTAATAAAATTTAATCTTTAAAAAAAAAAAAACATTGTATACCTTTTTTTTTAGTTTATTAAATTGAAAAATAGACAAAAAATTTAAAATGTTAAAATAAAAGTTTAGTTGAATGAAAGCATGATTGTTTAATAATTTTATGTATATATAAAGAAAAACAGATAAAAACAATGGGGAAGAGTAAAATAAAGAATGTTAATATAATAAAAATAATAATAATATAGCAATCAAATACAATTTAAAAATTGCAAATCTTAAATTATTGAGTAACTATTTATATAAAAAGCAATAGTTAAATCATTCAATTTATTTTCAAAAACAAACAGATAAAGAAGTCTGTGACATTGATTAAACTATTGATATCATCTTTCTATGGTTTCAGCAAAGGCTGTTCACATTTTTTCTTTTTAATATAACGAGACACTTTCTAACAGTGTAGATGTTTAAATTCAATTCTCAAAAGTATTTTTTCAATAGTTCCTAAAATTTCAATTTTTTTTCCTTCTTCTAGTGAAGACAAAACCGTTTCCTTTCTTTGATATTTTATTGAAGATTGATTTTCGGAAAATATGTAAGTCGTTTAATTATTGATCTGCAAATTAAAATTTAAAAAGTAAAAAAAAAAGTTACTTATTTAACACCTTGAACATTTTGTTATTAAAATGTTTATATATTTAGTAAATGCAAAGCAAAAGAAAAAGACAAAATCACTATAAATATAATACAGACATAAAATAGCAACCTAAAAATATGACTGAGTTCAATTATATATGTTCACTATATAATGTAAAAATATTTTGAGAAGATTAAATTTATAAAAAGCACCACAGTAACATTAGTGTTTTCAGTCAATAAAAGCATACAGGTTAGCCAAAGATACAATAGTAGAAAACATATGGGAAAGCTAGTAATAAATAAGAAATATATAAGCAATTGTAACTAAAGTAAAACTTGAATTATTTTTAAAAATAATATGTAAATGAAATCAATAATTTATCTTGTTTATATAAAACATTATCATGTTGGTTCACTTCATTAAAAATCAATGCAAAACTCACATATAATTCCAGCCCTAGTATGAAAAAAAAACTGATTTTCATCAATCAAACATATGCTTTTTCCTTGCACAGAGATGTGTCTGATATTTGATGACTATATCCAAAATTTTCACCAAGTCATGATAGCCAACCTGTAATTAGTTAGTCATAAAGAAAGAAATATGCATGCCATTGCTGATAATTCTAAAGTAGCTAATGATGAAAAGATTAACATTACCCTCTATGGCCAACCTAAGGATTGTATAAAAACAATAACTCTGCTATTAATAACCATCCAGAATTATTGTTTTGGAATTCAAAACAGATCAAGCAACAGATCAATTATACTAGGATTGTCTAAACCCAATAAATATATTAAAAATCAAAAATATCTGATTGTTAATAGAAATAAAGACATTACTTACCTTAATTAAGAAACTCAATAAGACTAATTTAATATATACCACATGTGATAGAATTGTAATGTATTAAATTGTAAATCCATATAATATTTAATTATAATTATTATCATTATATTGAATAGGTTCACACTCTTAGATCTAACCACTTCAGCTTCACCTATTCATATATAAAAGTAGGTTGAAGTAAAGACAGTTTCCTTCTTTTCTTCCTAGTGTAAGCTTGTGGTTAAGACCTGTAGAGGTCCCTACCTTCGAATTTTTCAGATACTTATTCCTAATGGTTACAGCCTTAGTAAATATTACTTAATATAATAATATGCATTTAATAAAATTTATAATCTTCTGGAAATACAATTTTGACAATAATGTAATAATACATTGTTAAAAAATAAAATATTAAAATGTTCCATAAAACAACATAGCATGAAAACATAATAATTAAGAAATAAATAAAATTTTAAAAAATAAACATTTTAAATATTATTCAAATACTATACATTAGTTTTAAAATTAAAACATTTTTAAAATTATAAATATATTATGCACTAACCAACTAATGAAATAAACTATAATTGTAAATATATTTACTTTTTTCTAGAAGATGGAAATCTTTACTCATTCAATAGACTCTAACTTAGAAAATCTTCCATTCATTTAACTCTTTCACTGACAATTAATTTTATTGGCCGGGTGAGGTAAAAATCTAAACTTTTAATTGGTCAATTCACAAACTCAGCCATAAAAATATAATCATATTATATTGATCAAACATCGCATGATCATCATCTCTATACTAGCCCATAATTTGTTGTAAACAAAAGCAAAATTCCCCATACAGTAGTGCCACCCTGTGCCAAACAGAGTAATCAATGGATGCCAGAAGGCTTGTGCATAAAATCCCTATCTAGTGCCTACTCATCCAATATCCCCAGACTAGTTTCTGGCTTGTGGCCATCATCAGTGAGGAGCCTTGGATCTGAGAGCACTGCACCTAGATCTTAGGATCTAATGCAACCCTCCAGCAGCCACCTTTTAACTCTACTTTACTACAAAACTATGAGAATGAAATTTAAAACATTGTTAATATCTTCAATCTAAGCTCAATAGCTTATATAGTCATATGGGTCTGAACTCAATTCAGCACCCATACATTTTGGTGTCTTTGGCTCTTAAGCAACCATAGCCACCACTATCCTATTAGGCGGGATTGGTGTTAAACCACCAAACGTCACATGATCACCATCTCTATACTAGCACATAATTTGTTGTAAACAAAGGCAAAACTCCCCATACAGTAGTGCCACCCTGTGCCAAACAGAGTAATCAATGGATGCCAGAAGGCTTGTGCATAAAATCCCTATCTAGTGCCTACTCATCCAATATCCCCAGACTAGTTTCTGGCTTGTGGCCATCATCAGTGAGGAGCCTTGGATCTGAGAGCACTGCACCTAGATCTTAGGATCTAATGCAACCCTCCAGCAGCCACCTTTTA
Organism: Epiperipatus broadwayi; assembly: GCA_028023455.1. Taxonomy (NCBI): domain Eukaryota; kingdom Metazoa; phylum Onychophora; class Udeonychophora; order Euonychophora; family Peripatidae; genus Epiperipatus; species Epiperipatus broadwayi. The sequence goes on along the minus strand of JAQFVV010012564.1, from coordinate 1,216,995 downwards.
ACTCTAGTTTACTACAAAACTATGAGAATGAAATTGAAAACATTGTTAATATCTTCAATCTAAGCTCAATAGCTTATATATTCATATACTACTGTATGAGGAGTTTTGCCTTTGTTTACAACAAATTATGTGCTAGTATAGAGATGGCACCATCATGTGATGTTTGATGGTTTAACACCAATCCTGCCTAATAGGATAGTGGTGGCTATGGTTGTTTAAGAGCCAAAGACACCAAAATGTATGGGTGCTGAATTGAGTTCAGACCCATATGACTATATAAGCTATTGAGCTTAGATTGAAGATATTAACAATGTTTTCAATTTCATTCTCATAGTTTTGTAGTAAAGTAGAGTTAAAAGGTGGCTGCTGGAGGGTTGAATTAGATCCTAAGATCTAGGTGCAGTGCTCTCAGATCCAAGGCTCCTCACTGATGATGGCCACAAGCCAGAAACCAGTCTGGGGATATTGGATGAGTAGGCCCTAGATAGGGATTTTATGCACAAGCCTTCTGGCATCCATTGATTACTCTGTTTGGCACAGGGTGGCACTACTGTATGGGGAGTTTTGCCTTTGTTTACATATATTCACTTTAAGTTTGTTTGTAAAAAGTATAATAATAATTTGTCAGGTTATGAAAGTGAATGAAAGTTTTTTCAAAAATAAATTTTTATTTATAATTACAAAAATATTCGATAGTGGCACATCTAAAATGAACATTAGTAACCAACTAAAAAGTGTTGTTGATGTCAGTGATTTCTTTCTCAATTGTACATTGTGGAATAGTAAATAATTTTTAGCTATTTTTCTATAATAATTTTATTTTTAGAATATTTTATCAAAATAATTTATAATATGTCAATAAATACTTTTAAAATGGTCTAAAACATTCATTCATCACGTTCAACATGAAATAAAAGAAATTGTAGTGGTAAAAATTATTGACAAGCTGGTTTTTTGTCCTCTACGGTTAACAACCAGTCAGCATCAAGAACGGACTGTCCTCTTCCATTGCTTACTTAAAATTTGAATATTATTGATTTTTTACTTGTAAAATAATCCAAGAGAGAGCAGCATCTTATGTAACTTTTTTTAACCTTTAAAATGAGCGTAAATCTTTATAGTAGCATTAAAAATGACGGAATTGAAGCGACTTTAAGCCGGCACCGGTTTAGACCAGAAAACTCCATTAAAGAGTTAAAGGACTTTTTTTCTTAGCAAAATAAATATTTATTATTAATTTCTTTACATGTATATATTTTAGTAATAATATTTATAAAGATGAAAAAGTAAAATACAATATTTGCGGAATTGGGGCAACAATAATCATGTGCACATACATATAAACATGGTATTAAAATGTATATTGAATATATAATTATTCGGCCAATTTCTTTTACAAACTAATATTTAACAATTCAAAAAATATTGGAATGACAAATAATTTTTTTTATAATTAAAAGTACTTCTTCAGCAAAATAATCAATTTTTACATAATATACAAATATAATATTTAAAATTATACATAGTTCAACCCCATCTAGTTTAATAAAAATGTATACTATTAAAATATATTTGCATTTCATTATGTAAAAAAGTTTTTTTATATAAATATAAATACCTAATATATCTAAATTATAAACCAAACTACTATATTTGATATTCAGCTAAAAGCTACAAAAAATTATCTATATGATAAAATATACATGTATAATGCAGACTGATCTTTTTACACTTCCACAAAATGACAAATAATAAAAATGATTATTCTACCATAATAAAATGTTGTGAGCAACAACTATATTACCAGTACTGTAAAAAGGTCCTAGAGTAAAAAATAACAAGAAATATCAAACATTAAACAATATTTTAACGAATAGAAGAAAATATATTAAATTGCTTTTTATTTTTTATCCTAGGATCATTTTACAGTAAGTGCATGAATAAATATATTTGTAAAGTATCTTTATTAAAATCGTATTTATACAAAATAATTAACATTGATAATATAAACCTTATCATATAACAAGATGAAAGATATGTGGGCAATATTTGCAAGTAAAATTAAATGGTGATTTGCAAATCTGACTTCTAAATTGTCAGGAGAATGTTTTCACATTTTTTTTCATTCTGTAAAAAGATGTTTGTATTTACATATATAGATTATAAACAATTTATTTCAAAACTAAAATTTGGCCAACAATGGACCATAAAAAACTTTGCAATGGCAGTGTAGTAATGTTTAGTCTTTTTTATGCCTCTGCTGTATACTGGATATCAATTTAATGGCTTTTATTTGATATTTACCTAGATTGGTTATGAATCTGCTACTACAAAAAAATCTAGAATCAGCTACTAAAAAAAAACTACACTTTCTTTCATTCAGAAAAAATCTAATTTGTACCTAGAAAAGATTAAAATCCTAGCTTATGGACAAAGCTGATAAATGTTCTACCACTATACAACAATGCTTCTCATGTTTATGTAAATATTGAAATAGAAATATTCATCATTTATTTTATGTAGTTTGCAATGGAGTAAAAGAGTAATCAGTTTGTGGCATCAAATTTAAAAAGAGTACAAGAACTCTGCTACTAAGTAAAATGGAACTTATGTATTAGACTTCTAATTTAGGAGACATTCTATGCCTTTTCACATTTGTGATAAAGGTCTAACCTTGTGGTCCCATGAAATAAACCCTGCGATCTCATCCAATAATGTGATATATATACACTTTCATTTATAGTCCAGATTTCATTCAGACAAGTTCTTCTCCAAATGTTTTTTTTACTTGAATACTGATTTACTTTTAAATTTTCTGATTAATACTATTTTTTTAATCAATACAAAATGAACATTTAGAGTTTACTTGTTACTAAGATCAATGCGGTCTAGTACATCCATATTTTGGACAAGCAATGGCATTGTAACATTCGAGCATGTAATAATAAAATAGACCTTCATAAGGGAAAGTGGTTGGAAGGTTCCAGAATTCCATTTTTAATGGTGATCCAATTTATTTACAACTGGGCTCATAAATTAACATCAATAGAATGGGAGAAAACAGAGCTTTGTTTATCAGAAAAAAATGTAAAAGTGGAGGCCCTAACAAAATCATTGCAGTCTAGTACATCCATACTTCGGACAAGCAATGGCATTGTAACATTTGAGGATGTAATAATAAAGTATAAAAGACCATGGTTGGAGAGTTCCAGAATTCCATTTTTGACAGCAATCTGATTTATTTACAGCTGGGCTTGAAAATTAACATCCATGGAATGGAGGAAAAAAGAACTTGGTTTAATAAAGAAAAATGCAAAATTGGAGGTCTTAACAAAATCATTGATATTGATAAGAACCTTTTTCACCAAAAAAAAAAAAAAAACAAGCTAGACAAATTCTTCCAGACAGTGGATGTTGATGGTTTATGCAGGGAGATTGACAAGTGTTTCATCATAAAAATTCATATTAGAATAATGCCAATTCTAATGGAATCCATCAAACAAAATGTGGAAGAGTAATCAATAATTGATTCAAACTGTTGGAAAGCTTATAAAACTACTAAATTAAGAACTGCCAATTTAACTAACTATTTTCATGTAAAGCACATGTTAAGTAAATATCCATTTTGAAAAAAAATGTAATTTAAGTCTCTATTTTTGAACAAAATATTATCTACTTAAAATAAAGTAGAAGAGTCAAACAATTATTTCATCATCGTGACAATTCCTGCATTTAAAATACAGTGGAACAGACAAACAATTGTTTCTTCATTGTGACAATTCCTGTTATATATTACATGGTATGTTTTTAAGCATTTTTTTAATTTCATGGCAGATATATACATAATATTTTAGATATAATATTTAGACAGACTAATATATTAGATATACACACAGTAATACTTTAGTTTTACTATTTATTTTTTGTTTTTTTTTTTGCCAATTTTGCTTTTGTGAATGTTCTGTAATTTCATGACAGGCTTAAATATCCATATTTAAGTTAACATTTGGGGATTGCAAAATGCCATGTCATATTTAATACTTTGTGTGTGAAATTTATATTTTTAATATGGTTAAAAATGTACTTTTTCAGATTTAGTTTGGTGCAATTAGTGTCACATATTACAGTTGCTATGCCTTTTCACATATGTACTTAGACTGCTGATAACTTTGTAAAATTATTCAAATGAAAACTACTGTCCAATATGGTGACTAAATGCGTACATAATATGAATGCTAAGATATTAAAATACTATAGTAATGAGTATAAATTTACTTGAGTAAAATCATGTTGAATTTGACTGCCATGAAAATTGATGTTCAAAATATTTACATGCACATCAATGGGTTGATTTTAATAGATATAACCATCAGCTTTAAATTTAATTAAATAGATTACTGGAAAATTATATAAAAATAGAAGATGGTATTATAAAGAGAATATATATTGAATTACTTTAGAATGAAAAGGAGTCAAATAATTAAGAAAGAGGTTCTTTGTCAAAACACCTATTAGGATATTTATGCTAACATATATTATAACAAGAATATTAAATTATAAATAAATATGTTTTAATCTATTTAATCTAAAATTTTATCAGTTCTTGTTATAAAATTCAGGGTACTGTTATATACAGTAGTCATTGCATTCTTTCAAAGAGATTGGTGATTCTCTATGATCCCATGCTTATATAAAAATATCAGTAATGATTATTGAGTCTATAGGGTTTGTGATTAGACATCGTCATCAGTAATCTTAAATGATTGATGTTGATCATATAGGTAGGACTATTTTGACTATAACTATATATATATATATATATATATATATTATTATAAATAAATCTAATACAATAGTTTAATATATATATATATATAATAGTAATAATAACAAGTCAGATGTCACCTGACTTATATATAGCTTCCACTTACAAATATGTAAAATTAAGAGCATGCTAATAGCTCTAAACAAGCTTTTTTTTTTTATTTATGATAAATGCTACTACAAGAGAAGGCATTCAAATCATTTATATCTTGGATAAATGCTTTGCTTGAGTTGGTTTTTTTTTTTAATCTAATGTCCCAACTCCTCACTGAAGAGACCCATAGGTCGAAACCGGTCTGGGGATGGGGACAATCCAAGATATAAATGATTTGAATGCCTTCTCTTGTAGTAGCATTTATCATAAATAAATAAAAAAGCTTGTTTAGAGCTATTAGCACGCTCTTAATTTTACATATATATATATATATATAACCTAATACAACACAATAATTTCTTTAACATAAGTAAAAGTTATGTCACATTATTTATTAGTATTTATGTTTTAACTAGTAATCATTTAACAATCAGTATGGGTTGGTCAAATAGATTGGCTACTTGAAAAAAAATTCTAAACATGATTGGAACCAGGAAACAATTTCAGGTTTTATTGATCTTCAGATTATGATTATGACAGCAAATAATCACTCATATATTATAGTTAGCAAAATATAGTGATAAAACATTATTTTGATTACATTAATGACTTATATTAATATACATATTATAATATATTCTTGCCCTGCTTTGAATTTACAATCTAGTAAAAAAAATAAATAATAACTTTAGTTTATTTTATGGTCAGCTTTAATAAATTAAAAAATAATTTGGAGCAAATGGTTGTAAAATAAAAACCAGCTAAAAATATGATTAAATACATATATCAAATGTACTTATATCATGGAAGAAAATGTTTTCTAATGTTTGATAATTGTAGGTATACACACACACACACACAAGCTACGTTAAAAATTAAATTGAATTAAAATACGATATTTAATATTATTTAAAATTATAAAATATTAAATGCAACAGAATCTGAGAGTGAATCAATAAGAAGACATTTTCATTGTTATTAATAAATGCAACATCTCTAATATTAACACACACACATAACATTTTTCTATGAATGTGTATATATATCTTCGTAAGTGTAAATATATATTTCTAAAAAATGAAAAAGCAAAATTGTAGCAGATTTTAGTTAGACTAATAATAAGCAGATAAATAATAATATAAAAAAGATTCTTGATAAATGTTAACAAAGACATGTCAAACAAAAAAACAGCTACATAAATAGACGTCAGTATATAGAGAGCTAAAGAGAGTTGGAAAAGGCAGATAGACAGGTATTTGTAATTTTAAATTCCTTAAAGTATTGAATTATAAAATACCGACGAAAAAAATTTGTAAAACACATTTTCTTTTAATGATGTCACATTCCTGATTTTATGAAATAATCAAAATTCTTTCTAGCATAACTGAAATCTCAATAACAATCACTAAGCTGTGAAATATTCTCAGGTGTAAACTGAAAAGCTTCCTAACTATTGTAACTATATATATATGCAGAACTTTAATTTATAAAATTTAGATAAATATAAAAGTTTTCAATTTTCTCGATAAAATATATTCCTATAATAAAAAAAAAAAGTTTGAAAAGATTTCAGCTAATAATTAAAACCAAACTCAATTTATTTTTCTTACTGAAACTATCTTCACTTCTTTAACACAGTTATTGTAATCAAAGTAACAATAATTGCATTTCCAGCTATCATTTTTAAAATGTAAAAATCAATTGATACATTTGAGATTGATTATACAGAAACTGTTTATAAGAAATAAAACTTTTTTTAGTTTAGAATTTTCAAAGTTTTATTTATAATAATAATAATTTCACAAAATAAATGCCTTTTCTTTGTAAAAAGTACCTATATCAAGAAAGAGACTAAATGCTTCAATATTTCTGTAACCAATAATGATATTACATTGGTAGGTATGTTAATTAAAAATGTAAATGAAACTTAAATGATTCTAAAACATAATATATAAACAGGGAAGATATTTACAATAATAAAATAGATTAATTAATAAACATTTTTTTGATATTAATATTACATGCATTAAAAATGATAAGGATCAATATTAGGACAAACTTTGTCAATAAATGTCAAGCGTTGGTGGGTTGTGGTTAGCATAGCTGCCTTCCGAACAGCTGCCCCAGGTTCGCTTCCTGGTCATCGCTTTGACATATGAAAAAAAACTTTGTCAATAAATTGAAAAATTAAAATTTACATTACTGGATAGTTCTGATAAAGCAATGAAAATGAAAGTTATTAACTCTATATTTAAATTCTATTTAAAATAGTTAATAGAAAATTGTATTTACCAATTTATCCATAAACTCCAATTTCTCAAAGATTTTTAGAAATTTAAATTGTATAATAATTGTATGATTATTTGATAATCCAACAATTAATTTCTATCCCAATCAATCATCCAATCAAGATGGATATTTTTTATCTGTTATGATACAGTAAATATTAAAATGTTCTTTATATCAAATCATCCTCTTTTGAACACATTTATTCAAGTGTATAAACATTAAAAAATAAATAAATAACGTAGAACATAACTAAACCCAGTAAAAGCCTGAAAAATACACATTATATTTCATGTCATTTGAATTTTTCTATTGGAAAGCAATTTATTGAATAAATTAATGGTCCTCCTTCAACTAAAAATGTTAGATATTCTTACAAGATGGTCATTTTTTCAATAAAATCATTATCAAGAGTAATTCAATTAAGATAGTAGCCATTTTTAGTCTACTGAGAAAGCAATTTTCAGTGTGAATTGTTAAAAATAAAAGTTGTTTACAGGCATTTCTTCCTGCCTAAAAAAACTAATCTTCTGGGTAGATAAATAGTTTCAACTATTGGGATAATTCTTGCACATATTGACATCTTCAAACAGTTGTATGGAATACTAGATAATATTATCAGATGTTAACTTTTTGCATCATTGTTAGATTTATTTGGTTTTATGATTGCTATAATTTTATTTTTAGACCAAATTTTGGGAATAGTCATATATTAATATTGTTGCTGAATAATTTTACCAACAATGCTTTGCTTTCAATTCTGAATGTCTAAAAAAAACACTGGAAGTATTCTATATTCTTCTGCTACCATACCTAGTTTAGAGCAATCAAGAGCATATTTAAATTCAATGCTGTTTTTTTTATTTAAAAAAAACAAAAAATAAAAAAAAAAAAAAAAAAAAATCAAAAAAAATAAAAACTAATAATAAACAATAAAAAACAAAATATAAAAATAAAAAAAAAAAAAAAAAAAAATTTAAAAAAAAAAAAAAAAAAATATTTTTTTTAATTTTTTTATCCCTTTTTTTTGGATTAACATTTACAAAAAAAATATTAAAAAAAAATTATTCAAAATAATAAATAAATTATTGTTTTAAAAATGTTTTTATATAAATTTTATTAATAAAAAAAATTAATGTTTATATATTTTAAAAAAATAATTGAAAATAAAAATATGATAATAATAATTTTTAAATTAAATTTTAAAAAAATAAAAACACCCAAAAATCTCAGAAAAACACCAAAGAGAAAATATGTTTTTATTTTCTTTTAAAAAATAACACCCATTTTTTTTTTTCTCACACTATTACTGCAGTTTTACAGAAAAATATAGAAAAATCACTGGATTTCGATTAACTAAGAGAAGTATAAAAATATAAAAAAGGATTTATGATGATCAATCTTTATTAAAAAATAAATAATCAAATGATTTTATTACTTATGAGTTCATAATAATTTTGGGGCTGGAAGTGCCAGAACTTGAATGATCCAATCACTTTATGTTCCAAAGTGTGGCAGATATAATAAATATGAAATCCAATATATATATATATATATATATACATATATTCTAACCGGTTAGACATATCTCATTAGAAGCAGCAAACAGCAAGAAGTATCCAAGTTCAAAATCCTAGGTAAAACATTTTTCTTATATTCATTCTAAAGTAGCCATCGCATTCGTAAAAATTCGTCAAGCCTCCAGAGTCGAATTATATGAACTCTATAGCACATAAAAATTAACTATTAATTTGTGTGTTCTAAATATCAAATATTATTTAATGCTTTATTATATATGCTAGTGTGTGAGTTGAAACTATGTGTGATTATTATATATAAAATACCAGTATTATGTTGGTAAATAAGATTTATAAAAATATTTAAAGTTAGAATATAAATGTTAATTTTAATAAATTGTCTTTAAACTTAAGTTTTATTTTGTGGGTCAATTCTTTTTACCAATCTTTTATCAATTCTTTTCATCACTATTATGAAACAATAATTTGTTATTGATTAAAAATAGACTGAGCTAGTTAAGGGGTTTTTCGAGCGCTGGATTATGGGCCTACTGTCCGAACATGTTAGTCTTAGACTAGCTGGTGCCCGGAGTTTACTCCTAAACAAATAGTGTTTGGATAGTAGGGTTTGAATCTAGCAGCTGAGGTGGGCCATGATCTGGAAATGTGATCGTGTTATGCATTGCATAACTCGATCTGATCGTGGGTATTGTTGACAGCTCTGCTATCAATAATATTCTCCACTTTGCTCAAACGTGCCGGTTCATTCATCTAATATTTATAATATAAGATGATAAACAAATAAAATATAAAGTCTAGGAAGAGTAAGTGAGCGAGTCTCAACGGATTGAACCCGGTACAATATATATGTTATGTTAATCCATAAAAAAATAAGTACATAGAAAAGTTATATATTAATATAATTAAAAAACCATTAAAAAAAGCTACGAAAGTAATTCAATTTCATCAAATTACCTTTTGCAACTTTAGCTTTAGACTGAAATGCATGTTCTCTCACTATACATGAAGAATATTTAAAACATTCCAATTTGCAAATCACATTTTATTTGCAACAGCAGTTAAAGTTGGAAAATCAAGAGTATATAAATTAATTTTAAAAGTTTTAAAAAAGAATTAAAAATAAATTTGAGTAAAATTCAGATGTTTTGTCTGTGTGCGCATGTGAATGCATTTTATAAATTAACTAATGTAATTGATTAATATGTGTAAGCAATCAAATCTTACATTTTTGCCTTTGATTCATCAAAAATAAAACTACAACTCAATATAAAATCTTCTAAACCAAAATCTGTCAATATCCAAACAGAAACAATAACCAGGCTATTCTAGTTATACTCTTAACTGGAACTAATTTGATTTTGAAATTGTTTTAGTAATTGTCATATTTAAATCATCACTGTCTCATTACAATAAATATACACGATGTCCAATGGAATAGCAACATGATATAAAAATTGATTGGTTAAATATTTAGATAGATTGATCTCAATTAATATGTGAAACTTAGACCATATACTAGCTATATATTTTTGCAAAATAAACATAAAATATTAGTAGTTATTTAACTACAACTGAAAAGCTTATAAAATTAAATGGGAGATAAAAAAAAAAGAGCAACAAAACAAATTATTTTAAAATAATATATATTTTATATAATACAAATATTAATCCTTATAGTCATTTAACTATTAAATAATTACCAATACATCATGATTTTATAAATAATTTCATTTATATATACATATATAACATATTTATATAATGATTACATATTATTACATGAAGTAGTATTTGTTAATATTACATTCATTGGATAAAACATGTGAATTGAAAAGTATGTCCGCATGCATTTCAATATACAGTATAAGAAATTATTTAATAAATATTACTTGACAAAATTGTTTTCCTTAATTAAGGCACAAATAATAAAAAGTTATATAAAATTATAGGAATTATTGCAACAAGCAGGTGCTAATATTACAAAGTCAAACAACTAATTTAGGGTGTAAAAAGTAATCTATTCATTGAATGCAATAGTCATCTTTCACTGAAGGATCAGAAGAAAATAAAAAAAATAATGTTAAGTGATTTAATTTTTAAAGTATGCTAATTTAGTAATTGAAATGAATGGGTTGCTTGATTCCATTATGTCTTTCGGTTACAAAGTGCATACTTTATTCAAGTTTGCTGAAGTCAAAATTTCTACTAGAAGAGCACAATGATAAATAATTTTATGTGTAATATTTCAATTATATAAATTTTCAAGTGTAAATGAAATTAATAAATCAAAAATTCAGAAACTATGTTTTGAAATTAGTAAACAGTCTTTTCAAATTTTAAATATATAAATGGTCAACTATTGCATAGAATTCTTACCAAAATTACTTATATTAAAAACACTACAAGAAGATATATAATAAATTGAGAAAGCATTTAAAAAGGAAATTGCTGATCAATTAATTACACAATGGTAGTAAAATTTGTTCAGAAAAAATTATAAGCAATGATTTCAAATAGAAGGAACTTTATTTTTGCATAAAAATAATTTTAAAAATAAATAAACTTCAATTGTTCTAAATATAAGATTGAATGTTCTGCATCAAAAAATATTCCAATGGTAAATATTTAATTTTCTTTAAGATGAAAAATAAGGAAAGGCTAAAACTCAACTTTTTAAGAAAATATTTTAAAATCTGTTTGAAAGTAAAAACGGTTTCCATTAATAGTTTTATATGTGTAATAATACCCACAGAAAAAGTTTTATTCAAATATATCAATAAATAAAATTTAAAAACATGAATAATATCAAATGCAAAATCAACATTATATATGATTCAATTTCATATGAAAGTCAAGTTGAAATTTTAAAAGAATCCTTCACTACAATATCTTTAATATTTTTCTTCCCATGAAAAGAAAAATTATCTTCCTCTAAATGTGGAGAATATTAAAAACAAATTCAAACTTCAATAATTCAATTTATCAAAATATTTTCAAAATTGTTATTTCTGATATAAAAAAAAAAATGTGAAAGAAATTTAAATTTCAAGGAATGCTGCTGCAAATTTTTCTCAAAATTTGTTGTTTCCTGTAAACAAGTCAAACAAAATATGTTTTGAGCTTGAGAAAATATATTAAATGTTTATTTTAGCAAAGGTCATAAAATTTATTGCTCTTAATCTTTATACATTGTTTCCTAAACTAAACAAGTTTTTTTCACTCCAGTTCATTTCCCAATATAGTTTTTTCACTCCTGTTCATTTCCCAATATATGTTATTAGAATGGGCAGAAATTATCTTTGTAGTTTCTAACAAGGTGTTAGTGGTTGTATATGCATGATGCAATAGCCTTTCCATGGCTTATTGCAGTATAAAGGTTTCTTCAATTCCAAGAAATTCCAAAGAAAATCAGATAATAATTAAGCATTATATACCGGACTTCATAAATAATAAATGGTGGGAACTTCTAAAGATTTTTATCCTTATTTTATCCCTAGCTCAGATTAGCTGGTAATTACTGACTAACTCTGAATAGCTAGCGAGATTCACAAATAAATACTTGATATAAAAATTACATTTTTTTAATATCTTAAACAATTCCAAGTTCTATGTTCTGGGTTTGAATATAGTGTTATTGTTATAAAAGGTGGATGTGCTACATTTATCAGCAGTTTCCTTAATATATATTGTGCCAGACGAAAGGTTTTAACTTTCATCTATCAATCTATTCTGATACAGAGGGCGCCACCAGAACACTACGTGTCTGGAAAATTTGTTTACTGTGATCAGAATAGATGATGATGATGGTTTGTGCCAACTAGACTCAGGGAGAAACAAGAGATCTTAAATTGTTTAGACAATTAAGACAAAAGCACAAAGACAAACGTCAGCCAAATTAAGTTTAAACATATTTAATAAAATTTTATTAAGAGAAAATTAACTTATAAGAAAAGTTTATAAGTTAACAAATATGATTAGCTCAGGCGTGTACAAGAAAGACTAAATGCGATGCTCTGGCAGATCTACTGATTCTCTAATAAACAAATTTAAAAGGGAGGAAGCAAATTTCATTCAGCAGAGGATTCACTCAAACATTGGTTCTCACCGTCAGATACTTAAACAATACGTCCTTGAAATAGATCAAAGCCACCAGCGCTGATGAGATTTTCGAGATCCAAAATTTGGTCAGACCCCGAATGTCCTTATATCGGTATGAGCTGCACCTATTACTACGTTTAAAATAACGGTGATTGATCCACCCCAAGAACAAGCGAAAAATATGATTGAAACGGAGTAAAACCATTAAACACTGGTGAATCCCAGCCAAACGATTGGCGAAAATTACTTTAAAATTAATAATTAAAGGTCTCAATAAGGGACAAGTAAATAATTATAAAAACAGTTATGTCTGCCCCAGCATTTAAAGAAAATAAACTTACAAACAAATTCTGAGTACACGCTCTGATAAATTTAAAGCACACATAATAAATACAAAAAGATATTTATCGGAGAGTGCACATGAGTAAGAAATATTAAAAGTTTAAATACTCTAGCAGAATGAAGATATTGCTCACTTGTAATTTAAAGAGGGATATATTTTATCTTCCTGCTAACAACTTATAAAATTACAAAGAAAAACAATTCTAATTTACACCTTCAGAGATATAAGAAATGAAATCCCCACCTGTGGAAAATTAGACAATAAAGTCGTCAGCCAAAAGATTTTGGAGGTTTAGCAATAGGGCAAACATAAAGCTTAAAATAAATTATTGAAAATTGACATAATTACAGGTAAGCATTTAAAAGGCACGACTGCCAAAGCATTTATAAAAATACATAAAAATAGAAAATTCACTCGTCACTCTCCAATAAACAACAATCGAAAGCAACTTGGAATCTTAAAACTAAGATTCCAAGACATAATACAAAATATTAGAAATCACAGCAAATATTAAATATGAGGCTATATTGCTTAGGAATACATATTTATGATTAGATTGAGTGGAGATTTAATGAGAATTAATTTGTCCTGGGAAGAATAAAAGCAAATAGTTACCTTTCGGTAAAACACAGTGCACGTACAGTGCACACTTTTACTTAAGATCATTTTCAGGTTCTTCGACCATGGCAAGATAGATGTAAAGAAGTTCCGGCTTCTTGTAGGTGCTTAAGGCATTACTGGAGCAAATTTGGAAGTCAGGGATCTGCCTTTTGATGAGTTAGCAAGCCATTCGGGTGGTGGTAACACGTATAGAATTTTTCACCTTGTTGCAAGCAAAAGGATTTAAATAACAGCGAATTTCCTTTAAGAATTTAAATGTCCATTGAGATAAACTTTCACTTGAGGAACAGCTTGTCTAGTGATGACTAATGAATTAACTAACTCTCCAAATTTTCGGGGCTATTTATATGTTGCTCCATTTCCCGTGAAACACTTTCCTTGTTGTCCAATTTCTACACCTTAGGCAGGGCAAATATTAATCTCCCGCTCAATCTATCTAAGAATTCTACCCACGGATTATTGAAATGAAAACAACTACATAAAAATCAAATCTCCGCTATTAAAATAAAAGCCACAGGAATGTAATTAGCTAGGTTGCTTGTTTTTTAATTAATTGATTTAAAGTAAAAACAAGCGGTATATGAAAACTATTTTAAAATAAATCGATAAACATTGAAATGAAGCGTTTTACATATAACCACTTGTGTATTTTGATACACGTATTCTTTTTTAAATAATAATAAAATTTAAACATTAAACGTTTAATGAAAATTAAAAGCTTAATAAATATTTTTGGTAATAACACCATTGAAACAGATTTCAATTCGGTTCAATATATATATTGTAATGGGCTGGTGGATTCTAGAAGAGATAGGGGGAGCACATCATACTATGGTCGGACTTTGGGTCTTCGGATAAAATGCAAGTGATTACGTGATGAAATACATAACCTATGATTGTACCCACTTCCAGTAGACAAGCTCTACCTATTTTTATTAATCTAGATACAATTTGGGTCAGTTCATCCAATTCTCACCCCTTTCTAGCCACGTTATACCACAGTATTCAAACTCAGGGAGTAATTGCTTGAGCTCTCTTAACAGGGAAGGAGATCACACTAATAGTAGTTATTGCACCTCTATATAGGTGATAATTAATTACCAAAAATCAATTAAGTATAAGATATATGAAAAATATGTATGTGCAGTATATGTATATATGTATTAAAAGTTATAATAAATGGCTTAAATATATATATATATATATATATTTCCTCTATCATAGTAATAATATTAATAGGTGTAAAACTATACAAGATAATAATGTTTATAACGGGTATGTAAATAATGAAGACCAAATTAAAATAATGAATTATATAAACATTTATTGACTAACAAAAAATATAAAGTACGAATAACAATTAAATCTGATACATGTATTATTACCCCATGGTACAAACTTTTCAGCAAGCAATCATGATATAAAAATAATATATATTTATTGATTCATTTGCTTCTCAAAATTTCAATGACGATATTATTATATATCAAAACAATTAATTATTGAATATTACTGCAACACGTAAATTTGACTAAACTTTGTCTAATTAGCAAATAATTTAAATCTTCTTACTTTCAAATTATTTCTGTCCCTTCAAATGATTGCTTTAAAATTTCAGCTTTTGATCATTTTGATTAATATTTTTAAAAAAATATTTATATATTTAAATTTGAACATTCACATCCATTTTGTATTCGAATTTATTTTTTTTAAAAAGAAAAAAATAATAATGTTTGATCTTCGAATGCAGAAGACAATTATAACAATTAATACTGCATTGTAGGTCGCGTGAAGTTTTTTTAAGCATTTTAACCTTGACATTTCCTATTGTTTAACAGACATAATATAAATAAATGGGATTATAAATAAAAATAATAATTTATAAATATTTTAAATTTCATTTCCACAAATGGTTGCCATGTGTTTAGATTTTAATTCAGTCATTGTTTTTATTTATTTTATTTTTTTTAAGTTTATGTGTAAGTTTTTTTTTTATAGTCATCCCCAATTATTAACATATAATATGTTTTATTCCAGTGTTAATACACCTATCTGTTTCTCCCTAATAATTTAATGGTTTTTATTACTTCTTCAGAAATAAAAATATGTTTATACACATGTATATGTTGGAAAGACAAAAAATGTTAATATGACAATTTGCTTGGCAATTTATTGGTTAAGCAAATATGTTATGAGGCTCCAATTGGTAGAGTGTCTTAAATAATTGGATGGTGTGGCAGGTTGTAGCTCATTACTACAACTCCCCTACACTTACAGGGTTAAAATTCTGACGTATGGATAGAATTTTATCACTAACATATAAGTATGTATTTGTTTAATGCTGGATTGAGTTAGATTTCAATGAAGGGTTTTACATAAAAAATTTACTCCAATGTTGCTTAATTTTATCAGCTAGTCTTTCAAAATTACTTTACACTTTCTTTTTTTTAAAATCATATATCATTTAAAGTGTGATTTGAACTTAAGGCTTTTTTTCTTTTTTTTTCCTATTGATGGTTATGTGGACCAAACAATTAACCGGTAACTTGTCTTTATTTAGATGGCACATAAATTTATTTGTTAGCCTTCATCCTGCTCCTTTTTTGAGTCTTACTGGATTTTTTTAAGGTCTAACTAAATATTAGAGCATCCATTACACTGTATGGATTGACTCTTCTATCTCAGTTAATGTCAAGATAACCCAATGCTTTTAAAGCATTAACCTAAGTATATTCTCATCAACAAAAAAAAAATATAAATATAATATTCCTAGTTATACTCTTTTTTTTAAACCACCTAGATATAAATATAGATATTTTCCCTGAGATTGATTTTATTATCTCTTTCTATGCTTAAACTACCATCCCTAATTATTATTCCAGCTGGTTTGTGCATTCTATAAAGCAACTGTATGTTCACATGGAAATTCCAAGATATGGTTATAAGATATGGGCATTATATGTTCCACATACCTCTCCTCCAACATCAATCCAATATGCATTATGACCAGATTTTTTACTAGTATAAATGGTCCCTCATATTGATTAAAAAACTTATGGTACATTATCTTGTGGTTTACTTACATGTGGGGTTTTTATCAAGACTTTGTCCCCTACTCTAAAATTATAATATACCTTTCCTTTTTTATCTTTATTTATTAGGTCAGCCATTTTCTTGAGCCTTTCATATGCTTGTAATCTTTCCTGTTCCACATTTATTTCTGTAGGATATACTGGTATAGGTATGAGTTGATACACTCATTGATTGTCTTCCATATGTATATATGTTTTTAAAAATATATTATATTGGGGTTCATTGCACTCTAATGCTACTAAGTTAACTTATACCATACATTTTCTTTTATTAACCATAAATAGTGATTGTAGTTGCATCTATTTATGCCCTACCTGTTTTTAAACCTTCTTAAAAAGAATTTTATATATTCTTTAAAATAATATTTATATAAAAAGTTAACTAAATTAGCATTAACTTTAACTTTCTAGTATTACGTTATTGTTTTTTAAACTGTATATTATCTCAAAATAAAAATTTATATTCATAAACTTTGGTGTTGTCCAGTGTACAAACTCCAAATTGCAATCTTTGAGATCCATCCCTTTATTAGATTTTTAAGCACGAGCATTTCTATGCCTAATGAATGTAAAAGGACCTTCATATGTGTTGCATAGTTTATGAAACCGGCAATCTCTTTGTTTTGTGATTTCTAATGTGACATTCTCTACCATGTTCCAATTGTCTTGCCTATCTGAGCCATCATGTTGATAGTAGAGTGCACTTAAATGCCACAGCAAACATCTAAAATGGTCATATACTTTTGTCATTATCAAAATTTCCTAAAGTAGTGTGGTGATTGTGATAACGTATCATGGTAGCAGTTTTCTGTATTAACAATATTATATTCTGATAACTACTATATAGTTTATCAATATCTTGTCTGGAGAATATTTTAACTGTGCTTTCATGAAAAATATGAATATGATGGAATCTTTTTAAATATATATCCAATTCATTTTCCATCTCATCTTCTTTCATATATTTTTCCATGATACCTTTAAATATAAAATTGTCTCAAACATTGCAAATTTATTAAGGTGGTTAGCCTTAAGAATTTGAGAGCTTAGTTTTACTTGAAATGTGGCAGTATCATCTAACTGTTCTTGTCTCTCTTTATGAGATTCATGATCTATCTCATATTCTACACCATATAAAGATAGGTTTGTTGAGTGGTCTAAACTGTATCTGACTTCGTAGACATAGATGACTTCTTGTCACTGTTGATATTATGTTCATAAGGCTAATTAGCTGGGTAGGCACATGTATAGTTGATATTAGAATATCTGTGATAATTTTGATAGATCATCCCTAATCTCAGGTATTATCTGCTGTGAGAAACTGGACTCTGGGTTGTGGTCCTTTATTCCACTGAGATTTTTAGCAACAATCTCCAGATCATTCTCTACTTCATTTTCTAATTTTTGACTATCCTGAGTTTTGTGCCTTATGTTTGTTATATTACCATGATTTCTGAGTCTTGCAAACTCTCTGCTTCATTCATTTCCACAGTTCTTTCTGGGTTTAACAAATTTTGATCAATCTCAGTAAGCTGTATTCCCATTCTATATGCCTTTTGGTGTAAATGAGTTTCAATTGCTTCAAATCTTTGATTAGAGGCTTTGTCCATATGGTCCACCTGGTCCTGAATTCCTTTTATGCCTTCAATTACTGTTCCTAATTTTACATCATTTGGAAGAGTTTCCAATTCACCAGAAGTTATCTTTTCCTCCAAATGCTCTACATTTTGACTCATGACTTCAAAATATTTGTTATTCCCTACCACTTCATTATTTAATCGGGAGTGCAATTGCTCAATTTTGGTGTTAATGATATTAAATTCTTCCTGAATTTTGTTTTGATGTCTATCCTGTTCAGCAGATACTTCTTCCTTAAAATGTACATGATTTTGTTGTACTTCTTCATATTTAGTATCTAGTTGGCTGGTGATAGTGTGCTTGAATTCTTCCAATCTCTGTTGACACTTTATGTCCTTCTCATCTATCTCTTTCTTCATTTCAAACATAGACTGTTTCAATTCCTTATTATCTTCTTGGACACTATTTAAACCAAGAGATAATCGTTCCATATCTGCAGATAGTTTACTTTCAAATTCCTTCATTTTTATATCCATATTAATGTTTAAATTACTGAAATTGGCTGTCATTTCTTCTCGTAAACTACTGTTATTACTATCTATTTTTGCTTCTGAACTACTATTATTGGTTCGTTGCCATTTCTTTTTCCTATTCGTTGCCATTTCTTTTTCCAAACTGCTCATTTTACTATTAATTTCCATGATCATTTGGACAAGCCAATCCAAACCTCCACCATTTTTCACAGTTTGTGCTAATGCAACTCTAGGTGCTTGTGTGACTTCATTGGTATGGGTCTCTTGAGTTTGAAAAACTATCTGGCTTTCTTCCTGCATCTGTTGGAAATGTTCAGTTTCAGTTATACACCCCCCAGATGCTTGGCTATACAAAGCTTCTTTCTCAACAACAGTGGCAGTCATTTCTATTTCACTATCACTATTACTATCTGATTCTGGTAAATGCTTAAAATCCATATTTAATAAATATTTCTTACTTCTGGTTAACATTAAAATTTTATTTATAAATTTAAAATATATTATTTGGTTTTATTAATACAAGTGAATATATATATACCATAGGGTTTTATACGCCATCTTTTTGCCATTTGCATTTAGTTTAGATTTCCCTTATGTATGTAACTTTTATTTCCCATTATTAAAAAAAAACATTATCTTTTATTTTCCCAGACTTATCTTTTTAACTACGATTTAATCAACGATTATTTATTTAATAGTTGGTCTCGGCTCATTTCATCATCAATATCCCTCAAATTTCACTTACCATTCCAGATAATAATTTTTATTTAATAAAACTATTTATAACAAAAAGAAATATTAAATACACTTTTCAAAGCTGTAATTATATGAATCAATTATGTATTAGGTGTGTAAGTTTATAGAGGTTATATATATGCAAAAACGATTTAAACCAAAAAAAAATTTCAAATTAAAAAAAAAATATTATTTTTTTTTATGAGTTCACTAGCTGGATCTCCTTGGAGACTTCATTTTCATGCCGAAACTTTGGACGCCAGATGACTGGTGGATTCCAAAAGAGATAGGGGAGCACATCATACTATGGTCGGATTTTGGGTCTTCAGATAGGATGCAAGTGATTACGCGATGAAATACATAACCTATGATTGTACCTACTTCCAATAGACTAGCTCTACCTATTTTTATTAACCTAGATACAATTTGGGTCAGTTCATCCAATTCTCACCCCTTTCTAGCCATGTTATACCACAGTATTCGAACTCAGGGAGTAATTGCCTGAGCTCTCTTATCAGGGAAGGAGATCACACTAATAGTAGTTATTGCACCTCTATATAGGTGATAATTAATTACCAAAAATCAATTAAGCATAAGATATATAAAAAATATGTATGTGCAGTATAAGTATATATGTATTAAAAGTTATAATAAATGACTTAAATATGTATATGTATTTCCTCTATCATAGTAATAATATTAATAGGTGTAAAACTAAATAAGATAATAATGTTTATAACGGGTATGTGAATAATGAAGAACTATAAAGCTGATGGTGGATATTGAAATAATGATGAGTTAGAGAACAAATTAAAATAATGAATTATATAAACATTTATTGACTAACAAAAAATATAAAGTATGAATAACAATTAAATCTGATACATGTAATTTATTTTATCAAGGATGAATTTCTACCACATCGATATCTATAATGATATTAATAAAAATAAAACCCTTGCCCTAAACCCAATGGTAGAAGTTCATGTACTTGACTAATTATTTACAACAACGAATATGTAAAATTATAATATGTATATGTGATTTCGATTTTAGCTGGCTAATTTAAAATATGTATACAAACATAACAACAACAAAAAAAAATTTTGTTGTCCAGATAAATCAATGGTTATAAATCATTGATTTATAAAAGCAATACAAAAGTAAGCTTAATTAATAATAAATATAAAAAAATCTATCATTGTGTTTTGCTTACTATGAGATAATATTGAAATTTCTTACCTCTTAATTTCCTATATGTTGTCAAAAGTCAGTCAGATGGGGAGGTCAAAACTAGTAATTTTTTTATTCTTTATACAATTAAAGATGATAATATATATATATTTAAATCTAATATTTCCCCCCTTATTACTCTCATACAGAATTTCTCCAAAATTATACACATTAGCTTCCATTTGTAGAAACGAAAATAATACATAAAATTTACAATAGACAAAATAATAAAACAAAAATCACAATTCTTATCCCATTATGTTAATTAAAGTTCGATGAGTCTGCTGGAAACTGTTTATTTTCTAAATAAATTCCTATGAATGGAGATGAAGTTCTGCTCCCACGAAGAATAGAAATTTCTTGTCTGAATCAAAAAATAATAATGTTCTCCAATTATCCTGTCTTGGATTTGATTAGGCATTTTATTTAAAGCAAAGATGGTTTTCAAGTTTCCTCAAAAGGGCTGGTAAAATCTTTAAACTTTCATGGCTTTATTGATGACGTATTATTACCCCATGGTACAAACTTTTCAGCAAGCAATCATGATATAAAAATAATATATATTGATTGATTCATTTGCTTCTCAAAATTTCAATGATGATATTATTATATATCAAAACAATTAATTATTGAATATTACTGCAACGTGTAAATTTACCTAAACTTTGTCTAATTAGCAAATAATTTAAATCTTCTTACTTTCAAATTATTTCTTTCCCTTCAAACGATTGCTTTAAAATTTCAGCTTTTGATCATTTTGATTAATATTTTAAAAAAAATATTTATATATTTAAATTCGAACATTCACATCCATTTTGTATTCGAATTTATTTCTTTTAAGCAGAAAAAAAAATAATGTTTGATCTTCGAATGCAGAAGACAATTACAACAATTAATACTGCGTTGTAGGTCGCATGAAGTTTTTTTAAGCATTTTAACCTTGACATTTCCTATTGTTTAACAGACATAATATAAATAAATGGGATTATAAATAAAAATAATAATTTATAAATATTTTAAATTTCATTTCCACAAATGGTTGCTATGTGTTTAGATTTTAATTCAGTCATTGTTTTTATTTATTTTATTTTTTTTAAGTTTATGTGTAAGTTTTTTTTTTATAGTCATCCCCAATTATTAACATATAATATGTTTTATTCCAGTGTTAATATACCTATCTGTTTCTCCCTAGTAATTTAATGGCTTTTATTACTTCTTTAGAAATAAAAAGATGTTTATACACATGTATATGTTGGAAAGAAAAAAATGTTAATATGACAATTTGCTTGGCAATTTATTGGTTAAGCAAATATGTTATGAGGCTCCAATTGGTAAAGTGTCTTAAATAACTGGATGGTGTGGCAGGTTGTAGCTCATCACTACAATATATATATATTGAAACGATAACTTTCCAAGCCCCTATCGTTTCACCATCAAACCTAATGACACTCTCATCTGTGCTAAGTTCGAACCTATTTAAATGTTAACCAATATAAAATTCGTTCATGTCTGTATAAAATGTATTTACATAATTACGTGCGAACCAACGCTATAATTAGATAGGATTAGTAAAATTATAGCGTTCTAAAGTTATTTAATATTTCTAAAAATGTTTATTATAAAATTTAAGTTAAGAGTAAATTATTAATTTTGTTGTTTAATAGTGTAATTTCGTATGTGGATATATAATCTGTGCTATATAGAAGAAAGACATGATTTAAAATATGTAAAAGCCGTTATCTAAAAATACTATTAAATGTTTCTTTAAAATTGTTAAAAGATTTCTTGTTTTAAATATATTTCAGGGAAAAGTTTCTTGAAAATATATTTAAAATCTATATCAAAATATGTTTGTAAATTATTTTTAATAAATATGTTAAAAATGTTTTCGTTTTAAAAAAAATGTTAAAAGGTTGTTTTTAAATAGAAACAGTTTCTATTATATGTAAGATTAAAAATAAAAGCTGGTCAAGTAATTAAAAGATTTTTGATTGTAAACAAGTGTCATTAACGACCACACCTGGAATTCGTAAAAAGTAAAACTAGTTCAAAATTTACTAATTAAAATCCCCTTAGATAAGATTAAGTTATTTTAAAATCTAAATTGGACAGTTGTTTGCAACGAAAAATCTTAATTATAATAATAGCTTATGGAATGTTTCTAACATAAGTTATCTAAGATCTGGATTATAAATTGAAAAATATTTAATTAAATTCCTGAGTTTAGTGGGTCTTGAGGCAGGAGATTCCGATAAGGAAAACATATAAATACTCTGTATTTTTTAACAAGGGATAGACAGCCATATTGTTAGTGAGAATTGCAGCCAGTCTTCACAATTGTTAATGTTTAACATGTCCGGCTAAAAGCAGGCATCTTGTTGCTGTTACCCCACGGGAGAACGGGGTTTCTCTCGTCGAAATGCCTAAACCACCATGATGCCGCTAGCAGAGATCAGTCTAACAGAATTAGAAAGATGATGCCACCCAGTCAAACTAAACCAAACCAACAGCCAAGAACTTGCAGATAAATCATACCGGTACCGTTTTATTTTTCAAACCGCAGAGCTCTGTGTAATTCTAAATGTATTAATATCTATCTAAGTTAGCTAACTGTCTTTTTAAAATAATGATAAAGCTAAAATGTAATCAAAACTTAAAATCCATTTAATATTTTAAATATGTCACTTGCTATCAAAATTTATTGTGTTATAGTTTAAATAATCTGACTTACTTATATTTTCCTTTCATTTAAAGTAGATTATAAGTGTCTAATTTAAAGTTATATCACTGCGGTTGTGTCTATATTTCTTTGCTTATTTTATTTTAAATGCTTATTATATTTTATATGCCAAAATTTCGAAACAGTGAGCACTTAATTTCATGTATGTTTTAAGAAGATATTATTTGAAAATCTTCACGTAATTTATTCGTAGCATCAACTTTCTATGCGGTTTCGAAATCCTTTTTTTTTTATTATTTAAATGATTTAATATGTGAAATGTGGCTCTTTTATAATCAACCATTTAAAAAAACTTAACTTGATAAGTTTATTTAGAATTAAATTTAGCCTTGATCATATAAGTATATTTGACATTTAAATTCTTAAGTCCATAGAAATATACTTTTCCTCCTTAAATATTTATTATTTATAAGTAACTTAATAGATCGAACATGTCAAAGTACAGATGTAATAATATTCCCTTTAGTAGCATAGACATTTATTATCAGGCTACGCAAGAGTTGGTCCCAATTTGATAGAGCTAATATGCTATTAACTCATATTTCATAGTATGAAATATACTATTCTTTGCTTGGCGGATGTGATATTATTTTATAAAAATATTCTCATTTTGCTGCTATACGTAATATACGTATCTCAAGATGGAGCCACGGCGTTGCCAGCACATCTTTTCTTATAGGTAGAGCAGTAGCAAAGCCTGAGCCAAGGCCAGGTTAGCACGTAAGACCCCCACCATTCCTGAACACTGTTCCTTTTCACGCAGCATTGCGATCGTTTACAGGGTACCGGCGTTTGTCACAAGAACCCTGAAGTTATTTCATCCATCCGCAGAGCGACTTTTCCTATTATTGTTTACCTGTGCCATAGCGCATTGGTAAAATCTTATTTCAGCCAACACTCCCACCTTAACATAACGCTTTCAGCATTCTGAAAATTTTCTCTCGAAAGCCATGTTCGATCGATCGTTACTTGAGCTGGTTTATGCGCTCGTTATTAAATTATAGTGTATATTTTAGTAAATAAATTCATGATCAAAGTTTAATATAATTATTTATATACCAGCCACAAATGTAATAGGATTTGGCTTATCGAGATTTATAGACATAACGTAGTGATTAATTATGTATCAATTGTAAACAATTCATAAGATGGGCATATATTAAACACCTCTATGAAATTTAATGATTACTTATGTAAAGTGATTTTGAATTGTATATAAAAAGAGAAATGTGTTCTCTTATCCACCCAATCTTTGTACATTCGACGCTGAAATGTGTAAAACTTATCAATTTCATGCCAATTGTAAATAAATATATAATTAATTTAATGTATTTCGTTCTCTGTTTCGTTATTGATCTAATTCAATCCAATTCTAATTACTATTTATAGTCTATATATGTGAAAACTATGCATTAAGTTAAATTAAATTTAGTGATATTTTAGTCAATTAAGAACCTTTCTTTTATTCATCAGAGTCTTATTGCTTCTCCGTGACCTATGTCGGCCATGTGGAAAGAGGTATACTACGTGTAATTTCAAGGTGGTCATTCGTAGGGTCTTGAGTCTTGGAATCCTGGCTTACGAGTTGAAGTGCGGTCAGACTCGGGATGTTACAGTCCTAGTCTGGTCAGCTTCGGTCTCTTTTGCTTGGATTCTGAATTCTGTTACGCGAATTTACAAACTTGACTGTTACAATATATATATATATTGTAACCATGCATCTTTCCCATGGTAATATTTAAATAACGTATTAAAAAAAAAAGAAAAAAAAAGTGATAAAATTTATTATAATGTAAAAATGTTAATAAATTAGACAATACAAGTGATGCCTAGTTAATAACTTAGGTAGACTATGTAAATAATTATCATTACCTATTATAAAATAGCAGTAACATAAATATCATTGTAACAAGTAACTTTAACATTTAATATAAGTAAATATTCATATAATATTAGAATAGTATAAGAGTGCAGTTTAAAAAAATATGGCAAGTTACAGTAAAATATTTTAAGTTAATTCCATATGCTTTATTTTAAAGTTTAGATACAATGTAAGGCTTATTAAATCAAATCTTTATGTTTGAAAAACTATTGACTAATTAATAAGTCTATTAATGATAAAATCTTATTAATAAATTAATTATATGTCAATTGTTTGTTTAATTAATGTTACTATAGAAACTAAAATAGTAAAGTTAGTTTATTAAAAAAAATATTGAAAATTAATTATTAGTTCATAGATTAAATATTAGACAAATTAAATTAAAAAAAAAAGAGTAATTTCCGGTGTGGGTGTTGGTTGGAACACATGCATATCATTTTTAAATGCTATTTCTTGAATTTGAACTTAGTTTAAAACCATTTATTTTTAATAATAATAATAATAATAATAATAATAATAATAATAATAATAATAATAATAATAATAATAATAATAATCAGATTATTACTAAAAGGTATTTAAAATATAAGAATATATGAGCTTCCAATAAAAAAAATAATAATTTTCAAAAGTAATATAAAATAATTATCTCATTATTTTAATTGATTTTAAGTAAATTAAAAAAATTATTTAAAGGTTCTTGGAAATTTCCATTCGCTGTCATGTAGAAACTGAAATAGATTACAGTTAGATAATTTTATTTCCTAATTAGGTGTCATAAAACAAAGGTGTCGCTAACCAACTGCCTATCAAAGTAGTGAAGCTATAATTTTCTAACATGTTTCAAAAAGGTTCTTCTACTTCTTCAACTTCATCAAACAACATCTAAAGCATTACAAGGCATTGGAAGGATGGTCTATATTTAAAAATTTTCAAACTTAGAGTGTTAAACAGTAATGTTTAGAAAAAAAGTTAAATGTATTGAGTTTTCATACTTAACTTAGTCAGAAGAATTTTAATATCTAGCAAATATGCTAAATGAAAGTTGATGTCTACTTATTAACTGTTATAAAATGTATAGAAACCATATACTCAGAAAGGAAAAGACCTGGGTAATATTTTTCCATAATAAAAACTTTCAAACGAACTTTGTACTGAATTAGTCTGATTATTCTATAACCTTTAGTGAACTTATATTTCAAATTACCATTGATAAGTTTTTAGAATTTCTTTTAATATTGACAAGAAGATAAAAACTTTAAAGCATTTATTAATTAATTCTGAAACGGATGTCAACCGCGTTTAAAGTGAAAAAAAAAAACTAAAAAAAAACCCAACACTCACTCATTATGAGAAAGATAATTTTAATATGATCTAGGAAACGATTTTTGTTCTCTTCCTAATATCATTATGAATGCTAACTTGAATAACTTTATAAATATAGAAAAAGAACTTTACTATTTCAAAACTTTGAGATAACAATTATTTATTTATTTTTTGGAAAATTATTTCTAACGATTTATAGTTATATGTATTACAATTAAAATGTGAAAAGTATTAATTCAAAGGAAGAAAAATAATACAGAAAACTTTTAACTTGAAATGTATTACTAAATGTGAAAAGCTGTTCCTAGTTATACATTTTTAAAGATCAAGTGATTTACTTTTTATTGTTCTTAGCGTTCACCCCCAAATTAATAAACTAATAACCTTATATAATAATGTGAGATGCTATAGTAAAATAAGGCAAACTTTATCTTTGTAATATATCTATGGAAGTTAAAGAAAAATTGTTATTAGTAATACTTTATATTGCAATATCCAGATTAATTAAGATTTTATACACGTGAAATGAATTCATTCAACAAGTGAATTTTCTTACTAGAATTATACAGGATAAGCAAGCAAAAGGCTATAGCGAGCTCTTTAAAATAAAACATACAAATATTCATGAAAGGAGATTTGAATCCATAATATAATTTCATTATTTGTATTGTTAGAGTGTGCAAATTTTACAAGCAAGGTCATTTTTATTATTATTTTTTTTTAAAGTGATAAAACTATGGATGCAGCGTTTTCAAATAATTCAACGTTCTGAAGAAAATTATTTCCCTCATCAGTTAATTCAAAGCTGAAGATATCAACTAAAGAACTATGACTGTAAAAAAAACATAATTATTATTAATTATTATTGTTATGCAAAATTATTTATGAATTATAAGGTAAAATTTATGCATTTTTTTTCTTTCTGCTTAAGGTAAACTATTATTTGGTATATAGTCCAGGTAAAGGAAATATATATTTATTTATATTTGCTATTATCATTTATCATTATCATGCAATTTTTATAGTTATTTATGGGTTAACAGCTAACATTTAGCCTTAATCAGAAACTTACCAAGATTATAACTGATGTAGTATTCTATTATCATAAAGTTATTACTGATATAATTTGTTTTATCTTTATTATATTTAGTGTTTATGCACTTCCTAGTTATGTTCAATATTGTGAAATCTTATGCTACCATTAACTATATATATATATATATATATATATATATATATATATATATATATGGTATATATATATATATATGTGTGTGTGTGTGTATGTGTATTTCTTGTTAGCTGCAATGTATTGTTATGCTATTTAAATTATTTTAAAGTCACCTTGATGCAGATTCATTTGTTGGTTTTGTACATTATCCTATATATATATATATATTGTAACCGGACCGCCATACAACCGTTTTATTACGTCAGTTGTAATAATTTTCTGATGAGCATGCTGTAGGAAGGAACTATCAATTGACATTCCTAATGCAGATGTTAATGTCTCCTACAACAATATTTCCTGCTCATCAGAGGATGTAGTACAATAGAGACTGGAAACATCTAAATATTTCTATGTTTGGTTTCCCAAAGAGCGCCATTAGAGTTCCATCTCACTACAACCTGACTGGCCTAGGTCAAGTTATACCAGACGTAACTCAGAAAGCATGAAATTCTCATGAACCAGTGCTATAACTGACGAGTGATGCAATAAAACAAAACAGAATTGGATAACTGGATAACCAATTTAATTTTTAGTAACAACAAAAAAAAAATTATTAAATAATTAATTTACAATTTCTAACAAAGTTCATTTCTATCCACATGATAACACATTTTCATTTTACTTATGAAAGAGCTAGAAGCAGTTCTTTTTTTTTATTAATAGTTTATTTACAAATTCATTTATGAGAAGACGTTTGGAAACAGTATAATTCAACAATAGTTCATTTTTGAATTCCTTTATGAGAAAAAGCTTGGAAATATCCTAATTCAACAACAGTTCATTTTTGAATTCCTTTATGAGAAGAAGCTTGGAAATATTCTAATTCAACAATAGTTCATTTTTGAATTCCTTTATGAGAAGAAGCTTGGAAATATTCTAATTTAACAATAGTTCATTTGGATTCATTTATGAGAAGAAGCTTGGAAGTAGTTAAGCATTTATGGTTTACACAATAATTCATTTTGAATTCATTTATGTGAAGAAGCTTGGGAGCAGTCAAGCATTTATGGTTTATACAATAATTCATTTTGAATTCATTTAAGGTAAGAACCTTAGAAGCAATCAAGCACTTATGGTTTATATAGCATTTCATTATTTTATGAATTATTATTGATTGGTAAACATTTGAACTCAGCAATTCTTGGTTTGTAGAGCATTTATCATTTGATAATTGAGGCATTTATAATTTAGCCAAATATAAAAGTATATTCTTACACATAAACTCTGTTACATTACTCAGATAGAAGTAATATGCAATTAAAGCATTTTTTAATCCATATAGTAAATACGTTCAAATATTTTTATAAATAAATTTGCGTATAACCATTTCATAACTTCATTTTATAACGTATGATAAAGATGTTTTAATATTTTATAAAACAAATTCTATGTAATTATTTCATAATCATGTTCTAATATTTTACAAAATAAATTCTACGTAATTATTTCATAACTTCACTTTATAACGTATGATAAAGATGTTTTAATATTTTATAAAACAATTATTTCATAACTTCATTTTATAACCTATGGTAAAGATGACTTAATACTTTATTAAACAAAATGTATGCAACCGTTTCATAACTTCACTTTATAACATATGATAAAAATATTTTAATATTTTATAAAAATAATTTTTATATAGATATTTCATGATGTCAATTTATAATTCATGGTAAAGATGTTTTAATATTTTATAACATAATTACCTTCCAGTATTGCAGTCCAGTTTCCTCAAAAAGAAGGCGGGTTATTTCATTTATGGAAAGTCATGGTACAGTGTGGAGAGTGAAGCCGCTAAATTACCCCATTTTTATTATAATTCCTCTAGCAAAACTTTCTTTTTCCATTTTCACGTTTTGCTAAAGTTATATTTTTAACGTGTCAAAAGAATTAAGTAATACACTTTTTTTAAAACAAAAAATTTAATATGTTCTGCTTCTCTGTGTAAAACGAGAGAGAAGAAAAAAAATTCTTTTCTTCCGAGGACGTGCCTAATTTGAATACTGCCTCAGTTTAACTCAAGTAGCATGAGACTCTTAATCTCAGGGTCGTGGGTTCGAGCCCCACGTTGGGCGCTAAATGTAACCGGACCGCCATACATCCCTTTTATTAATTCAGTTGTAACAATTTTCTGATGAGCATGCTGTAGGAAGGAACTATCAATTGACATTCCTAATGCAGATGTTAATGCCTCCTACAACAATATTTCCTGCTCATCAGAGGATGTAGTACAATAAAGACTGGGAACATCTAAATATTTTTATGTTTGGTTTCCCAAAAAGCACCATTAGAGTTCCATCTCACTACAACCTGACTGGCCTAGGTCAAGTTATGCCAGACGTAGCTCAGAAAGCAAGAGATTCTCATGAACAAGTGCTATAACTGATGAGTGATGCAATAAAACAAAACAGAATTGGACAACTGGATAACCAATTTAATTTTTAGTAACAACAAAAAAAAATTTATTAAATAACAATTAATTTACAATTTCTAACAAATTTCATTTCTATCCACATGATAACTCATTTTCATTTTACTTATGAAAGAGTTAGAAGTAGTTTTTTTTATCAATAGTTTATTTACAAGTTCATTTATGAGAAGGAGTTTGGAAACAGTCTAATTCATCAATAGTTCATTTTTGAATTCCTTTATGAGAAGAAGTTTGGAAATATTCTAATTCAACAATAGTTCATTTTGAATTCATTTATGAGAAGCTTGGAAATATTCTAATTCAATAATAGTTCATTTTTTGAATTCCTTTATGAGAAGAAGCTTGGAAATATTCTGATTCAACAATAGTTCATTTTGAATTCATTTATGAGAAGCTTGGAAATATTCTAATTCAATAATAGTTCATTTTTGAATTCCTTTATGAGAAGAAGCTTGGAAATATTCTGATTCAACAATAGTTCATTTTGAATTCATTTATGAGAAGCTTGGAAATATTCTAATTCAATAATAGTTCATTTTTGAATTCCTTTATGAGAAGAAGCTTGGAAATATTCTGATTCAACAATAGTTCATTTTGAATTCATTTATGAGAAGAAGCCTAGAAGCAGTCAAGCATTTATGGTTTATACAATAATTCATTTTGAAGCAGTCAAGCAATTATGGTTTATACAATAATTCATTTTGAATTCATTTAAGGTAAGAACCTTAGAAGCAGTCAAGCACTTATGGTTTATATAGCATTTCATTATTTTATGAATTATTATTGATTGGTAAACATTTAAACTTAGCAATTCTTGGTTTGTGGAGCATTTATCATTTGGTAACCGAAGCATTTATAATTCAGTCAGATATAAAAGTATCTTCATACACACAAACTCTGTTTGGCTTGTGGAGCATTCATCATTTAGTAATTGAAGCATTTATAATTTAGTCAAATATAAAAGTATATTCATACACATAAACTCTGCTTGGCTTGTAGAGCATTTATAATTTAGTCAAATATAAGAGTATATTCATACACATAAACTCTGTTTGGTTTGTGGAGCATTTATCATTTAGTAATTAGAGCATTTCTAATTTAGTCAAATATAAAGGTATATTCATACACATAAATTCTGTTACATTACCCAGATAAAAGTAATATGCAATTAAAGCATTTCTAATTCATATAGTAAATATGTTCAAATATTTTATAAATAAATTTGCGTTTAACTATTTCATAACTTCATTTTATAACGTATGATAAACATGTTTTAATATTTTACAAAATATATTCTACGTAATTATTTCATAACTTCACTTTATAACGCATGATAAAAACGTTTTAATATTCCATAAAACAAATTCTATGTAATTATTTCATAATGTCACTTTATAATGTATGATAAAGATGTTTTCATATTTTACAAAACAAATTCTATGTAATTATCTCATAACTTCACTTTATAACGTATGATAAAGACGTTTTAATATTTTATAAAACAAATTCTATGTAATTATTTCATAATGTCACTTTATAACGTGTGATAAAGACGTTTTAATATTTTATAACATAATTACCTTCCAGTTTTGCAGTCCAGTTTCCTCAAAAAGAAGGGCGGGTTATTTCATTTATGGAAAGTCATGGCACAGCGTGGAGAGAGTGTAGCCGCTAAATTACCCCATTATTATCATAATTCCTCTAGCAAAGGTTTCTTTTTCCATTTTCACGTTTTGTTAAAGCTCTCTGTGTAAGACGAGAGAGAGAAGTTCTTTTCTTCCGACAACGCGTCTAATTTGCATACTGCCTCAGTTTAACTCAAGTATCTTTTTTCTTTCTTTTTAATGATTGGATAATTAATTTCTTTTTTTTTTATTGAGACAGATAAAAAAAAAAAAATGATATAACATTTTATTCAAATCCATCAATCACAAAATTAAAAATATGATTTTTTTTTTTTTTTAACAAATCAGCTTTATTGCGTTCCCAATTAGACTGAATCACGCTAGACACTTTTAAATGGGGGGGGTCTTTTGAATATTTATATGAGGAACAGATATATCTGTTTCATTACCCCTCACCAAATTTTGGGATGAAATCGCCTGGAAGTACGATTTCATTCCATATACTATACACATTATTTCTCAGTACTGCCTGGTTTTAGATATGCTGATGAATGGGTAAGATGAGCTGGAGAAGTGAATACATGTACCATAGCCTCCAATGCTGGGACAAATAGATGGTCGAGCACAAACTACCAGTACACACCGCCTCATGACGTCACGAGAAAATATCTCATTTTTAAGCACTACCTCTCTTGTACCTAGAAGCATCATCCAACCAAGAATAGGAGCCAGAGAAAAAAAAATCAATTTGGCATTCAGCCAACCCTGCTCAGCTTCGGTGAGTCTTAGGGGCTATCATTTGGTCTATCCATGAGACCAAGGCCTATCCATGAGACCTATATATACACACTGCTGGACTACTCTTGGAGCACAACATCCAGGTCGGGATAGTGCCGAGCATATACTTTGGAGCATCATAACACAATGCATCCAAGCAGCTCCGCTCAATCATCCACCATCTCAACATGAAAAACACAAGTTCATGCATCACCCCACCACACTCACAAACTTTTTCCATCAGCTATCTCTACTTTATTCTGAATTATAACTGCAACCTGGTTTGGGAGACTGAGGATCATGATCAGTTCTCCTATAGTCCTCTTTTGTATTATGAAGTGACATACTTCTGGATCGCCTCTTTGTTAAAAATTTGTCATGTTTAACATTACTGTGGTGTCTTGTTTCTTCACTTCTGTCTTTTCTTTGGAGATCCTTGTTACTATTTGATCTCCTAATTATACGCATCCGATATGGACCATGAACACCATCTGTGAATTTTCTCCTGTTCTCTTCCATGGTGGTATTTCATTTTTACATAAAAGTTCCTTTTTAAATGGTTCTTCTGCCATAATAATTATTTTTTTAGTATTTATAAAAGTTTCTTGTTGCTTAATTTTTTTTACACTTATAAATCCTGAGTTTTCAGATTCCTTTTTGGTGTCTTTTCCTGCGTAAGCAATTATATTTTTAATAACTGTCTTTATATATTTTTTTTCTGTACTTAATTTTTGATTTGAGTTTATTAAGCTTTTGTTTATAATTTTTACATATGGCTGAGGACTAACACACTTTTCTTTCCATTTTATGGTTTCTTTCTCTATCTCTGTTACTATTTCATAGCATATATCAGACAATTTTTCTGAAACATTTTCTTCTATATTGGACAGTCCCCTTGTTATATTTTGATTATGTTCATTTTCATGTTTTTCATCTTCTTGAAGATCAGAAGATTTTAATTTTGCTTTATTAGATTCATTTTCATCCATTTGAAACTCTTTTACTTTATTTGATACAATTTCATTCTCAGCTTCTGTATATACTGTTTCTTTATTTTCAAATTTAGAGGTATATTCCACAATCAGAAGTTTTCCTGAAGGTAGACTGACAATTTCAAGATCACTCTTTGTAATTTCAATTTCTTCTTTTTTATAATCTCAAATTTTGCTTCATCAGTAATAGGATATTCAATTTGTGATTCCTTTAAAATATCTTTGGTTGGAAATTCCAAAGTTTCCTCCTCATCCAATTTTTTAGACTGAGTTATTTCCTTTATCCACTAGTTTAACTTTTCATTTTGATTTTCTATTGCTTCTATAATTCGTTTTCCTATTCTTTGGTTTACTTCTATTCTCTGTTTGATATCTTCTTCTCTTTGCTTATCACTTTTCTGGTTATCTTCTTCTCTCCATTTGATATCTTCTTCTGTTTGCTTATCTCTTTTTTGGTTATCTTCTACTCTTTGCTTATCTCTTTATTTGTTATCTTCTTCTCTCCATTTGATATCTTCTCTTTGCTTATCTCTTTTCTGGTTATCTTCTTCTTTCCATTTGATATCTTCTTTGAAATGCCTGTTTCACTCTTTATGCCATTCATTTTTGTTTTGTTTTTCTTTTAAACTTTTATTTTTTTTTGTCCTTCCTGAACAAATTACATCACTACATCATATGCACTGTTCATATCACAGAATTGTGATCTGCTTATGCCTATGAGTAGGCTAGCTAGATAAGGCCTCACAGTAAGGTGGCAAATTAACCGGCCGATGAGTAGGCTAGCCAGATAATGCCTCACAGTAAAGCGCCAAATGTAATCGGAGCCTATAGGTAGGTTAGCCAGGTAAAGCCTCACAGTTGGATGACAATTTAATAGGTACCTATTGATGAAAACCAGATCAAAATCAAAAAAAATGATGAATACAGAAAGCATAGAGGATCCTCCTGAGAAAGAAGATAAACAAGAAGCTAAAGCAGATGAGGAATCAGAGAAAACAGGGGAGACGTCTACATTAGCCCAGTTAATGGAAATTATGAAAAAAGATACTTGAGTTAAACTGAGGCAGTATTCAAATTAGGCACGTCCTCGAAAGAAAAGAATTTTTTTTCTTCTCTCTCGTTTTACACAGAGAAGCAGAACATATTAAATTTTTTGTTTTAAAAAAAGTGTATTACTTAATTCTTTTGACACGTTAAAAATATAACTTTAGCAAAACGTGAAAATGGAAAAAGAAAGTTTTGCTAGAGGAATTACAATAAAAATGGGGTAATTTAGCGGCTTCACTCTCTCCACACTGTACCATGACTTTCCATAAATGAAATAACCCGCCTTCTTTTTGAGGAAACTGGACTGCAATACTGGAAGGTAATTATGTTATAAAATATTAAAACATCTTTACCATGAATTATAAATTGACATCATGAAATATCTACATAAAAATTATTTTTATAAAATATTAAAATATTTTTATCATATGTTATAAAGTGAAGTTATGAAACGGTTGCATACATTTTGTTTAATAAAGTATTAAGACACCTTTACCATACGTTATAAAATGAAGTTATGAAATAATTACATAGAATTTGTTTTATAAAATATTAAAACATCTTTATCATACGTTATAAAGTGAAGTTATGAAATAATTACGTAGAATTTATTTTGTAAAATATTAGAACGTGTTTATGAAATAATTACATAGAATTTGTTTTATAAAATATTAAAACATCTTTATCATACGTTATAAAATGAAGTTATGAAATGGTTATACGCAAATTTATTTATAAAAATATTTGAACGTATTTACTATATGGATTAAAAAATGCTTTAATTGCATATTACTTCTGAGTAATGTAAGAGTTTATGTGTAAGAATATATTTTTATATTTGGCTAAATTATAAATGCCTCAATTATCAAATGATAAATGCTCTACAAACCAAGAATTGCTGAGTTCAAATGTTTACCAATCAATAATAATTCATAAAATAATGAAAGGCTATATAAACTATAAGTGCTTGATTGCTTCTAAGGTTCTTACCTTAAATGAATTCAAAATGAATTATTGTATAAACCATAAATGCTTAACTACTTCCAAGCTTCTTCTCATAAATGAATCCAAATGAACTATTGTTAAATTAGAATGTTTCCAAGATTCTTCTCATAAATGAATTCAAAATGAACTATTGTTGAATTAGAATATTTCCAAGCTTCTTCTCATAAAGGAATTCAAAAATGAACTATTGTTGAATTAGAATAATTCCAAGCTTTTTCTCATAAAGGAATTCAAAAATGAACTATTGTTGAATTATACTGTTTCCAAACGTCTTCTCATAAATGAATTTGTAAATAAACTATTAATAAAAAAAAGAACTGCTTCTAGCTCTTTCATAAGTAAAATGAAAATGTGTTATCATGTGGATAGAAATGAACTTTGTTAGAAATTGTAAATTAATTGTTATTTAATAATTTTTTTTTGTTGTTACTAAAAATTAAATTGGTTATCCAGTTATCCAATTCTGTTTTGTTTTATTGCATCACTCATCAGTTATAGCACTGGTTCATGAGAATTTCATGCTTTCTGAGATACGTCTGGTATAACTTGACCTAGGCCAGTCAGGTTGTAGTGAGATGGAACTCTAATGGCGCCCTTTGGGAAACCAAACATAGAAATATTTAGATGTTTCCAGTCTCTATTGTACTACATCCTCTGATGAGCAGGAAATATTGTTGTAGGAGGCATTAACATCTGCATTAGGAATGTCAATTGATAGTTCCTTCCTACAGCATGCTCATCAGAAAATTATTACAACTGACGTAATAAAATGGTTGTATGGCGGTCTGGTTACATGGGGCTTTATCCAGCTAGATAGGCACCTATTACATTGTCATCCAACTGTGAGGCTTTACCTGGCTAACCTACCTATAGGCTCCGGTTACAATATATATATATTAACCTTAATATATAAAGCCCCAGTTGGGCGGTCACTTTAACAATCTCCATAACCTCCATCTTCTTCACTTATTTCTTTATTATATTTATAATTGCCCAGGCACCAATTCTATGCAAAATAGAATAAATTTATAATTATAAATTATATTTAAACTTATTTAAAAGGTTTTATATGATAACTATTCCATGGCCTAGCTCAGTTGAGATCATAGGATATGGTCTTTATATATGAGGCCAACAAGGATGATAAAAACATCTATAAACAATAATACTATAGGGTTAATTTAAATATGTTCAGAGCATCTATTCAATACTAAAACTGTTGCACAATCCTCAATTGTCATATTTAATATAGGATAGATAATGATTAGGACCGGGTACCTTTATATCCATATCACCATCTATTCTAAGCAAAGTAAAATGTATTATTGGCATTGTAATACTGAGATTTATTACCACCAGACAAATTAAATAAAACTTGAATTATATTGACAAACTTATATCTTCTATAACTATGTTGTATTAACCAGATGTGTGTGTGTGTGGAAATGAAAGATCGAACGTAAATAGTCAAGCAATTCATTTGGACTTTTAATTCATTAAAAGTATTTATTCAAAAAAATATAAAAAAATAAAACAAAAGAAATAATTATAATAAAAAAAATATTATTTATGCACGTTGATAACCAGTTACATCTCTTCTAAGGTAAAATCAAAATTGACTACTATTTAATATGTTAATCATATATCTTCGAATATGTGCGTTTGATTATATTGAAAACATAATGTATTCATGAAATATACTTTATTAGATTATTTATAAACTTGTATGATACCACAAATCAATCATCTTTTACATATTATAAAAAAATTATATAACACTTATCTGTTACAATCGGTGTAAGTCATCTAACAGTAACTATACAAAATAAATAAAGGCAGGGAAAAATAATAACCACACACTTATACCTATATGCTTAAGAGTTAACAAATATCTCCAAACTTAATCTACATAATCTAATTGTCCCTTGACTATTTCTACCTTCAATTCACATTCAATATCCTTCCTATATACCGAACTTATAACAGATAAGGTTTTAATTCATTATTTTTTTAAAAATATACTTCATTAACTAAATTGCATAATGAATACATCTTTAAAATAATAATCTATAGCATTATGCACACATTCGAATATCCAGAATCACCTATTATATACTTTCTAAATCATACAAAATAATAAATTATCATACTCTAATGATAATGAAATTACATTGTTTTGTTTTGTTTTTTTTTTTTAAAGAACACAAAACAAAAACAAAAAAAAAATTGTTTATACATCTATTGTAATCAAAAAAAAAAAATATTTGTCAATATCCTATTATTACATGTTAAGTTTTTTTTTTTTTAGAAAAAAAAAATTGAAAGTTGAAAGAAACATTCATATTAATTTCAAAGATATAACATAAAAAAAAATGTCTTTCCATTGTTAAAGCATAATTTATTAAGAATGATAAGAGTTTTTTTTCTTTCTCATCCTATAATTCCGTGACGGACGTTAAAAATGATATTTGCATGCAATGACATTATTTCAATATATATATGTGACTAGAAAAGTTATACAGCAGAAAATTATCTTCTTGGTATAAAATTAAGTAGATAAATTTTTTTATTTAAAATTTTAATTTGCAGAAGATTGATAAAAAATGATTAGAATTTAATATTAAGCATCTGGTTTTAGCATCTAATGAAAAAAAAATTGGTGTTAGCTTTATTTTACACAATTTTGCCATTTTAATATTACTTACTTTTGGCAATATTTTGAAATAAATTATAATTACTTATCTTACGTGACGTCAAGATAATTTTAAAAGGTAGCAAACTTGAACCATGGTTTAATAGAAGTTTGGAGCTGATTTTCCCTCTGGGTTTATCACTTCATGGTTTTATTACTCCAGTAGTATAATAGAAATTTTCCATAAACATATCATTAGAATCCTTGCGTTGTTTTTTTAATATTTGTAATACTTTTAGAGAGTTACTGATTCTTTTAAGTTTCCTTTTTTTTTTTCCTCGGAGCCTTTTTTTTTTTTACTTTTAAGTTTTAAACTCCATGTCTTTCTCTCCTTCACGCCCTCTGTGTTTCTATGACAATCAACTTTGGCAGCTTGCCAGAAATATTATTTATAAAAATTTTAACAATAAAATGTTTGAATATAATAAACATAGTAAAAAAAAAATATTAAATACTAATTACTAATTTTAAAAATGTTATTTACTATTACAAATAATCTTTATCATTTTTAAAATATAAGATTCTAAGACAATATATAATCAGTAACTTATAAATAAAATATATTAAAGAAAATTCTAATTAATAATATATTTATGCATCTGCCTATTATGACATGTAAATCCTCTACTATACACAAACATCTACCACTAAACATATCGTCCAAAACTCCACCAATCAACATACCCAAAATCTTAATTTTAACTAGCAAATTATATCACAATTTAAGTTTAGTTTTCCTAAAGACTCAATTTTAAATATTACATTATATCACAATTCATTTTTCTCAACCAATTACCTTTAGCCATTGTTAGCACAAATGTGACCTTCCCACATTTCTTTCTGGTGCCAACCTGGAAGGTTACAATATATATATATATATATATTCAAATTTATAAATAAATATTTAAAAATACATATATATATATATATATATATATTCAAATTTATAAATAAATATTTAAAAATACAGTATTTAAAAGCTTATAAAAAATATATGTATAACCATCACTTAGGAGCACTTTCAACCAACTTGTGGCTTTGTCAACTATCACGTTTAAAATGTCAGCTTTCCCATAATTCTATGATGCCAACTTTCCCATAATTCTGTGATCTTAATGTTTGCTGCTTGCCTATTAACCAAATGTTGCTTGTATTTATATATCAACATCGCCTCTTTAATTTTCCTTTTATTATTATTTCTTTCAATTTCCAATATTTTTACGTTGTTATAATTAAAATCGAAACCATATATACATGATTTATTATGGTCAAATTGCTTTAATATTATATATATATATATATTGTAACCGTCGGAATTGTTGAATGCTGTATTCCATTTAAATTGAAGAAAGAAGGCCCAAAATGTTGGTGCCAATTTGTAACTGATTGAATTGATGGATGAAGGTGATGGTTAGGATGATCAATCTGATCTGATAAAAAAATCTAAAAATCTAATTTAAATTAATCTGGTCTAGCTCAATCGGGTCGCCGTTATGTAATAAACCATCACAAAGCACAAATAATCTCTCTTAAAGTTTAATTTACTTAAGTTATATGTGAAATAAAGGAATAATGAGACTATCTGCTCCAGACACCAACAAATCCATCACAAATACAACATGAATTGCAAAGAGCAGTGAAACCAACTACTATTGCCCTAAACAATAATATAGGATTAGGCTAACTACTTGATTGACAATCTAATCAAAATCAAATCCAATTAATAACTAAAACAGATTCCAATATATATATTTTATTAGCCTGTTACTGTTATAGTAATTTAAATCTACTTTATTATTTAAAGATGCTGCCTTTTTTTAACTTAATGGATAAGCTTCTAAGTACCTGTAATAGTACTTTACAAAACATTTGTTTACACATAGACATTATCTAAATATCAAAACAAAATAATACCTGAACCCAAATATATATATATCTATCTTAATAAACGCTAAATAGAAAGATAAACACTCGTGTTAATAAGCGATATATATTTCTTTCTACTTCAATCTCTAATTAATAATTTTCTGTGGGCATCAACTGGTTTTATTATAATTTTATAAACACTTTGAAAATTTATGCACTCGCTTAAATATCTAAACAAATTAATATACGTCTATGGTTTACTAAGAAGCTACAAAATAATTTATAAATAATTTATAAATATAACAATTGAATAAAAATTGACGGGCAACAATTGAAACATATGATTATAATTAATATTTATACAAATCAAAATAATATTCAATTAAATCGGTCGATGAAGTTTATTCCCTTCATTTTATAGGAGTTTAAGAAAAATATCCAAGACGAATTATTCTGAACCAAACGATAAAGTATAA
Source organism: Epiperipatus broadwayi (assembly GCA_028023455.1). Classification (NCBI taxonomy): domain Eukaryota; kingdom Metazoa; phylum Onychophora; class Udeonychophora; order Euonychophora; family Peripatidae; genus Epiperipatus; species Epiperipatus broadwayi. The sequence goes on along the minus strand of JAQFVV010012564.1, from coordinate 1,175,927 downwards.
TCTATTTAGATTTTTATGACGGAATCAGACAAACATGAAATGATTGACTTTGTAATATTAACTAAGATAAATGAGAATATGTATCTATAATATTTGAATGCAAATACAAATATAAAATTCATATGGAAACAAAATAAAATACTAATAAGCAAAACATACCTTATCTTATATTCCAATTCACTTGCCAAGCTGAGTGTGAATCTTGTTACTTAAATAGCTACGCCGTCTTATATAATCCAAATAAAGCAAAATAATTAACCTAGTCTTGATATTTAAATTAACTCAATTTATTAGATTATAGAAAAGAAAATTGACAATATTAATGATAAAATACATCGGAAATGACCTTATATTTTAGATTGGTTGACTAAATACAAATGATCAAATTGCTACGTGTATCTCTGAATATGTTGCAATAACAATTACGACAAAAAAAAAATGAATGAGTAAATGACGGGAAAGGCTTTTGGATATTTTACTAAAAAAAAATTTACATATAACCGATACCAAAAAAAATGTGAAATAGGAGGGTATCAAAATCTATTTGTTTATCAAAATAATAACGGATAAATGAATATGAAATAATAAATATATTTGAGTCTTTCCGATCATCTTCATTTAATAAATTATATTACTTTTAGAGATAATAAAAAAAAAAATCATTCCCTTTTATTACATATAAAAAAAATTAATACACGCACATTTTATATAAAAAAAAATCATACCATATATATATGAGTCTGTTCATTCACTATTTATTGGCCCATTGATTGACTTCAGTTCTTATGGTGTAAAGAGAAGTTTCTCTGTCAGAAATAATAATCGCAAACTTTATAAGGCTTCACTAAAAGTTTTCTTTTTCCATCCGAAGAGGTGAGTGCACTTTGATTATCCCTTTTATGATGTGAATTGATCCAGTGGGTTCCTGTTCCTTTAATCGTGAGACGATGTTTACGCAAATCCATTTTTTTTTTTTTTTTTATAAAGCATTTTCCTTTACCTCATAGGTTTTTTTTTTTTTATACTTTGTTGCCGCTTCCCCGGAAACTTTTCGCAACTGCCCGCTAAATGATTGAATGGGCAGATAATTCCACTATTTTTCCATGTTTTATGGTTTTACACACAAAAAAAAAATATTGAAAAAACTTTATTTGTTAAGACAGAAAATATGTCTGTCCTTGACTATAGCAAAATGATGAAGAAGATCCTGTTATATTCTGTCGCGTCTTTTTTATATGTTCTCTTTCTGACATTTTTCGTATCTTGACGACCATTCAATATTACTCAATTAAAAACTCAATTCTATCAATTTTCTTATAGTGGTTTTCGCGCGGTTTTTGGGGTAAGTTCGGAGAAAAAGATACATGAAAATTAAATCCAAATTCGATTACAATTTTTTTTTATTATTTACAAACCAAAATACAAAATTGATATAATAACCTTTTAAATTATTGATAAACATCAATAATTTACACATATCTATATTTTTTAATAGTCAAAATAAAAGTCATAGATCAATTCATAGATCACATGACCCTATCTCATAAAGCTTGTAGAGGAATTGGCAATCCTCACTGTTTATTTTTTAATAATAATATTTTTTTAAATTAATTTATAAACGAATATACACAACATAAAAAACATTGAACTGTATGTAATAATGTTACTATGGTGACTGCATTCATATATGAAATATTTAAAATAATATCGATCCTATTTAGTTAAACTTATATTGTACTGAATTGTTTATTTTTTTTTTATATATATACCTGGATCATCAATTTGAACATTCACAATATATATATATATATATAAGAGATAGAAAATTATATCTCTAATTTAAGTGATATTTTTATCTTGCCATTATTTTGCCAAGAATAGAGATTATTCCCTTTAATGTTTATGGGGTGCAGTTAGCTCTCATATTATTGTTTCTTTAATTACATAGTACATTGGTAGATTGAGAATCATTCCCCAATTGTAAATATTTCACGAGTGGATTTTCCCAATGCTACATTATTGTCTTTCATGCTTATTTAACATAAAGTAATCCTTATGTAGGATTTTCTTTGTTCTATATTCCAATTTTCCTGTGCTAAGACTATGTCCACACATATATTTGCCTCAAAGACAGAGTACTACAATATACTATTGTTTGTTTGCTGTTATAGTGATTTTGCTCTAAGAAGCCTCTTCCTCATGAAAATATATTTATTTTCCACTATGTTAGGTGAAGACAAAGCATATTTAAATTGTGATGGCAGTAGATAAGCTTGAATTTGAAGCATAAAGCCTTTTCAGAGATACATTTTAATATCCACAATGTATAGTAAGGTAACTAATGTATTAATTGCCCTGTTGTGACTTGCCAACAGATTACCATAAGGTCAGCAAATATATTTTATAATTTAATTTTAATGAATTATCATAGCATAATAAGGAGTACACATATACATTATTATCATCATCACTATCCAGAAGTGATTGATGAATTGGTAAGGCAATTAAGCACTTAGTTAATTTATTATATAGACATTCACAAATCAGAAATGTTGTGTACATGTGACATCTGAAATATTTTTACTATTGTATTACTATTAAGTTAATAATGATACTAGATAGCATTTCTTAGCTGTGTCTTTTGTAATAAAATTATAATTACAATATTCTAAAATTTCTTAGCCAGATATTATATAAGGGCTGAATTACTAGTTATACTAGCATATTATCATATAATCATATAGTTTAAGTGATTATTAGGTAATTATATCTTTCAATAATAAATAGTTGGACATGGGTAATTATATCCCAAATATCTTAAATTATTTTAAAACCTTAGCAAATGATTATGTCATAATATTTGAATAATGTCAAAATTATATGTAGAAATAAAGGAATATGTCAGAGATTTACATATGTTTTAAAATAAATATTTAAAAAAAAAAAAGTATAATCAAAAGTTGCAGCTTGTAATTACAAAACTATTCAAAATTTATAAATAATGTCTAAATTTACAATTGGAGAGGCAATTCTTTTAATCTTCTAGTAATGCTTATGAAGCAGCACCTGTAATTGCAAATAACCTTAATATGAAATTTGTTGACTAAATTTTTATTTAAGGTATAACTGATGTTTACTTATAATAAATGTATATTTTTGTTTTCAAATTTTAGTCTCTGTCACTATGGTTTCTTGAGTCCTAATTTTATTAAACATACTATAATACCAATAAGCCAATAAGCTAATCCACATGCACTTTCTAGTTGTCACTATATAAATGAATACTCCCACTTTTTCAAACACAAGATAAAGAAAGTCTTTGGGCAAAGATAGAATGAATCCATCTATCTTTTCAACCCAAACATATATCTATCGGCAAATGTTAAGTGTTTGAAAATGAGAGCATGAAGTTGTTAATTGATCACTTTAAATTACTTTTTTACTACATGAATGAATGATGCCTGTGAAATTTCTAGAATTTACAATACATCATTCTTATTAAATTAAACATATGTAAACACGACATTTATTTTATATAGCATGATGTTTTTATAAACTGTAATACCAATAAGCCAATAAGCTAATGCACATGCGCTTTCTAGTTGTCACTATATAAATGAATATTCCCACTTTTTCAAACACAAGATAAAGTCTTTGGGAAAAGATAGAATGAATCCATCTATCATTTCGACCCAAACGTATATGTATGGGCAAATCTTAAGTGTTTGAAAATGAGAGCGTGAAGTTGTTAATTGATCACTTTAAATTACTTTTTTAGTACATCATTCATTCACATAGTAAAAAAATAATTAAAAATGATCAATTAACAACTTCACGCTCTCATTTTCAAACACTTAAGATTTGCCCATACATATACATTTGGGTCGAAAAGATAGATGGATTCATTCTATCTTTTCCAAAGACTTTATCTTGTGTTTAAGAAAGTGGGTGTATTCATTTATATAGTGACAACTAGAGAGTGCAAGTGCATTAGCTTACTGGCTTATTGGTATTACAGTTTATAAAAACATCGTGCTATATAAAATAAATGTCTTGTTTAATCATACTAAAGAAATTTTTGCTCAAATCTCATTATGTTGAATAAAAATTGAATTACAACTTTTAAAATTGTTAATTATCATACATAAATTTAATTTTAAATGAATATACACAAATTAAGTTCTAAAATCAGATATGCAATTCATTTTAAACACAGATCAAAACTTGAAGGATGCAAATTTCATAAGATTGATAATTCTGAATGTTCATATTGTATTTGGGATAAAACTATTTATTTTTATTTAATTTTAAAATTGAATTTCATTTGAAGACTGCATATTATTTAATCACTGCACATATAAGAATTATATTATTTCTGAAGATAATTTAAAAATTATGTTGTTGAAGAGAATCAGAATGGTATAAAAGATACCATTTCATTCTTGATAAAGGAGTGTCATTCAAGATGAAGACTTTATTCTTCAAAATTTTATTTTATGCATTCATTATTTAAATTAAATGTTCATTTAATTAATACTATTATTAGTACTGTATACTGGTTTACATTAGCCTGTAGATGAAGTGTATGTCTATTGCAGTCTACTATTAGGATGTCATTCAGTTATTCAACAGCATAATAACACAATAAATACTTGAGATTATTATACTAAGAACCCTGAGACTATCACATATTATTTTTAGGAATATAAAAATCATTTTTATTTGTCTAAAGATCAGTAAAATGCCACCAACATATCAAATTTATAATAATTATAAGAAAATATGTTAACTCTTATTTTATAATGATTATTTCAAATCACATCATGGGAATAAGATTTATTTGGTGACTAATGGTGGTTATAAGATATTTTGGAGGGGAATAATAAAAGAAATTATTTTATTATCATAGATGATCTACTTGGAAGATGTACTTTAAATATTGGGAAGTTTGTTTGATTTAAAATCTTATACAAGAGAGAGTTGAGATTTCTCCTCTAATTTTTTTTTTCCATATTAAAGACGATAGTGACCATTTGTCATTATTGTAGGTCCCTTTATTGTAGCACATGTCTCAGCAGCAAAACAATTATCATTATTTAACCCACTGAGCTTAGTCTAATTATATTATTAGCTAATTATTAACACCCGTCTTTTTTCCAGGGTACAATATACTGTATATATATATATATTACTAATCCAAAAGTCATACTTAAATAAAAACAAATTGGAATATAACATTTAAAAAAGAGAAAACAAATGAATATGTGCTTAATGACTTTTTTTATGTTTATACAACATATGCATATATATATAACAAGATGACAAGAAACAAATACTTTGTAATAATATATTAAAATTATAAAAATATACTTTCATGAGTTGGGGAAATCTTAAACTGATCAAAGTAATAACAAAATGTTATTTGCTTAAGTATCGGTTACAGTAATTTGGTCAATATAATGTTTGCTTAGAAATTCAAAGGAAACATTCAAACTTATAATGAAAATTTATACTTACCTTTTATTATACAAATACTAAGATAGTAAAATTTATTAAAATTTTGTATGATATAATATACATGAGCGGAATCATATAAATTATAGGTTGTAACGGAATGCGCGTTAGCTTAGAGAGTAAATATTTAAATCACCCTTTTATTGCACCACTTATTTTCCAAATTTCAAATTTCATGCAATAAAGAGTATACAGACAAATATGAATTTATTAACCAGTGGTATAACAATGAGTGTTGTTATCATAAATGAATTGAATTTATTGAAAGGTCTAGCTATAACTTTAATAGTATAGCAGAATGATCATTGCAGAACTAATCCCTCTATCCTTATTAAATATCGTATATTATGGTGAGTGATAGTAAAAAGTAAATATACATTAATTAAACAGAAGAGAAAAAGATGATCATGCACTTTAAAGTTTAATAAAACATAATTATTTTAATAAAACAAAAAACATGTAACAGAAATCAAAAGAGGTTTGAATATAGCATAAAGAAATATTTCTGCAATACAAAAATAGATGGATGGATGGATGGATGGATAGATAGATAGATAGATAGATAGATAGATAGATAGATAGATAGATAGATAGATAGATAGATAGATAGATAGATAGATAGATAGGTAGGTAGGTAGGTAGGTAGGTAGGTAGGTAGGTAGGTAGGTAGGTAGGTAGGTAGGTAGGTAGGTAGGTAGGTAGGTAGGTAGGTAGGTAGGTAGGTAGGTAGGTAGGTAGATAGATAGATAGATAGATAGATAGATAGATAGATAGATAGATAGATAGATAGATAGATAGATAGATAGATATGATAGATAGATAGATAGATAGATAGATTTACAGATTAGATAGATAGATAGATAGATAAAATAGATAGATAGATAATAGATAGATAGATAATAATAATAATAATATATAATAATACATTAATAATAATAATAGTCAAGACAAAATAATAATAATAATAATAATAATAATAATAATAATAATAATAATAATAATAATAATAATAATAATAATAATAATAATAATTGAATGATTTATATATTTAACATTAATTAAAGAAATTTTTTTAACTAATTAAACAAAATAAAATTCTCACCTAAGTACCTTTATCTGCAAACTCAAACAGAAAAAAAATATTATGTAACTACCCAGATTATTTCTGAACTACTTGGATGTAATATCTTCAATTTAGTATTCACAATGACAAGATAGTTTTTTTTTTATTCCATGAATTTATGGGTTCCTTCTTTTCAGTATACTTTTCTTCTTAGAAATGCAAAACTACTTGTCATTTTGGTAATTATTTATATTATTGTTAATCAATATAAAAGTTCAATACTTGTAAGTTTTTTATAAAATGCTCTTTTCACTTTTATATAATTTCTAATACAATAATGGAACTTTCTACTTGCAGTTGATCAATTATGTCTATCAGTAAGAAAAGGATTCAGACCTTAAATCTGATCATCTGGCAAGTTCTCATTAGAATTTTAGTAGTGAATTTTTTAAAACATTTCAATCTAGGCACACTTGTTTAAGTGGAGTACTAATGATTAACTTGCCAATAAAACAATGTTTTTTTTTTCTATAATGATATGATTAGGTAGGCAAGAACTGCTTTGAAGAGCTGTATCATTTACTTTTTTCATTTACTACTATTTGCTTTGCTAGATATTTGTCATAATTTTCATTGGAATAGATTTAGTTGGTAATCTCTAAAAATCAATATGATCCTTTTTTTTTAATGAAACTACAATTATTTTGTCAAATGTTTTAATAAAATTAAAGCAAGAACTGTACCTATTTGTTAATTTTACTGCCTTGACTATTTTTTCCAAAAGTTAATAATTATGATATTTTAGTTAATTATCATTAATTAACTCACAAATCTAAAAACATAACTTAATAAACAAGATAATCTAGTATAAAAAAGTATGATTGATTTGTTTTACATTTTCAGTTCTAAATTTTACATTTCACCTACAATGTTTAGTACAATATAAAGAAAATGTTCACTAATGTTGAAGAGTTAAAGAGAGCATTTAATATTTTATATAGGATTTTAAATAATTTACTATATTTGCAAAATATTATTTAATTAATATTATTTAAACTTTGCTTTCAAATAAATATATACACATGCATTTGGCATGTTCATTTCTACATTTCCTTTTATAATCTTTACATATGTATGCACAAACACAATATTTTATGCAATAAGCCCATTCCATCTCAACATATATATTTCCTTTTATTCCTAATTAAACTCAAGATAAAAAAGGCTATTATTCAGTATTAGAGTCTGTTGATAATATCTGATGCTTTCTTAGTAACAAACAACACTGTTAAAGTTATTTGCATAAAAATACCCACAAATTTTATTCTCTTTAAGCATAACAAATTCGTAAAAATATTTAATCTAACCTATCCGTTTATAATTGTTGGTGCATTTGCAGCTATTCTTACAATCTTAGCTTCAAATTTGATTAAAAATAAAATAATTTAGGTATATGAACATTTTCAAACAGCAAAACTACTTTGTTGCACCATCATCATTATTTTCAACCATTACTGATACATGAGAAAATGAAGGGCTCTCCAAGTTCAATGCATCTACGATTTGTAGGCTCACTCTTCAACATCACCCCAGCACTCTTCATTATTTCATCCATCCATCTCACATGTGCTCTCATTCTAGGTCTTTTAAATCTCTTGGAATTCAGTTCAACAATCCAACTATAGTTCCATTATCATCTCTTCTAGCAATAAATATGTCCAGTACAACACCACATCAGACTTCTAATTCTTTCAATGATATCAGTTAATAACTGTTTGTTATTTCACCCATGTATCTTTGTTTTCATATTTTCTTGTTACTCCTAATATACATTTCTCCATATTTTACTGAGTAGTCTGAAGTCTCTCTATTGCTCTTCTGTTAAATGTCCAAGTCTCAGATCTGTAAGTAAGAACTGGTAACATGCATTTATTAAAACCCTCTATTTTCAAACCCATAGACATATTTGCTTTTAATATTCAATTATTTTTACCAAAAAAAAAACTTTAACTAAGTTTAATTCCATGATTAATTTCATCCAATATGTTGCCATCTATAATAATCATCTGATGAAGATATTTGTAGTTGACAACTTTTTCTAACTCATCATTATCAATCTTTATTTTCTTCATGTGAGAAAATCCATTGAATATTATTTTAGTGTTTTTTCACTTTTACATTTAATCTTACTTTCTTACTTCCATCTAATAACTCTTGCAACATTCCCTGAAATTCTAAAGTATTAATTGCAAAAACAATGTCGTCTGAAAAATCTAGATGACTTAAATAATCTCCATTTACTATTATTCCCTTAGCTTCCCATTTTAATAGAAAAAATACTTCTTGCAAAACTGATGTAAAAGTGAACTTGTCATACATCCTACTCAATGTTAATCTTTTTAGTATCATTATGTAATCTAATTGTTGCTGTTGCATTTTTATAAATATTATCCAGAATATGACAGTACGCTGGGTCTATATGTTGATGATTCAATGCTTTAGTCACTGAAGAGATGCTTAGAAAATTAAATGCTTTTTCAGTCTACAAATCCAAAGCATAACGGTAAGTCAGTTTTTTCTATAATTTCTCTGAAGACTTGGATAATGATCCACTGTATTAAAATCACTTTTAAATTCACTTGTTCTTTTGGTTGATTAAAATCCCAAAGTTTGCTGTAAAAAAGTTGTAATTATTTCAGTAAAACTTTGGATATACCTGATACAAGATTGATAGGTCTATAATTTCTGATATTTTCTTTATCATATTTTTTGAATATTTATATTAATAATGCATTCTTCCAATCATTTGCCAGATCTTTACCATTTAGACATTTAGTATATAACTTTACCAAAATATTTTTTTATTTCTTCACCTGCTTCTTTTAAGATATCGATTATGATTCCATCAATACCTGGAGCTTTTAACTTCTTCATAACTTTAATTGCATATGACACATCTTCATTTAAAATCCTGGATAATTCAGAAGATATAGTAGTAGTAGGAAGTACTTTTCTTTGTTCTTTATTGCTAAACAATTCTTGTTAGAACTCTTCTACATATTTCATAATGTTGTCTCACTTTTTAGTAATAATTTCAACTTTTTTCTTATTGCTGAAATAAGTTTCCCACTAATACCAAAATATTGCTTTACAAACTTGAGACTTTTATTCTCTTCTATAACTTTCCTCATTAGTTCACAATTATACTTTCTTACATCACTATAAACTCTTTTTTGCATCATTTTACAAATTTTGAGATATTCAATCCCTTTTAGTGCATAGTTTCTATATAGTTAAATATCCCTTCTTTCTTCATAAATTGTCGTCTCAATAAAAATTTTACTGGTCAACTGCTGCATTTTTTATCTCAGCGATCTTTGTTGCAATTTTCAAAATCGTCCTATTAATTTCATTCAAATCTGGATCATATTCAAAATCTGTGAATATTTAAAAATGACTTGCAAGTTCTAATTTAAATTCATGTAATGTTTCTGAAGATTAGAAATATCAATTGTGAATATTGTTTTTCTTAATAATTTGTCTTTCTACATTTGCATTAACATATATATTTTACATCTCACAAACTGATAATCACTTCCTATATTGAATTTATTAAAAACATTGCAATATTAAAATACCTATTTTCTATTCATCAAAATGTATCCCAATTCTAATGTCATTTGGATGCTTCCATGTCCATTTCCATTTTTTTTTAAAAAAAAAAAAGACTTCATAATATAGTTTTTCTTTGTCTCCAAACTGCACAAATCTGATCTCTCTCATCTGTATTTCCATAACTTAAATTTACCTATAGCACTTTCATCTTTCAATTGTTTATCAAATCTAGCACTAACGACTCCCAAGACAATTTTAAAATGTCTGATCTGATCAAAAGCTTTTTTATTATCCATATAAGAATACTCTACTTCTCTATTGCTATAAGAGCTCATTGGGACATAAACCTGAATTACCTGCATTTGTATCTGCTATTAAGTTGAATAACTAATTTTACCACTATGTCCAATATACCATCAATCTCCACAAGGTTGTTCTTCCATTTTTTATTTATAATGAATCCTACTTCACTTGTACTTCCAATGTTTTTGCCTTTGCAGTATAGTGCATATTCATTTTTTAAACCAGTTGTCTTGTCACCTTTTCATCTAACTTCACTAAATCTAATAATGTCCCATTTAATATTAGACAGTTCTTCTCCCAATTCTTACAATCTTCTTTCATTTGAAAGTGATTGGCAGTTATAAGTACCTAACTAAATATTTATTATGAAATGGCAGCCTGGGTCTGCAATCAGGAGATTCTTAGCATCCTCAACATTTGATCACCAACTGCCACCTTGGATGGCAACTTTTCAGCCTCCTCGCAATAAAAGCCACGATTTATTTTTGTCTGTGATGATTGTAAATATCTATTAAAAAATTCATTGCCATGTACATTCATTCCATCTTCAAAAAAAAATTCATCTGATATTTCAGTAAAGAGCTATCAAGCAACTAAAAAAAAAAGACCATGGTGTTTCTTGATCTTAAACTCAGAAGTAAAAAGCCAATAAAATCACTATGCAGGCTAAAGCATGTTGGTGAGCAATCCATTCATGTTTGTATATTATATGAATGAAATGGACAATAAAAAATTGCCCTGCATGATTGATTTAACCCTCCAAGAGGTATCAAAGAGTCTCTTTTCAGTTAACAGAAAATTACTTTCTGCAGCCCATGTATATAATACAAAACTATTAATAACATTTTTGTACTAAATAAACATTTAGCTTGTGAAAACTCTAATACTATAATAGTTCAATGCATCTAAGTTAGCTAATGGAAACTTCTTGCAGATTAAATCTCTACATCTTTTTTTTCCAAATTTCATCTTGCCAAAGAATTTTATGAAGTAAAGATCATATCTAAGATTTCTTTTCCAATCATGTTTTTCATATATTCTTTTTTAATAAGTTTACCTCAAGTCCATATCCTAACATTTTGAGGCATTATTTGCAAATAAATATAACACAGTTGTTTTACAAAGTAAGATCTGCATCATACCAGATATATAATATTTGCTTTCCATGTTAACATTTTGCAAAAAGTTAATTAAAATTTTCCCCATTATTTTCATAAATAATAATGCACTATCATTTTTTAAATCTATTAAAAACTTTTCACTATTTTGTTTAAATTTTTCATTATTTTTAATTTTTTCAGTATATTTATCAATTATTTTCTGGATTCACCATGAATGAGCTGCAAAACTGATATCAATTAATAATATTTTCAGAATTAATATTTATCTTGTCATTGCCAACCATTTTATTGTTTTGTATTTTCTCTCATGATTCTCTTGATTTTATGTAGCATGTAAGCTCTTAATACTGTTCTTATTAGATGTCACTATAGAAGTTAAGTGAATGTTGCATCCTGTTGGACTGATAATTTTATTATAAAAAATTCCACTGACAAGAGGGAAAACTTCAATTCTTTAGTATTTCATTTCTCTTTGTCTTCATTAATTGTATATTAAATACTCAAAAACTCACTAACATGTTGGTGATCTATTATTTTTTAAAGATAAACTTTAATAATATTCTTATTTTACATATTGAGATTGTGTGCCATTGTTCTGACTTAAAGTTACTAGAATTTGTAATCAAAGTTTATCAAGGTATGAAAGTGATTTCTCTACTGTTAAAGATTTCAATCTATTCTCATCTGCTGTTATATAGAAAGTATGTTATTTCTGTTCTACTGATGAGGTAAGAAGGTCCTCATTCTCTTATGTGCTATCAGAGGATATTATCTGTAAACATGACCTATTCCTTTAAAAGTTATATATAAATAGATATTATAGAAAAAAATAGATGTGTATTGAAAAAATCAAAACCTTAAATAATGACTATTTATTAACAAACAAAAATAATATTTACATAATTCACTAAAAAAAAGTAGGAATAATTTTAATTAGTCCCAACTTTTATTAATGTTAGTATGAATTTATAAAAATTCTTTATAATTAAATTTCATTTTTATATATACATATTTACTTGAAATTCATTACTTTTAAAATATCAAAAACTCGTAAAAAAAATTTTTTTTTTTTTTTAAATTAATAAAATTAAAGCATTCTTTAATCAAAACTTATACAATACTTCTAAGCATCTTTTTTTTTCATTTGTTTGTTTGTAAATCTCGTAAGAAAGATAAACATATATAATAAAAATTCTTTCTATCAAATTATCAAAAAAATATTTGTATTAAAATTCAAATAAATATTTATAACAAATAAAAAGCATCTATGCAATAAATAAATATAATTGGAAATAGTGTTTTAATGCAACTATATAAAGCTTTTCCTGTGTCAATAGAAAATTATATTTACCAGTGATGATGATCACTAATGATCAAAGTTATGTTTCCAAAACATTCTTTGCAGTCACAGATCATTTAACAGGCATATACAAAGAATCATAATTCTAAGAAGTCAATTTCATACAAAAAAAAATAATATATGTCCATGTAAAGTCAGTCATATCTTCTACATGTTGATATTTATAATACTTTTCTTACAGCCTAGCATCAAATTAAATTGTTTTTATATTTTAACAATAGACTTCAAGTCCACTTCTTTTTCCTGATATACTTTATCCTGGAAGTTTTAACTACGAAAGTGCCATAATCTACAGATTATTTGACGATTATTTTCACTTGTGGATGTAGTTAAATTATATATAAGTTGAATCCTGACTTGGCTGTACCTTGCATTTAAATTGATTAGGCATTAAAATATTCCTAGGTAGAGTAGTGTTATCCATGCAAAGATCATTGGAATACTTAAAATAATATAAACATTACCCTAATTCCTACATACAGTGCACCACCTAATGTTAAGCTAATATTTTGGAAAGTGTATTGATAATTATAAAATAGATAGTAATGCTATGCAACCTAAAACAAGAATTAAAATGGTACATACTCAGTCTCCACTTATAACTTTATAAAATGATTGAACTTTGTACAATAGGGTTAGCAGTAATTTATATTTAAACTTGAATTAAAATTAATATTTACTCTATAACTTAAAATTTCAATTAAACATGTATTCAATTAATTAATCTGAAACTATTTAAAGTTATCCTAGATTCAAATCCCATGAACGGCACCCTAGTTAATTAATTATTCTGAGTTCAAATCCCATGCAATATATTATAAGCTTTTGTTACTTGCAGATGAAATGTGTTTTTAATTTTGTTTTAATTTTTTTTTTTATTTTTTAGTTTTGTTGTTGTCATATTAATAAAGTTGTAATATAAAATATTCATTATCTCTATATCCTGTATTATTTATTGTGTACTTATTACTTAGCCTGGCTTGACTGCTTGATGGCATTGTTGCCAGGCAAAAACACCTGCAAATGCCATTTACACAGCCTGACTTATGGCTAAATAAACATTTTTGTTGCCATTTCAGGCTACTTGATGGCATTGCACAGAAATATTACAGCCTGTTTTCTGCTTCGTGACACTTTATGTGAATTCACAGATTTCATAGTTGTCTACCGTATCATCTGATGGTGTCTGGATTTCAAGTGGCCACAATTTTTGATATCTCCATAGCAAAATAATTTTATTTCTACTTAAATCATGCAGTCTGACTCACTAATAATTGTCACACCATCCCCACCCTTCCCTACACAACTTGGAATGTCAAAATATTGTCAAAGACTAGGGCCGAACACAATTCAGCCAAGTTCACACGAAAACTCATGCTTTTGCAAGAAAATAGACAAGACCAAATCAAATGGGCACAGTGTGGCAAGTAGATTTTCTGAAGTCATGCCAATTACTGATGTCAGTCAGGATCCTCTAATTGATTCCTAAAAATAAAATATTAAAGACATAGTAGAAAAAAATAATAAAATGATCAAAAAAAGTAATTAATAATCAAAGTTCTAATTTTAAAAAAAAGGCAAAATAGAAATTGCATAATACAAATAGCTGTACAGCCAAACCAAAAAAAGTTTCCCTATTTTAATATGAAGTTTTAATCTTATTGTAATTTTATGGAGAGTGGTGATGGATTGAAAGGACCCAAAAATGTAATTAATAGTAAAAGTTGTTTATTAAAAATGGCAAAATAGACATCACATAATACAAATCAAGCCAAAAAACTTGCTGTATAGCCAAAAAAAGAAAGGGCAGCTCTGTTTTTTTTTTTTTTTTTGAAAGTTGAAAAAGTCAAAAGTTTTGATCTTATTTGAATTTTTTTTAGGGGGTGGGTGGGTTGAAAAATACTTTGTCATCACTGAGACAAAAGTTATTTTTGGTTTGTTTTTATTTTTAAAAAAATGTAATAAAAATTGATTTTAAACCGAAGTTTTACTATATCAGTGATATGTCGTCACTGAGACAAAAGTTATTTTTGGTTTGTTTTTATTTTTAAAAAAATGTAATAAAAATTGATTTTAAACCGAAGTTTTACTATATCAGTGATATGCAAATAAAATCCAAAAAAAGTTGCCCTATAGTCAAAAAAAATTGTGGAATTTTTTTAAAAAACAAAAGCTGAAAAAGTCAAAACTTTCAAGCTTCTTTTAATATGGGGGAAGGGGATACTTTGCCTTTATTGAGACAAGAGTTAGATACAAAAAAAGTTATTTTTGGTTTGTTTTTCTTTTTAAAAAAGGTAATATAAATCGGTTTTAAAACTAAAAGTTTTACTATATCAGCAGTATACAAATAAAGCCTCCAAAAAATCACAGTATACCCCCCCCCAAAGTCACTGTATTTTTTTTAAAAAAAAGTTGTTAAAAAGCATGGCCCTGTAATATTGTATTGTATTGTTTTTACCTGGCAACAATGCCATCATGCGGCCAAGCTAGGCTAAGTAATAATTACCATTTACTGTAATCAATAAACATAATTTTTTATACTTTAATTTAGAGTCTCTTTTATCTCCTTGACCTAGCAGAATATAAGAGAAAAATGGATGCTAATATCAAGTAGCTAGCCAGGTGAAGATAGCCATTGAGCTATAGGTAATGATGCTTGGCTTTGTATTGTTTGTGGTAATGATTTATATATGTTACACTCACATATGAGTTGGGTAATCATTTTCCTAAGACTTAGGAGTAACTTTGCAGAACTATCTAAATTTGACTGTTACTATATATATATATATATATATAAACAAAAAGAAAAGGTGAAATTAACATCAAATGAATTTAATGTAGATCTTCATTTAAAATTTATGCACTGGAATAACTGATGTATTGATCAAATAATGCTTTCGATATTTTTAAAAACAAGATAAAGTATTTAAAATTAGAAATCTCTATTTATAGCAAATTATTTTGCCTTTCTTGAATTTTGAAAAAAAAATTTGAAAACTTTTTTTTTTTATTATAAAGTATGGTAATCCTATAAATGTTTTTAGATACTTTTAAAAACAGTTATAACTAATTGGTTTAATTGAATAAAAATTTAAAAACCGGATTATGTAATTAAATTATTATCTAGTTGTTGTTTTTTATTAATCAAGACAAAAAAATAATTATTGTTTTCATATTCTATTACATGGACTATAAATAGTGTATTTAAATAAACTATTATTAAATTATTAGATTAAATAAAATGCAGATAGGCAGCATCTAGTACATTGGTCCAGTTTAAACTATTATAGAAGTAATGAACAGATTTTCTGTGGTTCACAGCCTACATGTGTACTAGATTGCTTGCTTGGCTGCAATCTATCAAACTACAAAAGCTCAATGAAGCTGAGAAATTCCAATGTTCACCTCATATAAATTCTGTCATGCCAGTCTACCAATCTTAAAACTCTAATGTTTTATATATATCTTATTTTATATATGTGGAGAAACAAACACAAAAGATACTGCTGGTAAAAAATATATACTATTCATACATAATATCTATTTCACAAACAAATGTATAAAGTATAGATGAGAGAAGTTAACTGATAAGTAAAATATATAGAAATTAAAAATGATATTTGAAACCTTTAACTTTCCAGTTAACAAAAAATATTTCGTTTATAGAAGAACAAACAACTGTTGAATAAATTATCTACCAAAGAATAAAAAAAAAAAGAAATGTCCAACAACAACAACAAAATAACTAATGAAACATGTGGACAAGGATCAAAAATCTCAGAGAATAAAATTTGTTAAATAGAAAACAAAAACCATAAGAGAAAGAGTTTTAAAAAAATTTTCAACTTAAACTTTCCAAACAGCTAAATGTTTCTTTCTCCAAAATGTTTATTTACAATTTTATATATATATATATATGTGTGTGTGTGTGTGTGTGTAAAATGATTTTAAATGTAAATTAAGATTTAACAATTGGAAACATTTTATTTTTATATTACAAATGCACATGTATTATATCAACTTTTAACACTGAATTATTTGTCTTGTTAAAATATAGTAATACTGATATAGTGATTTAATGTATTTATTATCTATAAATGAGTATTATTTGGCTATTAAAAAATCACAGTGGCAGATGCCTACATGAATGCATATATATCTAAATTCATTCAGTATCTATTATCAACTTTAAGACTGGTTGAACTAAATTATTTAGTCTTTTGGCTAATTCGCCTCCTAGTAAATTTTTTCATAACTATTATACATTAAAATGCATGTAAAATGGTATATTTTAGTATAATAATTTTTTCCCAAAAAATTCCATGCTAAAAGGTGTGAAATTAAAAATTCCTGCTCTTACAAAAGACATAAGCCCCATCCTAACATGTTCAGCTATTGTCCCTTGCCAAGACTATAAAACGTTCAGTGTTTTACAAAATTGCAATTTCCAAAAATGCAAAAACATGTTTATTTGCAAATTTATTATGGTTTTAAATTTTTTTTTAAATAATTTGCACTATATTTATTAGATATCAAGAAATATAAATTATAAATAACTTATTTTGACTTATGGCCTCAAGGAAACTAATAAATTCTAACTTTGACGTAAACAATCTACGTTATTTACAGTAAAAAAAATATTGTAATTTAGCAATATTCTAAAAATTTAAACTTTTAAACCATAATTCATTAGATATAAGAGAAATAAATAATTATTCATTTCAATGTGTTAAAAATAATCAGAATTAAAAAATATTTCGTTGATTTTATAAACTGAAAATAATCTTTCTAGAAACGATAATGTGTAACGGGGTGTAACATCTTTGTTTTGATTGCAGCCTCATTTTTTTAATATTTACAAAAACAAAATGTCAACATTTAAAATTTACTTCAGTAGTAGACAAAAAAATCTATCAAATTAAGTCCAATTTATTATTTTCTGAAAAGAAATAATCATTTTATCATATATTTTACATTGATGTGTGAGACAAAGAAACATGCCAGAAATGCTGAAATGAAAGCGGTATGATGTTGCAATTTGGAATGGTTAAAGTAGAATACTGTATATTATATTAATACTTATTTAGGTATTTTGTTTTAATATGTATGTACATCTGGATGCTTATAAATAAGTGTGTGTTTTTGAATTATGTAAACCATTCATTTATATAACATTGTAAATGTAATTGCTCAAGTTCTTAATATATAAAAGTCAAAATCAAAATGATTTATCTATATGTAAAGCACTTTTCAGATTTTTGCTTTTTATTAATATTTCTACTAACTACATTTATTAATCATTATTTTAGATTACTACAGTTAAATTATTTAATGTAAAATGGATTTGCAATAAAATTATTTAATGAAAAATACATTTAAGTTTTAGATATATCTATTTTATTTTGTTCACAATCACACTTGCTAGAAACCTATTGATCCCAAGCTACTTTTGAAGAAAAAAGGGTTTTTTTTTTCAATAAATACATGTGAAAGTCTGTGAGTGGACATCCATTGTTTTATGTATAATTATTGGATAGTACAAAGGTAAAAATCACCTTCAAAGAACATTCACTTTATGGATTTGAAAATTAATTTGTTGATAGTCAGAACATTCAAGTACATAATGGCATAAATCATTGATAATCATCATAATGATACAATTATCCTATCATTTTTTATGTTTAAAACTGTAATAATTTAGCACTTACCTATGTACATGCAGTTGAAATATTGATTATTATTGTATTATGCCCTACATTTTGCATTGTCTATCTAATGATTAGCCTAAATTTTATAGAGTACCTGTTTTAATTCCATACCATGTCTATCATATATGTTGCTTATTATTTGTTTTCAATGTTGATTTTCCTCATTGCTCATTGGCTTACATGTTTAATGATGATCATTGCCATCATCTCATGAATATCTTTTCATATCATTACTAAATATCAATATATATATATATATATATATATATATATATATATAATGATATTTATATATATATATATATATATATATAATGCAACATTGAATGAAATAGAACAGACAGTTTTGATGTTAATTAAAATAAAAGTTTAAATTTTGACATTTATTAAATAAAAAACTGAAATCTAATATTAAAAGTAAATTTAAAAAATTTAAAATATATACTACTTTTTAAATATGAAAAATTATATTTTTATAATTTTAATAAAATCTAAAAATTAAATAAGTCAGTAATAATAATAATTTAATAATTTTTTTAAAAAATGATTATGAATACTTTTATACATCTACTCCAGAAAGTGAACGCATTTTACATTTTTATTATTTAATAATTTACTAATAATATAATGCAAATTTCATTTACAAATTATTAACATTAAATGATAATTCTGCTATAACATGAAAATTCATGACTAATCATTATTAGGTAGCATATTTGTCTATTATGACACAACTAGAATTTGAATAAGAATGAGTGAACATCGAAAATTTCTTCAAGTAGCATATTCAAAACCAACTCAGCTTATCCAGAATTAAGTTAACATTATCTGGAGCGTAAACATAATGATCAGTTGCAATGTTAGAATTAGTTTTAATATAAAACAATCTTCATCATTAGTAAAGGTATCAGGCTCCTAAAGTATGCAATGGCTATCATAGTACCAGAGATTCAAATTAATCAGAAAATTTCTTCAATTATCAAAGAGAACTGCATTATTTTATTATTGTTTGTGTGAATTAAATACTGTTCACATATTTTTCCAAGATAATGCTGTGAGTTGTATTTCTAAAGAAATAATGTGCTTATTTGTAAATGGCAACACCTATTTGTTTATTATATGAAGTCTACATAATTTACAAACACTTACTGCAGTAGCAAACTTGAGTTCATGTGGACACTAATTTTATTTTGTTACTTTGATTTAAATGCTCATTAACACAGTTTTAACATCATTAAACCATACAAATAAAATTGATTTACAGAATAATATTTGCATAAAATTTTACTTAACATTCTATGTAAAAATATAAATATAAGTTTAGTTTTTAACATTTGATAATTCATCACAGCGAACATGCTACTATATAATGGGTTCACAAATAAGTATTAGCCTAACAAAAATTAAATATGTATATCCTTTTTTTAAGAAATATAAAGTTTTCATGAACTTACAAACTTTATATAATAATTCCTAAACTATACTGCTTCAAATGAGCAAATACTCTTAACAATAATAATAAAAATTTAATTAAATAAATAATATCTTCAAAAATAAATTTAATAAAACATGAGGTAGATTAATTGAGTTAAAAATATCTACAACTAACTAAATTTTATACAGAAACAGTTATGCAACTAATGAATATATTTTCTTGAAATTATTACATAATTAATTACATTAAAAAAAAAAAACCAAAATAAATAATAGTAAATATATATTTTTAAAGTGTAACTTTTTTTTCAGAATCATATAAATATAATCATCAAAAGTAAAACTTGCAGTATATTATTTAAAATGTCTCAATTTGCATAGTAATTTTTATCTACATGTATATATAATTTTAAAACAATGTTATATTCACTTGAAAAATGTACACTTTCCTATAATATTCAATGATAAATACACTTATTAGTTTTTATAAATGTCATTTTTTTAATTTGCAAATCTTGTACCTTGTTGCCGAATCAAATGATGGATCTCATATGAGATACCAAGAAATTCAATTTGCATATAGAGCTATTGAGACTTCACTAATTTTTTTAATCATTAAAATTCAAGTATATTTTAATTAAATATTTTAATTTCAAAAAAATCTAATGATGTCAGGGTAACAGAAATTTCAGTAACTTACAATGTTTAAAACTTCCACCTTGATGGCCTTCAAGTTACTTGAAAACTTTGCACTATTACATTTTTGAATGACAAAAATCTTGTCTTTTTATATGTGAAAAGATTGATAATTATTACTGCATAATAGTTGTGTAATAATTAATTAAAAATCAAGAATATACTATAGCAGATCCACAGTAGCATTAGGAACATTGTCATTTGGGGTGACCAAATATTCACTAACTATGATAAGCATCCTGACATAAAATAAATTACCTGCCCCTGATCCTAGCTCAACTTAGGGTATGAGATTCTAAATGATTAAACAGTTGATAGACAGACATAGTAAACAAACATTAGTCAAATTAAAATTAATAATATAATAATAATGTTTATTACAATTAAATGAAAATAAAGTAATCATAAAGTTAATATTGCATCAATGAATGTCTTAAGAATGTACTTTATTATTGACCTCCTGACAGATAAATTGATCCCTTACTGAATTACTTCGAAGACTAAAATAACCTTTTAACAGTGTTTATAAAATAGTGTGTATAATATATATGTGCGACTTTGAATATTCGATTTTATCTCCTTCAATGCTTGTGCATATATGCAACAATAATAAAGACCCATGTCTGTGACAATATATAAACCATGGAATAATTATAGATAAAATAAAAGGTCCATTCAATAAGAGAGAGGCATGAAAAGCTCTTTCTATGTTAACCATGTAAAAGCAAGTGAATAGACAATTCAACTATTGGTAGCCCTGGTTTAAAAAACTATGAGCTTGACTGAAATGTCATGGTCAGAGGTTCCAAAGAATTTGCTAAAAAATAGTGATAATAACAAACAAAACATGCACAGTAACTACATCAAATCTAGGTTAAGACTGAAAATAAATGACTATGATGAAGGTAGTAGATGGCCCAGATGATCAGAAGAGATATACTAATAATATTGACGAAATAGATACTTAGCTACTCCAGTGAAGGAAAGAAGAGTGCTATAAAATAACAGTAGTATTCATATGAATAAGTTTTAACTCTATGCACAAGTAGATGAATACTGTTTATATAAGCATATTACATACAACCGTTAAAATGTTTTAGTCAATCTAAAAATCAAATCACACATATAAAAACAAATTAATCAATGCTAATTAAAAGCAAAAAATATTTTAAACATCATTACAATCTTCTTTAAAAGACTTTACTGACTGATTAAATTTCCAGCTTATCTTCTTAAAAGGGGAAACCTTGTTTTAAATATTCTAAAAAAGAAGGGAAGAGGGATCCAGCTATTCTATAATAATAACTAGATTTCATTAAAAACTGACAAAATTCTCAATAGAAAAAAATATAAATTCTAAATTAAAATGTACTCTAACAAAATAGTAAAACATTCATACATGACTGATATATATATATGATGTTAAATAATAGGTGCATAAAATAAAGAAAAGTACATTTAAATCTTATATCATGCTTAATAATGCACTTTACCTTCCTGCTATTGATTGAGAAGATAGCTACGTTGGTCCATTTTATAGCTGTAGTTGCTGGGTCATCAGCTGAGTATTCTTTATATGTTGGATTTAGAAGGTCAGCTTTCTAGGAATTTATTTCATGACATGGTGGAAGATGAATATTCAACTTAGAACATGGAGTTCATCTTGGTGAGGTGCCTAGCCCAGCATATTTTAAATAACACTACTAACAAATCTGATTGGTTCATTGTACTATTGTGACCTTCTTGAAAAAACTGTTGGTGGGTATCTATGATTTTGATGAAAATGCTTGTAAGATGTACAGCCTGTCACACAGAATGAAATGCCAGTCTCTGAAATACAATCTTGATTAGTTGAAGATGAATACCTGAATAATTGAATATATGAATGAATAACTTCTTCCTATCTTACATGCTTTTAGAAAATAACAATAGATTTTGGGGAGCATTTATACCCATTTTTTCTATTGTTCTACCACAGAAATTTTTACAACTTTCAAGATTAGCATCATAAAATAGCAGGTTTTTAATCAATTGAAATCATACATTTTTGCATTTTGGGTTAATTAATTTTATTACATGTCTCATCAGAACAATCTTATATCTTAAAATTTCTTTATTACAACAGATTAAAATTTTATTTTCAGGTTAAGTATTGTTCTACAAAGTTTTAAAATAATCTTATATAAAAGACAAGATTTATATTAAAAGTTTAATTTTTCATAAAAAAAATTGACATTACTTTCATTAAACAAAATTATTCTAGCAAATCATCTGTGTATAGATACATGTGGCAAAACTTTTAAAATGTTTAATTAAAAAAAATAAGTTAAAAATTTTTTTTAATTAGTTTACAAGTATAATTTTTTTTAACTGAAACCCCTATTCTTATATATATATATATAACTTTGAGACATAGCAAAGCATCTGTTTCAATACATTATTACAAATTTGATTTGTGTTTCATTTTTAAAAGTAAAAAATATTATTTTTCTGCATAAAAAATCATGGTTACAAGCTGGTTACTAACACATCATCACAGTCTGTTATAATTTATTGCAAATGTAAAATTTATTTAAAAAATTTAAACTTTTAAAGCATAAATTGATAGATTTATCAGATAATGATATGCATTCACATTTTAAAAACAATTGTCAAATAAAACATATTTCATTCCCCATGATCATGGAATGCTGAAATTGTACTTTTGTTTTGATTATGATGTAAGTTTTCCAATGTTTTTAAAATTTAAATATGGATTTTTTAAATTTTATTTCATTTCAAAAAAACGTATTCATCAACTGAAGTCAAATTTATTATATTCTGATATATAATAATGGTTTAATAGTAAACAAAAGTTGAAAGCTTATAGTAAGTGAAAGCAATAAAAACTTGCAGTGCAAGAGAGTTAAACCAAGACTTATAAAATTATAAAAAGCCATAAAATATTTATTAAAAATTGATTTATTAATAAACAATATGCCACTGGTCTCAGTTTATTTTACTTTGATTAGCTAAATTTAAATAATATGGGACCTAACAAAATACCATGCTCACTATGCAATGATTTTATTTCTGGAAGCCAATAGATTATTAAATTCAATATGGATATTTTTAAATATGGTCAATATAATTTTGTAGATCCAGACGGTTTCTTTAATATTTTTGTCAATAATTCAAATAAAAATATATTTATCTAAAGAAAATATTTTCTCTGAAATTAATGTTAATGATGTCAGAATTGATTGTGGTAGAAATTATAATAAATCTTTCATTTAAATTGACTGAAACTAGAAACTACTGATTTAATTTGCAATACCTATTTTGTGTTGATTCTCAAAGCATTAATCAAAAAAAAAAATATTTCTTGTAATGAAATAATTTTAAAAATGATGTTTGCAATCTTTGTTGTATAACTTTTCAGGCTCAGATTACTGGTTTATTGACCATTATAGCTCATTTATAAACAGCTTAATAATCTTGTTAATGAAAATCTGAATTTAAAAGCTATTGTTTTAGAAAATAATAATGCTAAGAAAACTACTTTTTGTAGATAATTGGCCATTTCCTTCAAAACAAGTTAAAGTTTCGAATTTGGACACAAACTATTAAATAATGAATAATGCCTTCTCTTAAAGATAAAAGAAGTAAGTTTCAACTTGCTATCTCTACAATCTCATGCAAAACATGAAAATGAAAATCTGAAGAATGAAAAAATTAAAAAGATAAAAATTAGAAAAATTTGCCTGTATCAAATAAATTAAACAAAGAAAATTATACTTATGTGAAATCCTGGACACCAAAGTTGATTAGGGATATTTAAAAAAAATTCAATAAATCGATTTTAAATTCCTGCTAATTTTTAAAAATAGCAATAAATATATTATGGATTAGAGTTACAATAAAATATTGAATCTGTGATCTGAATGAATGAAAGATTAACCCTAAAACCTAATGCTAACCCCAATTTATAATACATTTATTGCTATTTTTTGAAAATAGCAGAAATTTATAATTGATTTACTGAATATTTTTTTTATATCTGTAATCATCCTTGGTGTCTAAGATTACTAATAGAGCACCAAGAAAAGTTTGTTGATAAAAATGCACTTTATATGGAAGCAAATGAATTAATACTGAAAATGCATCTAGTCAACAATCGAATTCTGAGAAAGAAAATATTTTTAATAATGATTAATACTGATAAGCTAAAATTAATAACTGAGGTGAAACTATAAGTTTATTATTAGTAAGCTTCTATTTTATGGACTTAGCACTTTCGGAGCCCTTACAGCTTCATAATCATAGTCCTTTTTACAGGCTGTTGATTCTATGCAAATGCACGCAAATTACAACATCCACCTTTTCGAGTCTGTGAACCACGTGTCTTTTCTGTTGATTGACATGGTATTGCTGGTGATGCAACATGCCTCTATGATCTTCCTCTTGACATTTTCCTCTCTGTGCATATGATGTCAGCTTTAGATGGCTCAAAGCTATGGCTTTGCCTGCTGATGATCAGCAAATACTGAACTGCCCTCTCCTTTAGTTGTAGATTTTGTATATATATATATTTATGCTGAGCCAGTCTATTGCTCACTGTGTCCCAAGTTTCCCCATAATATACCAAATCACATCCTGTCTGTGGGCACACAATTTTATAAATGACATGGGGCATTTCTTCTATATTTCTTTTGTCTTTGGTATTGTTGATGAGCCTATTTATGTTTGGAGGGCTTCTGAATCTGAGTTTAAATTCCTTCTGTAATATTTTGAAATTTTTAGCTACTGTAGGTATATAGGGTATAATTAAATGTTGTCTGTCATCTTTTGTGTTTTGTTGCAGTCTTTTATGAAAGCTTGCAATCCTTTTGGTTATTGTTTTGTGATCAAAACCCATGCTTATTACGTCCCTGATGTAGCTGGTGATGTTGTTTTTCCTGTCTGACTCCAATTTACACAGGTGGTGATTGCGAAATAAGAAGGCAGACAGCCCTGCAAATTTGTGTGCTTTAGGGGATTTTGAGAGCGGATGGATGTAGCCTCGGATGCATAAGGGTTTAATTATAATGATATTAAAAAATTGAAAGAAGTTTCATTTGAAAGTGTAACTGAAAAAAATAAAAATTTTAAATTGTATATTTTAATAATAATCAAGTCCAACATAGTACCCATTATTAAAAGAAAGTTATTGATTCAAAAAAATTTGAGAGAATGACATATAAAAAACAAATGACAAATCTAGATCTTTCAAAAAATTCTAATATAGGAAGTCTTAGGAAGCCTAATAGTTGTTCCTGTTAAACAAAAATATAAATACTTCTTTTGGACAAAATTAGATCTTTAAATGATAATAAAAAGATGTAATTTCTTATATAAAAAATAAGCAAGATACAATTGTGATATATCATTAACTTTTATATAATAAGTTAAGTAGAATTCTCCTTAGTGAAGTAGTCTTAACATATAAGAAGTCAATGGATAAATGTATAACAAAAATTCTCATGGAAGATGCCACAAAAGATATAGCAACATATAAATTGACAGCAAAAAAGCTGACATTAAGACAAATTGTTGAAATTCTACAAAATCATTTGAAAGTAATAGTTGCAGTGATAGAAGATATTTAATAAAGGTTTATAAATTGAAAAGTGCTAAATACAACGGAAATCAGTCATTCAAAATGAATATGATGCACAAAAAATAAAATTAAAAAAGGGTGTTACAAAAAGTTTTCAAATCGTGAGAGGAGTTAAGCTTAAATTCAAATAAAAAACAATAATAAGTGTAGATAATAACCATAATTGTTTAAACATAAATTTTTAAAAATCGAAAATGGAAGATTGGACAAAATTAATAAAGAAGGCAAGAAAGAGCTTCAACTTGGAAAAAGCAGAGGTTATAGTCATGGATATAAATGGAGATTATTGTTCCAGATAATGAAACTGATTTCACATCTGATTTGTTTAAAGACATTTTAAAAACTAAGAGCATTTGCAGTGTATTAACATCCTTCTATCACTCACAATCTAATAATCTGAGAGATAAAGTATCACAGCATTTGAAAGTTACTAAACACAGCTTGGTAAAGTGATAACAATATAGCTTTAACCGATGTTCCATTAATATTTCACTCCATGTACTCTTTAACTATTTTGTGTCAATTGACAAGTTATGATGTTTTTTTTTTAAATTTTAACCAATCAGTGATAAATCTCTATAGTGTGTGATTGGTAAAGGCTATATGCATGTGTAATACATAATTGTCTTTATCACAGATTTTACCGATCTGTATTGTATGGTTGATTTGCATGGTCACTTGATCTTGGGTCACCTCTCTATTACTTCTGTAACTCAAACCAAGGGTGCTGATGTCCTACCATTTTGTAGATCAGTATTCAGGGAGATAGACAGCAAATCTATCACCCAATACTCAACAGCTCTTATCATGAAAAATTGGAACATAACTTGTTAAAGTAAACAGGATAAAGCAAGAATGAATGAAAAAAAATATCTGATGCAAAAGGTTTTTATATTGTCCTCCTCTCCCTCTCTTTGGCCATGAAACTTGTTTACCACTTTCTTGGTCCTAGATTTGTTTTTCTCATGTAGTTTGCAACATTTTTAGCAAAGGCAGGGAATCTTGCTGAGTTATCAGTTTATTTCTCTCTTTTTTTTTTTAAAGGTGGTTCCCTTGATTTTAACTCAGTTAATTTATTTTAAAGTCTATTTACGCCTTTAACATTTAATTAGGTCAAAATTTGGTGAAAGAGATTTTTATATTACATATTTTTTTTTTTTATAAAAACACATTTGAAGCTTATAAACATCTTACTCTATATGTAACACATTTAACTGAAATTTATCTTTATATGCAAAATATAATGATTTCTATATTAATTTTATAATAAAATTGAAAATACAATAAAATTTATAATGCATTTAAATCTATAGCATTAATTCTCTTTTGCATATATCTAGGTTTTCATCACATATACAGCAAGGTTTACATTAATTTAATAAAATATAACATGTTTGTGTGTATACACTAATTTATCACACCATATATAAGTGTTGAATGAAATATGCTCTAATACCACACACACATGATTATTACAATCTTTGTCTCATTTTAATTTGATATATGCGAACTTGGGTATATAAACATGGAAATAAATACTACTATATAAAATAATAGGTAAAACAGGATGGTTGATAGATCTGACTGTTTCATATCACTAAAGTCACAAAAAAATTATTTCTTTCTTTTATAATAATGACACTACTACAGGTATTATATAAAATATATACTTTCCATTATTTATCATCATCATCATCATCATTATTATTATTATTATTATTATTATTATTATTATTATTATTATTATTATTATTATCAATAATAATAATAATAATAATAATAATAATAATAATAATAATAATAATAATAATAATAATAATAATAATAATAATAATAATAATAATAATAATAATAAAAAAAAAAAAATAATAGTTTTTACTTCACCTTTCATTAGTAATTAATTGAGATTGCACAATCTCAATTAATAATAATAATAATAAATTCATTCATTCAGAACTTCTTCAATACTAGTCTTGCCCTATCCTTTTATTTCAAACATCCCTTTCCTGCATGAAAAACAAAATTAAAATATAAATTAAAATAATCATATAGACAAATGAAAAATAAAATGTGGTTCGAAGTAGATTTATCATTTAAGTAGGATATATGGTATCAGCTGTAAATCTACATGGCTTTAAAATTCATGCATTATATATACCAATAATCCTGTTATCTTTCTCCAATGAAAAGGCATTATCTCCATGACATTGTTTTATCTGGTAGGGATCTTGATATAAAAAATTGTTTTGATATTTCCCGAGAGGTTTGTTAATACACTGTACACATTTAATCCACACCAGATCACCTACTCTAAATATATACCCTGGCCTGTGCCATTTATTTCTAAAATCTGCCATATGCCTTAATTTTAGTCTCGATTTATCCTTGTCATCTTTGAGACTTATTGTTTCACTCCCAGTTGGTAAAGATACTGAAATTACTGGTGAGCATATTTTTCAAAAATATGTTTATTAGTAGAACCCTGGTAGACTGGTTGCAAGTTTCATTGATGCTATGCAAAATTTCTTCCATTTTATTTACCCAACTACGATGGTCGAATCCTACAACTGTCCTATATAATGTCCCAGCTCCCTCATAACTCTTTCGCAAGGATTGACTGTGGGTTACAAACTTACATTAATACATGCCTTATTCCTTGCTTTTCCATCCAGGCCTTCCGGATTGTGGATCTAAATGCAAGGCCTCTGTCTGAAATGATGGTGGATGATTTCCCTATCTCCAGAAATTGGAACATCAGATGATACTAATAGTTTCTTGGGTACCCACAGATCCAACAGGATGTACTGTAAAAATGCATTATAGGTCATGAGGAGATTCTTATATCTCTTGTTAAAAGACATCAGACCATAATGATCGATGTCAAGTACTTGATTTGGTTCAGTGGGGATAATAGAGATTACAGAATCCATATAAGTCTTATATGGAAGTTTACTCTTGGCACAGAAGTCAAACTGCCTTAAGTTCCTCAAAATGCTTTCATACAGACATGGCCAATAGAACTCACACTGTAGAGCCTAGTCTGTTTTTCGTGGCCCATAATGTCCAATAGCATCATGTATGTATCCAACTATTTGGTCTTTAAGTTTGGGTGGAATCAAAATTGTCCATATCTCATTATCATTTTCCATTTTCTGCTGAAATATGCCATTTTTAATTCTATATTGCCTATGGATAGAGAGTTCCTGCGGGCTACATGTGCCCACACTGTCTCTGATTTTCCTAATTAGTTTTCCATACTCCAGAAATCACTCCTGCTAATATAATACACTTCTTAAGTATGTCTCTACTGAACCATTCATCACCTGCATAATACCTAGGACAGGGGTCCCCAACCTTTTTGCACTTGAGAGCACATTCTATAATACCTGCCAGGTGGTGGGCACCATTTATTTTTTTCAACCAGATGGCGGGCACCATTTATTTTTTCAATGTAAATTTATAGTTGGATATTGTTAATAATACACATAATGTACAAAAAAATATTTATTTCAAAAATAAAATTTTAACATATTAAACGTTTATATTTTTACGCTGTAAAAGTATAGTATGCCCTATAATTTGATTACAATATAATACAATAATTTATAATATAGGGTATATGAGCACAGACTTTCACACCACCCACCTCTCTCCACTCTATCTAATAACACCGATACACCTAAACACACATATGCTGAAAAGATAAATAATCACCAATATACGTATTTCATGCTAAACCAGCAATCATCAGTTGGTCCAGACTATCATCTTTATACACATATATAGTATAAGTGCTCAGATATATATTAAAATAGACTATCCTCATAGTTTAATGGACAGGCTTCAATCCACTCCACACTCCAACTCTTCAACCATCCATCCAATTGAAAATCTGATGATGGAATGCTCAAAGGCCACCCTGAGGCCGAGATTATTCAATTGGATGGACAGTTGAAGAGTTGGAGTGTGGAGTGGATTGAAGCCTGTCCATTAAACTATGAGGATAGTCTATTTTAATATATATCTGAGCACTTATATTATATATGTGTGTAAAGATGATAGTCTGGACCAACTGATGATTGCTGGTTTAGCATGAAATACGTATATTGGTGATTATTTATCTTTTCAGCATATGTGTGTTTAGGTGTATCGGTGTTATTAGATAGAGTGGAGATAGGTGGGTGGTGTGAAAGTCTGTGCTCATATACCCTATATTACATATATATAGCCACAGGTATATAACAAGCCTGTGTTTCAGTTAATAATTTATAAGAAATTTTAAAAATTAAATTTATTTGTATCAAATAAATATTTTTTATCGTGTTCGGATAGCAGCGGGCATACGTAAAATGGTCTGCGGGTGCCATGGTGCCCACGGGCATAGGGTTGGGACCCCTGACCTAGGAGTTCCCTTAATATGGGGGAATTTTCTACTACTTCTATGGTAATCGGGTTTCAGCGTAAAATGTCAGCTACAATATTTTCTGAACCAGGGCAATACTTTATAGTCAAACCTCTAGAGAGACAAACTCCATCCTATCAAGTGATTATTTATCAAATACCTCTGATTTAAAAACTGAAGATATCGATGATCTTTTATAATGGTAACTTGTGATCCTAAAAGAAACTTTAAATTATTCACAGGCCCACACTATTGCTAGAGTCTCTTGTTCACTTACATTATAGTGAATTTCAGGCCCCTTTAAGGTTCTACTAATAAAGTCCAAAACTCTTTGTTGCTGCCTCTTATTAATTTGAAATAAAACTGCCCCAATACCTAGACAGCTACAATCTGTCTGCACATAAAATGTTTTAAAGTTAGAGTGGCTGAGAATAACTGTCTGGAGGAACTTCTTAACTTCTTCAAATTCACAGTGACCCTTTTGATCCCATTCTCACTTGGCCTCAAAGTTTATCAGTCCAGCAGTGTCTAGTACTAAACCTGGGTAAAAATGCAGTGTCTAGTACTAAACCTGGGTAAAAATGGTGGTAATAATTACAAAGACCAAGAAAGGATTGTATCTGTTTTTTAGTAGTAGATGTTGAAAAGTTCTGAATAGCAACTACCTTATCGGGATGCATTCTCACTCTCTTCCCGCATACCAAGTGATCGAAAAATGATATTTCACTTTGTATAAACTTACACTTTTGCAGGTTCACTGTAATATTTTCCTTAAACACACTCCAAAAAAACTTCTTAGGTTCTGTATGTGTTCTCAAAGGCATTTGGATGCCACTACCACATTGTCTATGTAACACACTAAATGTTCTTTGATTTCATCTGACAGTATCTGGTCTAAACACCTCATTAGACCAGTTGCACTATTAAGAAGCCTAAATGGAACACATTGAAAAACATGTGTCTGTCCTTTAAAGCAAAAAGCCATGTACTGGTGATCCCTAGGATCAAGCAGCTTTCGTAAGAAGTTAGATTTCAGATCTAATGTTGAAAAATGCTTTTATCAGACTGTTTAATGTGAGGGCATCCAGGCAAATTTCTCACTGAACCATCTTTTTTTTACTACCACTAAAAAGTTATTGTATGGTGAGGTTATCTTCTTGATGATACCCCATGTCACTCTGTTGGATCTGCTTCTTCACATTGGCTTGATATTAAAAAGAGAGATCTCTTCTTTCAAGCTAATGTGATATCTGTATCCTCTTATCCCTGGCATGTTGGAGAAAACCCCTTTATTTTCTACTAGAACCCTTCATAACATTTCTCCTTCCTCTGTTTAAGAACATTCTGCCTGTTGAACCTTATCCCTTAGCAATTATTCCTCCATGCCCATTTTCAAGTACATTGCACAGCTACTAGTCAATGCCTGTTCTAGCAGTATCGAAGTAAATAATACACATATGCCAGCTTGAAAAATCGGCCCCTAACACCACATTCTGTAACAAGCCTTGCATAATTAAAAAGGTATGGCCTATTTTTAGAGATCCCCATGTTACCTCAAACCATACCTGATTCTTTGTCCTTTTTCCATTAGCTAAAAACATTTTTAAAGTCCTAAGAGGTAATTTCTGCCAAACATGACCTTGTAGTTCCAGTTTTGCTACCCACTCTTTGCCACAAATAAAAGCTGGCTACCCATATCTAATAATGCCACCACTTTACAGCTATATACAAATATAGTTATGAAAAGACATGATCCAGCAGCTATTTTTGAGTCTACCTCTTTCCCTGCCTTGCTAATAGTACCCATTATTTGACCAGGTCTCTTCTTTATTCCCATTATTTATTACATGTGTCTGACTAAGGAATGGGTTATCAGCACCCTCTGTAGTTTAATGGCATATTCTCTGTGCATAATCTATTGTTGTTTTCTACCACTTGATACTGCCCTTAGATCTCCTGAACCTCTATTCCCACATATACAAACTGCCTGACACTTAGGTTGTTCTACCTTCTCATTTTCTCTGATGGTTCTCTATGAAATGGGGTATAACATATAGGTTAGAAATTCTGCAATTTCTTCTACTGTGCAGATGCAACCTCCCACCATCATCTGTTGTACATACCGGGCATACACTGCTGTATGATACATATAATATGGATTTCAGTGAATGGAAATGTGTTTAAAGACCTCAAGCGAGCTACTTGGTACATAAAAAACTGAGTATGTGTTTCTTTAGTGACAGAACCATAGTGTTCTCTCAGAACTGTGATAAAATTACATTTTGCATCTCCTCACTCCAGAAGGTTTTGATTAGTATTGTAAAGTATTGGTCAAATACCTTCTTTATATGTCTCACCAGGATTGTGCATACCCATGTAAATAGTGAGTAGCCAGCATGACCTGATCCTGTGGAACTACTGCTGAAAACAAAACTGTATTCTTGGACTCTTAACAATCAAACCCTTTAATGTCTTGAATGAACTTTGATAAGTAAATGTGTGGATTTATGGCTAATCTGAATAGATCACCTAGCCCATTATTTCCTGTTACTTTTCCACTACTTATACTCACTTCCCCAACAGATCTCATAGAAACTAAACCCTCTTCTCTGAGCTCTGCTAAAACTAAATATGTTTCCTCGGAGAACTTATTTACATCCTCCTAACTGACATCTGGCATTCTCTAATTGTGTCTTCACCCTCATTTCCTTGATTTCCAATACATGTTTTATTTACTTCTGTATTTATCCTCCCTGTCAATGAAACTCCTTTCTCCATTACCTCTTTATTAAAGTTTTCTAATACCCTGACTTCCTTGTGTTACTTTTTCTACCTTGACTATTCTCTCCTGCAGTCCCTGTAATTTTACTTTGTCCATTTCCATTCTGTAGCCTTTTA
This sequence comes from Epiperipatus broadwayi, assembly GCA_028023455.1. Taxonomy (NCBI): domain Eukaryota; kingdom Metazoa; phylum Onychophora; class Udeonychophora; order Euonychophora; family Peripatidae; genus Epiperipatus; species Epiperipatus broadwayi. The sequence continues at coordinate 1,142,175 of JAQFVV010012564.1, read as the reverse complement.
TCAATGCAATTTAAATCCTCCTTCAATTAGTATACCTCCTCTTGTATCCCTTCGCAAGACATCTATCCTATTTATCTGTTTCTCTTGCTCTTCCCGCTGGCCTCATTCGTCTTCAAGCTCTTGATGAATATGTACTACAGGATCTTGAAAAGATGTCCCAACTTCTCTAGTTTATTCCTTACTAGTATCATGTCCCCTTTTATTATGCGAAAAGTCCCTTCTGTCCTTATCTCATATGTGACGACTAATTAAGCAAGTAATAATAATAAAAATTACTCAATAATGATGCAATATCAATGAACCTATTAAATATCTTAAATCTATAAGATCCGAACATATCAGTATATAAAACAAACAGCATATTTCTATTCAATATTTATCCAAATACAATTAATAATTCATATCATTTTTAAATTACCTGTAATTAAATTATTAAAACTATATATTATAACAATCAAAACATACAAAAAGAATTATTAGCATTTATTATAATCAAATATGAATATTAAAATTTAATATTAGATTTATGATCCACATCAACTAAATTGAAATATAATTAAAGTAAATCATTCTGACTTATAACCAAATAAAATATGCTACTGTCAGCTTTATAATTGAAAAAGATTAAGATCTTATTGACTAATCATGAATTCATTACAATACCTATCTAATCAAAAATAATTTATATAAAACAAGCAAATATTTGATTATGATTACTATATAAACTTTATATCCAATCAGATAATAACTACTGAATTCAATACAAAAAATTTATAATATAACCATACTCACCAATCCTGAAATTTGATTTATGAATTGTGTGATATAGTTATTTCAAATTAATTTGATGATAGTCAGTTTATCTGTCTCCCTCAAATGTTATTAGTCAATGAAACCATATTGCACAACTAGACAGTAATCAGATAAGTTTATTTGTTTTAACTTAAATGAAAGTTTATTAACTAATACCAATAATATAATAAAAATATATATGCAAATGGTGAATAGATCATAAACAATTAATATTTACAACAATATAATTGCATGTACAAGAGAACATCAATTAACATTAATTCCATACTTAAACAAGTGATTGTCTATTAATCTTTAATTATTTAATACCAAATACCAAACACATATGTCTGTGAAACACAAATATGTTGTGGAACATTCATACTCTCTAAGATACAAGCGTTTGATATTGAAACAGTATGCTTTATTTATCATCCTGTTTTCACCTATATTCCATAGTAGAATCTTTTCCCCAGTTTGAACCCTTCCAGTCCATGTATATAACCTTATAATAACTTGTTTTAATATGTTATAGCATATATTTACATGTGTGTGCAGATATAAGAGCACATATAATGATAATATTAATGTTTGTGTGTATAATGCATATGCAGTTATAATTTTAAAATGATTAAAATTAATAAAATTAAAATAAGTTGTAAACATTGTTGTATGTGTGAGAGCACACACACACATACATACATATATATATATAAATGCGAAGGAAACTGTAATGTAATAGATTTAGTAAACATTACACATTTTCTAAATTATCTTTTAAATTATTTAGTTTATAGAATTGATGGTATTCACATAATTCTTAAATTCAGGAGTGTCTCTCCTATACATATAGCTGAATGTTGACAGCTTAAATCTCTTTTAAAAAAGAGAATCAAGATCATCGGTTTCTCAGAAATACCTTTCATTAAATTGTAAACTGAGAGTCAAAGATTTAAAATTAAAGTTCAAAAGGGCGAAGACAAAATCATTAGTCCTGCACCATTTGTCAATAGCTAAGCCAGATCCTTTCTTCTTAAAATTTATGCCGGCTATTAGAATTTAAAATTAAAAATTAAGTCGTAAACAACTTTTAATGGCTTGTGAGGGAATAAGAAAGATGTTCTACAAGAAGCCAATTTTAATTCAAAATTAGCTAACTCTTAATTGTAATCAAATACATATGCCGAAAGTGATGATGAAGACATGAGGGTAAAAGGCCTATCATGCCTTCTTCCTCATGAAAAAATTGGTCTAGGAAATGGAGAAAGTTCAAAACAGCAGCCTGACAAGAAACCACCAGAAATGAAACAGCCCATTGGTGAATGTTAGTGCCTACGCTGTGCAAGCCACCTCAACAACAAGATGATTGGTAATTAATCTGCAGAGCTCTTAAACTAAATTTTAATAAATCATCTCTATAATTTTCTAAAGCTAGCTATACTATAAAAGTGCACATACTGTTAAGCAAAAATTATTATTAATAATTAAAACTCTATAAAGAATTCATCCATATTGATTTAAATCTATTTAAAAATTAATGATGTAAAACAAATCTTGCCGAATTAAAAGTTAACTAATAATATTTTTGTTAATCATGATAACTATTTTAGTTATTATTTCTAATCTATCCAATCTGCAGATATGCCTTCATTACTTTGTTTATTTGATATTTCATTAATTATGCTATGCCATCCCTTAGGGTGGAGATTATTAAATATTATAACAGTAGAGAGTTAATTCGACTTACATAATCTTAAATTGCTTTTTAGCACATAAATAATTCTCCGATCTGAAAACTACTTTTATATATGTTGAGCTACTATGTTTTAGCTTAGTATAATTCAGGTGAGCATGTTAACTGATTGCATTTAGTTAAATAATAGCAAGAATGATGTTTTAAGGCATATTATAAATAATAAGTTAATTAAGTCCCAAATATGCTTTACACCCCCTTAGTTTATTATTATACACTATATGGATTACTGGGTAAACTAAATCTTTTTTAATTAATCCCTTTTAGTATGTTTAAGTATGCTAATTTACAAATGGGCATACAGTAGTTTCACTGATCGAAACTAAAGATTTAGAGCTTGATTAATTTTAATGTTTATGTTTTAAAAAGCGTTGCAAATGTGGCTTTATAAAGCATATCTGTGCATTATACCTTGATATATGTATTTTTTATTAGAAATGCACTTTGGTGTAAAGGCAATCCCATCACTCCTAGTTAGGACAGCTTTCTTTTAAAAATAAGCTTAGGTTTTAAAGGACAGCCCATTATCTTATTTAAGAACTGGAACAAGAGGGTAAGGATTGTTGTATAAGCTGCTCCGATCACCCTAACAAAGAGTTCATGTATTTTGAGATCGCAAGTAGTATGGGCCACAGGAACTGAGTACTTGGTATTGAATCCTCTGAGTAATTGCACATTCAAGTCGTGACCATTATTTAGTTTATGTAGCACAGTAGTCTCACAAGCTTCACTGCAAAGTGCCAGTTTGTCTTCCTTTCTATTATTCAGTTCAGCATTGATCTCAACTCCAGATCTAGTTTATATATATATATATGATCTATATAGAGAGCACTTATTGCTCATCATGCAATATTAATAAATAAGTTACAATTAACATTGTCATTTATGTATGTTTAACCTTGGTAAATCTTAGCATGACATGGTATGTCGGGCATATTAACCATACATAACCAAATTAATAGAGTGGAAATAATTAATTGATGAAAATGTATAAATGTAGAGATGAGATTTTGTAGCCATCCACTCATCATTATATACCTGCTATGTAAACTACACTATTGCAATATTATTAGTATTGATTTCTTTTAATATATATATAATGTATTCCGTTCAATGTCTTATTCATAGCTCATTAGCATTCAATTAAATATTTAAATTATCATGTTAGTTTAAGTCCACATATGCATTATTGAATTAGCAATAGGTGCATGTGTGTAGTTATTTATATAGCAATTAAGTCATTTATTCTCTGAGTATCATGTCCCACCTTTTACTACTGCCAGCATGTGAACTAGAAGAGTCCAAGTGTAGCCTCATATATGTCATTCATAGGGTAGTAAATCTTGGAGCATTGGAGCAGGAGCTGAAGTGCAATCAGATTCAAGATCTCAACCCCTCATTTAGATTAGCCTTGGTATAATTTGGCAGGACTCTGGCTCTGGGTTTTGTTGCATGAATGTACAAATCTGACCATTATAATATACACTTCTATATTTTATAGAAATAATATATATATATAAATATATATATACACACACACACAATTTATTAAAAATTATATATACAAAAATGAATCTAGTTGTTTGTTAGCATAAATTTAAGAGAACAAAATAAAGTTAGCACTTATTGAGATAAAATCTTTTTTTGAACTTCTAATATAATTGATATAATTGAAGTTAATTTAAAATCAATAAATAAATAAAAAAGGAATATTTTTAAATATTAAAATAATAATTACTATGCTGCAAGATATAAGTTCAAATTTATGAAAACATAACTCTTATATTTTGGTGTGTAAATAAATTACTATTTAACTTAAAATTATATATTATTTATCAATAAAGATAATAAATTTTTAAATAAAAAGAAACAAAAAAATATATAGCAACACTAATGATAAATATAAACAAATTGCCTGAATGAGTCTTTAAATACTGCAGTTCTAAATGGCATCACAATTCTGATGTTTATTTCAAACTACAAAACAATACAGTATGTCTTTGTTCCAGAGAAGTTATAATATACTCACGAAAACTTTTAAATTCAAAGTACAATTGATAGATTCAGTTTATATATATATATATACACACCTGGGTCTCTTTTTACATAAACTTATTTAACATGATTTTGAAGTTATGTGATTCATACGTTTCACCGGAAGTCGAACTGCGATAATGCGATATTACTTTAAATAATAAATTCCGCGCACTTACGTTATATTGAAAGTAATAGCACATTATTGGAATTTGACTTTCATCTTAGTAATTTCAATATTTTTAGTGCTTTATAATAGTAAGATTTTATGCAATAATGAAATTAAAATCATGATTTCCACATTTTATGTATACACACATTAAATTTTATAAGATTATAATGTAAATTTGTTCAAACATTGTGCATGTTAATTTTGCATTTTAAATCACATTCTGTTTTTGCTTTTTAAAAAAGAACGTAATCAATTATTAATCATTTAGTGTCCACAAGTTTATTTTTAAAAGGTGAGTAATAGCAGTGGGCACAATTAAATTTGACAATTAAAAATTAAAATCTGATTCTTAATTGTAATTAACAATTTAAAAATTACTTACAGAGACTTGAAAGTAATATGATGTAAAAAGAAATTTGATTTTTAAACGGAATTGAAAATTAAAAAATTAAAAACAAAAATAAGAATTTAATTTTTAGTTGTTAGTTTTAATTAAATTTTTCCCAGCAGTAGTGAATAAATATCTTTTTTATTATCATAAGTCTAAGTTCATAAACAATTAATAAAATCATCTCAAAGATTAATTACTAATTACGTTGTCAACAGAAAACCATTAACACAATGTGAGAGTGAACTTGGAGCTAGTTGTAATTCCTCTTGTGAAGAATCTATTTTTTAGCAGTTTGCAAATGAAACTTTATCAGCAAATGGCAATAATAATCAAAATGTGTATAAAAAAATGTAAATTACTGTACTGTAAATTATGTATAAAAATATATTATTTTGAATAAAATTAAATATTATAGTTAAAAAAAGTTTGTCTTGTATCAATTTTTTTCAAATTTGAAATTTTTTAGTAGTTATATTTTATTTCCTTATTTTTTTTTTTGCGTGCGAATTTTAAAGTAAATTTTACGTTGGTGCTTTGCTTTTACGCGAGTTTTGAAAAATCACAGTCTGTATCCCCCCCTTTTCAAGGAAAGTTATGTCTATTTTTGTGTGATTTCGTTTGCACGTGTTTTCTGAGGAACCTATCTATCACATAAAATGAGACCCAGGTGTGTGTATATATATATTCAAATTATTTTTCTAATAATAATTATTTGGTTTATATGATGCTACACAAATAAGTACTAGTTTATATTCATAATGATATGAAGAGATATCCTTTGATGAACAAATATTTCAAATTATTATATAGGACGATATGCTGGGAAATTTGACTGATTCATATCTTAGATAAAATTGATCAATCAACCTAATAAAATAACAATGGGCAGGCATATGTGACTCTTGTACCCCTTCTGACATTCCATCTTTAAAATATAGGTAACCTTCAACTTAAGATAAAATATTCTGATGGTTTAAAACGTAATGAAGTAACTTCAATGATTATCCTTTTATAATACATTGTCATTTTCCCATAAAATTTTCTCAACATGCTGCACCATTCATAGCAAATAATGTTATTTTTACCCTCCATTTTGTTCAGTTAACTATATACTTTTAAAATAAATAAAAAAAATTGAACAAAGAAATTTACATATGCTCATGTTTAAAGTCAAAACAAAAGAGAACGAGTTTAAAATATTCGGTTCTACTAAAAAAAATTTCATTGGCATCAGTGTAACTATAGCAATCCTCTATATTCACTCTTTCAGCAATATCAGGTGACTCTCTAATAAAAATTATATTATATAACAAATAGAAAAAAAAAATTTAGAATTATTATATACAACAAAAATTTACATTTCACAATACTAATACTATTATTCATTCTAACATCAAATAAACAATTTACACTACTATTCCATTATATTACACTGAAAATGTATATATTTCATACATGCCTGTCCAATATAATATTACACAAATAAAAAGAACAAATATACTTGAAATATTAAACATTTATCTGTATTGTCTATACTTTACTATTATAAATGCAGTAACTAAATTGAAACATATAATAAAAGAATAATTTTATCCAAGCTATAAGCTTTATTATTTACATATTCATTTTCCTTTTGAAAATGAATAAAGTTAATTTTAATACAATTAATAATAAACAACTTTATATCAATATTATTGTCATCATAGCAAGGCAGTTCAATCAGTGTTTCATAAATTAACATATCCATCATCAAAAATCAAACAACAAAAATTGTCTGACATTTTACCACATATTGAAATGCATCTCAAATTTCAGTAGATACAATATATATTGTACATAAGTGAAGCTTCATCTGGTTCCAATATGCACCAGAATTTATCTTAGCTCAACCATTTTTTGCAATTATCTATTTTAAAAAAAATAATGATAAAAAAGAAGAAATTGGTGATTGAATAAGATGTCACAATAATTGGGAATGTAGTGATATTTAATAAATTTTATATAATTATATGAGTAAGTAGCATAGCTATAATTAGTTTTATAGGACATATAAGATAGCATTTTTCTCAAAGTAAATATTTAGGTAAGTATTTAAAATAATAATAGATAAAGTTAAATACATCATAAAATAACTTCTGTTTTATTTATTTCTAGTTTATAACTAATAATTAAACTAATATTATAAATAAAATAAATAATATCAAATTGATTAAAAATTAATCTTCAGTTTTCTTAAAGCAGTCAAATAATAATTTAATCTTTAATGTAAATTAGCCTTAACCTGTTAAGTTATTTCTAATATAATATTCATTAATATTTTTATTTGTAGTCATGAAAAAGTTATAATTAACTAGTGAGGTCAAATAAGGTTCATCCCTGTGTGTTTCTATATGCATGCATAGAGATGTAAGAAGTAAATGAATAAATAATTAGCTATAATATTAAAAAATAAGAAAACAAGTGAATGAACAAAATCAGTATAATAAACTATTTAAAAGATCTTTTGATAAATAAAATTGGTTTTAATTTTATATCAGTATTTCTATTTTTATTTTTTATGTAATACATTTTTTTGCCATTATCAATATTACATAAGAACTAATAATTAACTTTTCATTTAGAGTCATTAAACCATGTGATTTTCAAATAATTAGATCAAACTGATGTCATTTATCAAAATCGATTGGTTTTTCCATCTGATTTTAAAAGGATTACAGTTAAAATGAAATAAATTATATTGATTGGTTGATTAAAATAAATTGACATTAAAAAAATTTTGAGAGGAGAGAAAGAATAAGGATAAATAGAAAAGTTTTATTGTATTTGGGTTGTGTGTTATTGAATCCTGAAGTGTCCTGAAATCTTTCATCTCCGAAAACAAGTTGTACTTTTTTTTAAAGTTTATTATTTTTTTAAACAAAAGTATGTTAAATTATATTTAATTGATCCAAGATTATAATGTGCAACTTCTAAAAGGAAGAGGTAACCATTTCTTGTCATTGACTTTCAGTTAATTCTCTTAAAAGCTATAGTAAAATTGTTTAAAGGAAATTGTATATCTGCCATCTTCTTCACTAACTGCATAACTAATATCTTCTGTGAAATGAATTTAAGATATAGACAATTAATATATTTATGGCTTAATGAATGTTACTGCATCAAACTTTATGGTCGAAAATTACTTAGTTATTCATTAGATAAAAGAAGTTTTAAATGAGGAAAGTATAAAAACATTTGTAGTAACTTTATTATATCTTTGAAAAGCTTCAATATACTGGTTTTAAGTTCGTTTATAGCTGATTCCAAGTATCTTATATATTATATTAATCATTTGCTTATAAAATAGTTTTATAAAAAGAAAAAATGTTTTGCACTAAAATTACTTAAGGATGAACTTTTATCTGTCAAATGTATAGTATAGTTATAATAAACTGTTATATTTACTTATATCTATATGTGAAATTTATGATAATTATATCTAACTCATTGGATAGATTGAATTTTCTACTTGCAAAATGGACCCACTCTTATGTTAAAAAGAGTTAAAGAGAAATTATTTGGAAGCATTTAAAATGTATGCAAAAATAATTTGTTTAAAAAAAGGAGAAAATCTGCTTAAATATGTGTTCTTTTAAAAAAAAGTGGAATTAAAATGATGCTGTATTATTGTATAAGTAAACCCAGGATCCCATAATGATATTCTCAGTTGAATCCTTTCTTTTACCTACCATTTTATTGGTGGCTCCTTTTACTTTATTAGTATTATTATAATGTTTTATTTTATTGCTTATTTAAACTAAAAATATCTTTAAAGGAAGAAATTGCATTAACATTAAAGAACTATTAAATATGTTTCTTTGGAAATCTTTGCCATGTTTCAATTAAATGTTTTGACCAAAAGTTCATGCCATCAGAAAAACCATTACGAGAAAGCTGAAGCTATGAACTAAAGTTATTGTATTTTTATTTTGCAAGTTTTATTGGTTTTTTTTTTTTTAAAAAAAAAAACAGAAAAATATTTATGCTATATATTTATTTTTTAAAATATGCGTAATTATTTTGGGTATAAATATGCCAGGTAATTTAATTTTTATAATTTTAGACTTAATGGGTTTATTAGAATGAGTAGATATTCCACCATATTCAGGTCATATTAGTATTGTTATATTTGTTAAAGCTCTCACAAGTTAAGGTATATTTAATAATTTTATCCCTGGAGATTTTAATATCTCATACTTAGCTTATTTAAAGGTGTGGTATTTTAATCAGTTTTATATAAATCAGCTAAAGAGGTTTATCAGAGGATTTTCCATTCATTTTATAAATGCTACATTAATAATAACCACAAATATTTTTATATACGTATTGAAAATTAATTTTCTCGCACTTAATTCGCTCTTTTAAATGTCCACTATCCATTATATTTAAATGTTTAATATTTTATTATGTGTCCACTGTACCTTTGCCTAGAATTTTTCTATGCATTTAATTTTTAAGTAGTTCTTATATAGTTGTTTGACATAGTTTGCATTGTTGGTTCTGACATTGATTATATGTGTTGTATTTAAAAATTCTTATTGATGACTTAGTTCAGGTAATGTTTATATCTTGTTATTAGTTTAGTATTTGTTGGCCTCGTAGAGCAAAGCTTTATTAATTATTACTAGTATGCTTAATGTAGTAGACAAGGTCCTCCATCCTTATTGTATTGCTTTTCCATGAGGTGATAGTGCTCGTTCCCATTGAGGATTATTGTATATAAGATATTTTTATTTCCAGTGATTGTGATCACATATTTTGAAGTATTTAGATCCCATGAAGAGGATCGTATGTTCCTGGTGCGTCTTTCCTGTTCCTGATATGCTGAGACAAGGTCCAGGCATCCTTTTTTCTGCCTCAAAGATAAATATTTTTGGAAGCCACCACGTTCTTAGGAAGTTGCTCTGCTCTGAGGAGCCGATATGTATTTATATTGATCTATCACTCATGATGGTATTAATGCTAGTTCCACCACAGTAGGTGATGTTACATTTGTTTTAGATATGTAATTACAAGATATGTTTGCTTGAGGAACTCTGCTTCTTCAGGTTGTAATTAGCTATTTTAAGGCTTAAATGTATACCAATGTCTGAATTGTGCTGTTATGATAGTTTTATCATCCACAAACCAACCAACAATAATTTATATGTATTTTTAAGCATGTAAATTATGCATATGGTTATAAATGGCAATTCACACATACTAAGTAGTTTAATATGTTCATCCAGAGTTTTCGCCACTGGAATTGTAAGTCTTTTAAATTCCAATTTTAAAACATATGCTTTAATAATTTTATGTGGACTGAATTTTTGGAAATGTGTGTATAAATTACCTCTGATGAGTGAGTGGCCCATGCATTTAATTTAATTTAAAGTTAGCTTAGATTTACTTAAGTGCATCACTAGCTATAATCTTAATAGTGTCAGTGTAACTAATGATAATTTAAAATATATGCTGTATATGCTAGTCCCAGCTTAGCATTTGCTTAGCTTAGGGTAGTAAATATAAACCTATTAGTGTGTTAGTCTGGTTGTTAAATGACACCACAGTATTATTAAATATGCCAATTAAAATAGAATTATGTATGTTAAACTCATACAATTGTAATTATAGTATAAAGAATTTAGAATCTCTAATTATTTAAAGAGATTCAAGTTTAATATCAAATAGCCACTGCTTACTCTTGTATTTATTTATTTATTTTTTGTGTGTTTATTAAAATAAACAGTTTTAAAAAAAGAGTTAAAGAGGAATACTCAGTAACTTTAGTCAGATAAAATATTATAATTTTGTAACAAAAAAAAGTTTGTGAGTCAAAATGTTTTTAAAAGATTCCAGCGCTATCTTGGCAATGTTTGTTCCAATACTTTTTTTTATTGTAAATATTTTTATTCTTAATTGTTATTAATAAACGAAATTATTATTATTTAAAAAGGTTCATTTCTGTTTGTTTTTCTTTTATATGAAATATTGTCTTGAGTTCCAAAGGTTCACAAAAATTTCTTAAAGTATACAAAAATATTTTTTTTATACAGGTTTAAATTATATAAAGCCATGCAAATCCATGTGATTCTCAGATTGAATCACAGTAACATATAATCATGTAATTACAGATACTTAATTAAATGCTCATTTTAAAGTTGATTTTTTTTAAAGTTATTATATCTTCTCAGACTGAAGATTATGCAATGGGATTAAGAATATTAGTAATTCAAAAAAGTATTTACTATTTATTTTTAAAGCTGTACATTATCTTACATTATCCTGTATGTGTTAAAATTAAAATCCATCTGCATTTAAGGTCATTAGTACGTTGTCTGTGAGAATGTGGAAAGGCATAAAAAGTACCCTTGTCCTTTTGCCTGCTCGAGTGATGTCTTGGGTAATAGGCCATAATTGGTTTAAGTTAGATTAAATAATAAAATTTTTAAATTGACATATTTTCTTTATTATGCAATGATTGAACATAAGCAAGTTGTGTTATGGTTGGCCAAGATATCACTCGTTTATTCATCCAAGCAATCATTTATTAGGCAAATTAAACTTTATCTTGAACAAGAGTTTAGTTTTAAAACCCGAGATTGTTCACTCTTGTTGCCTTGTTCATAGTAATTTAGTGAGATAGTCCTTCTAACAAAGTGTCATTTGTTTTATTCATAGTGTATGATCTGATGGAAGGCTGATTCTAATGACTATTAAATAATGATTTAAATTGTCTTTTATATTATCTATGTTAAATTATAAATATGCAATAATGGTTATTTGCATTGGTATTGGATTTGGTCTCTATCTGATTGCATATCTCTGGATCATTATTCATCCTTGATTTTTGTTGTAGCCTCACTGAGCCAAGTCATTAAAAGTCCCTTATAAATTAGTTTATAATTTTCAGAGTAATATAATAAAATAGAATAGGATAGTTAGTTTATCATCATGATTCATCATTCTTTCATTCCATTATTTTTCTGTCTTCATCATCTCCATCTCCCACTTTATTCCATTGTTTCACCTTATCTTATATCTTCTTCATTTCATCTCCATCTTATATTTTCATCATTTCATCTTATCTTCATCACCTACCCTGTCTCTTCATTTCATTAAAAGATTACAATTAGCGCCCTCTATCATATCATCTTCCATTTCTCATCTCTTCATTTTCTTTCTTTCCTTTCTTTCGTATCTTATCTTATTCCTTCATTATTTTCATCTTTCACATCCCCCCCTCTCTCATTAATAAAGATTACTATATATATATATATATGACTGTATCAAATGCAGCATATACGAACAACATAACAATATTCTTAGCATCAAAAAATGAAATGCATATACTGTTAAACATTCTCTAAAAATGCATAAATCAATATAAATTAAGTTTCTACATGAATAAAACTTCTTTCAATACTGAGATATGATCCATTGTGCTAACGCAACTCTTAAATCCTTTTCTTTTTTTGATTCGAATCCAAAATTCACTACAGATGAATTGTAATCATCTTGATGAAGATTTAGCATTAAGCTAATAGAATGATAGGCCTATAACTTCTAATACTTTATTCATCATCATCATCAATCCATTGCAGGATGAAGGTCTCTCCAGGTTCAATCCATCTCCGATCTTTAGCTTCTCTTCTCCACATCACTCCTGCACACTTTCTTATTTCATCTATCCATCTCACATGTGATCTCTTTCTGGGTCTTTTACAACTCTTGGAATCCAGTTTAAGATTTCAGTTGTCCATCTATTATGATCTCTAACTAGAAATATGATTAGCCCAACTCCATTTCAGTCTTTTAATGTTTTTCAATGAGGTCAATAACACCTGTTTGTTCTCTTACCCATATATTGTGTTTTTGATCTCTTCTTGTTATTCCCAACATGCATCTCTCCATACTTCTTTGAGTAGTCTGAAGTCTCTGTATTACTCTTATACTATGTGTCCAAGTATCAGCTCCATAAGTAAGAACTGGTAAAACACATTTATTAAAAACTTTCCTTTTCAAACACATAGGCATATTTCCTTTTAGTATCAAGTTATTTCCACCAAAAGCACTCCAACTAAGTTTAATCCATAAAATAATTCTTGCAGCACTGCTGTAAAAAGTTTTGGAGATATAGCGTCACCCTGTCTTACACCCTTCTTAATGTTGACTTTGCCAGTAGCATTATGTAAATGAATTGTTGCTGTTGCATTTTTATAAATATTCTTTAAAATATGACAATATCCTGGATCTATACCTTGATGATCCAATGCTTTAATCACTGAAGAAATGTTTAGAGAATCAAATGCCTTTTCATAATCTACAAATCCAAAGCATAATGGCAACTCATATTCATTTGTCCTTTCTATAACTTCTCTCAATACCTGGATATGATCTACTGTACTAAAACCACTTTTAAATCCAGCTTGTTCTCTTGTTTGATGGAAATCCAATGTTCTCTGTAGATGAGTTGTAATTATCTTGGTAAAAATTTGGTATAAAACTGATAAAAGGCTGATGGGTCTATAATTTCTAATATTTTCTTTATCACCTTTTTAAAATATTAATATTAATTAATACTGCATCCTTCCAATCATCTGGTACATCTTTATCATTTAGACATTTGGGATAAAACTTTGCTAAAAAAAATCTATTTCTTCATCTGCTTCTTTTAATATATCAATTATAATTCCATCATTACCTGGAGCCTTTCCTTTCTTCATACATTTAATTGCATGTCTCACTTCTTCATTTAAAATTTTGGGCAATTCAGAAGATGTAATAGATATAGGAGGTATTTGTTCTTTATTACTATATAATTCTTGATAAAAGCTCTACCCATTTCATGGTGTCATCTCTCTTTTTAGTAATAATTCCATCTTTTTTTCTTATTGAAGATATAAATTTCCTACCAATACCAAAATGTTGTTTTATACTTTTGAGACTTTTATTCTCTTCTACAGCTTTACTTGCTATTTCACAATTATACTTTCTTATATCATTTTCAACTCTTTTCTGCACCATTTTACAAAATTCGAGATATTCAATCCTTTTTAATGCATCATTTTTATATATCTTCACATTCCTCCATTTTTTCATAAATTCTCTAAACTCATCAGAAATTTTATTCGTCAATTGCTGCTTTTTCTACCAGCTATCTTTGTTGCAGTTTTTAAAAGTGTATCAGTTATTTTCATATTAATTTCATTTAAATCTGAATCATGTTCAAAATCCACTAACGCTTGAAACCGAATTGTAAGTTCTAATTTAAATTCATTAGAATGTTTCTGAAGATTAGGAATATCAACTGTAAATATTGTTTTTCGTAATAATTTTTGTCTCTCTAACTTTGCATTAACACTTATCTTACATCTTACTAATTGATGATCACTTCCTGTGTTAAATTTATTAAGAACATTACAATCTTGAAATATGTATTTTCTGTTAGTTACAATATAATTCAATTCTGCTGGTCCATTTTGATGCTTCCATGTCCATTTCCTTTTAATATTTTTCTCAAAAAAAAAATTCATAATATAAAGTTTTTCTTTTTCTGCAAAGGCCACAAGTTTATGTCCTCTTTCATTTCTATTACCATAACCAAAATTACCTACAGCACTTTCCTCTTTCATTTGTTTACCAATTCTAGCATTAGTCTCCCATAACAATTTTAAAATGTTGTTTTCTCTGATCAAAAGCCTTTTGTACATCCATATAAAAATCTATTACTTTATCACTATGAGAACTTGTTGAAGCATAAACCTGAATTATATGCATTTGGTATCTGCTATTAAGTCGTATAACTAATCTTGCCACTCTGTCCGATACACCATCAATCTCAACAATGTTGTTCTTGCACATTTTATTTATAATGAATCCTACTCCACTTGTATTTCCAATATTTGTGCCTTAATAACAGAGTACATGTCCACTTTTTAAATCAATTGTCTCTTCATCTTTTCTTCTAACTTCACAAAGTCCAATAATATCCCATTTAATATAAGACAGTTCTTTTTCTAATTCTTGCAATCTTCCTTCACTTGAAAGTGATCTGCAGTTGTAAGTACCTAAATAAAAAGTTGTCAACAAATGGAAGGCTGGGTCAGCAATCAGGGGATTCTTAGCACCCTCCACCATTTTTTAAATACTAATATTGCTATTGCATTCTTCCAATCATCTGTTATATATCATTTAGGCACATGGATTATTGGTTTGCTGACATTTTTTTATTTCATCTGCTTCTTTTAATATTTCAATAATAATTTTTATCATTTCCTAAACTTTTTCCTTTTTTATAGATTTAATTACATATCTGCCTGCACAGTTTCACACAGTAGTAGAGCATTTGACTTGGATCTGGAGTTCCCAGGATCGATTCTGCACTCACATGTCTGGTGCTTGAACTTCTTATGAATTACTGACCAATAAAGCCATATGCATTTTCATTGCGTACATCACCTATTCATTTAAAATGTTTTGCAATTCATAAGATATAGTAATTGTGATGGCTAATATTTTCTTGATCTAATTACCATATCATTCTTTACAGAATTCTTCTACGTATTTCATGATGTCATCTTTTTTGTAATAACTATTATCTTATTTTCATAATAATTTCTCTTTTAGTACAAATGTGTTATTGTACAATTTTCAAACTTTTAATTCTGTTTTCATAGCTTTTGTAGACAATTCAGCTATATTTTCTTATTATTGCCTTTTTTTTTCATACTATTTTACAAACTAATAAATCTTTATGGAGAGTTTTTAAAGTTTCATATTTTTTTCTTTTCACTGTGTAGTGCCTTATCTCAGTTGAAAATTTACTAATGAATTATGGATTTTTTGTACTATGTATCTTCATTGCCATTTATAGCAGGATATCAGTTACTTTCTTATTAATTTCAATTAAGCTAAATCATTTTTATAGTGTTAATATTTTTAAATGATTAATAAATTCTCACTTAACTTCACTGCAATATTTCAAAAGATTGTGAATATCAATTGTTAATATTATATTTCTTAATAGTTTTGTTTCACCAATTTTGTATTATGTACCTTACATCTTACTAATTAATGATCATTTTCTGTCTTGAAATATGTATTTTCAATTAATCACAATATAATAATTAAATTTTGATATATCTTAATTTGGAGGTTTAATTTTTTCTCAAATTCATAATGGGAAATGTTTCTTTTTCTGAAAATTCTATGTTTCTTTAGAATGCTATATATCAATCACAAACTTCGAGCTAATAAATAATGTATTTCTTAATATGTGTATGTGTAAAATCTCTAAGATGGATCTTCAATTAAGAAGAAATTATTAATCTGTTGTTTTTTTTATTTTTTCTATATTTATTTGTAAACCTTTATGCTTTAATTTAGCCATGTAAATTTAATGTATTACTGCTTGTTCAAACTTATAATGTGACTACTTACGTTTGTTTCTTTGTAGTAATCCATCATAAAATTCCAGGTTTTGATAATGAATTATTTAGTGCTCATTTTGTCTTTAATTAAATTGTGTTGCTAAGTTATTTATTGATATATTCTGATTAATTCATATCTATGTTCCTCAACCAGACATTCATTTCTTATTTTAGGAAAAGGATTTGCTGGCTATTCTTTAGATATGATCATCGCTAGGATGGACACATCTCTCTTATTTTCAGACAGAATCTTTGCAGTTGTTATTCATGTTATTATCATGGCAAACAAATTACCTGCTTGATAGTAATAATTTTGTTACTGGTTGTAGGAATAGACATACATCTCTGCTCTATATGACTCTCTGATCTGATCAATTCCTGGGTATGGTTTCACCAAGGTGACCATATCCCATATCTGTTTCATTATCAGCTATACTTCTCTGTTTTCATAACCTAGCACTGCATTCATATTTTCTTTTACATAATCTTAAAACCAGATGTTGCCAGCATGCAGTCAGTCATTATTCAAAGTATATGGCAATTATCTATTAATAATTATGATTCTAATTTAATTAGTTAAATACTTCTATCTTAACCCTGCTTGACTATTCATCAATTAAAAAGTTAAACCATCACAGAATATCCACCTTGGAGGTTATTAAAACATAAAACTTATAGACCCTCCATTTCATGTAATTAGTGATAATTAAGCTATTTAGTCACTAATTTTTTTTTTCTAAACTTACAACAAACTCAATATAATCTGTAAATCTAGCCATATAAATTTTAATTTGCTTTGGTTCTTATTTTGTTTGTTGTTATTAATAAAATTATTTATGTACACATTACCTCTCGCGTTCGTGCCTTGTTTACCACTATTCATTTTTCTATAGCTTTAAGGATCTCTTGTACCTGACCACAATGGAATATAAGAAAAAGGGCATTTGTGCTATAGTCACATATGTTGGTCACATGAAAATTCTCCTAGGGGCATAAGTAAAGAAGTTTAACTTTGTATTGTTTGTGGTAATGTTTGGATGTTACACACAGATGTGTAGTTAGTCATCATTGCTTGATTCCTTAGGTTAATTTTTACTGTTTATATGTATCTGACCATTACAATCGGTCAAGTATGCTCAGTACATAAAAAAATTATTTAAGAGAACAAAATAATGTACTTGCATTTTTCAAAACAAACATTTCATAGTAATTTTAACATCACTATACCCAGATCTTTGTGGTTGATATATCTGAAAATTTAATGTCTTCCAAATCTTCTTACATTAGTTTTCTGATATGTTTCTTCTATACATAGCTATTATAACATCTTATTCAATTACAGATTTTGTAAAGTATCTTCTCCAAAATTATTTCATGAAATATATGTATATTGATTAATAAATTCAAATTTATAAAGAAATTAATATTATCATGAGTCTATTAATAAATATTAAAATTAATTTGTTTTAATACTCTAATAATATATCAAAATAAATCTTAAATCCACAAAATAAAATGTATGCTACAGCTAATTGTTTTTATGTTCTTTTATTTATTTAAAACCTAAATACAATAGTATTTGTTTTAGTTCCCATTATGTTTCAACAAAAACTTCTTATACTTAAATTGGTTTTATAATTATATGTTATACCATTTTGTTCCATTATTTATTTGATCAAATCATTACATAATATCAAGTTATATGTCATTTTTTTTATAAATCTCTTAAGTATCTTTTACATATTTTTTCCCAAATATATAAAATCATATTCCATTTAACTTTTTAAAACATATGTTGATGCATATTTTGAGGATTCTTTAAAATATTTAGCTTTTTTTTTTATTTAGTGTTTTCTCAATGCAATATCTTTTGTGACTAGATATCTTGCCACCATTTATTTTATTTATTTTAGGTGCAATATTTCCATTTGTGTCAGTCAGAATTTATTCACTAATTCCCTTGTTTTTCTCATTTTCTTGTTAATAATACTTGCAGCTATAATATTTTAGAATTCTTCTTCATAAACTTCTGCTGAAATAGATTATATAAATAAAAAAATACACATTTTATACTAATGGATAATGTCTTACATGGTACTATAATAAAATAATTTGGATCAAAGTCTAATTACTTTTGATGCTTAAATTTCTTAGTAATCCCGTCATAAAATATCTACATAAAATAATTTAATAAATAAAGCTTATCTACAAATGAAATAAATAAGAGATTGTGTGATATCAAAACACTTGTTTTTCCAATGCTTATTAAATTACTATTCCAATACTGTACTGATATATATCATTATTTTCATTTCTACAATAATCAAGGATATATATAATACTCTTTCTAATCTTGCACTGACATGAAGACCAAGATTCAACATAAAGAAATGGATAATAATTGTTGTACTTGTGTATTGGTACTTCTAGCTAAATTGATAGAAAGAATGGATTGACAGGTCTTCCAGTTAAAACACCCTTTATTGATATTTATTTGAATGCCCGAATATTTAGAACAATGGCAAATACACACTTTGAAAAATCTATTTACAAAATGACCTTTGGGCCACTTCTAGAAAAGAATCTAAAAATAAATTTTTCACCCTCCTAGAAGGGGGCAATACCATATGTTCAGCGGAGCATAAGAATAAGATATAAACCGGAGATGGTGTCACTCTACATCTAGGGTCTTCAAATGGGTAAGTTAAATGATTATTACAGGTACGTGGTTGATAAGGAAAGAATACATTTTTATCAATATAAATAATAATACGAAAACGAAAAATGTTTAATATTATGATTAAATATTTATTTAATCCCAAATACCCACCACCGTGTCATACTAATGATGATATAATAAAAATGCTAAATAATTAATTTTCCCAAACCATATATATTCGAAGCGTTGAAATAGATAAATACAATTTTAAATAAGAAAAATAATAAATCCCTAAAGCTATTTACAATGTTTATAAGTAATGAAAGTGGTCTGAGCTCCTTTTACCCAAGTAGAAATAAATTTTACTTTGTGTGATTTGATATATATATTTCAGATTAGAGATATTCGGTTATACAGGCATATACTTTTACTGATGACTTTAAAACCTTTTTATTGATAGCAAATATAATAATAAAAACTATACATATATTTGCACTATGAAATATTTCACTAATTTATATTTTCAACAAGTCAATGGGTGATTGGCCAGAACTATATCGTACTCACCATAAGGACTATCTATTTCTCTTTGCTATGATAAATTTCTATACATGTATATACGGAGCATAATTATACACTTACTATTATTTTAAATATAAAGTATTAGAGTACTTGCTTACAGGGAATCTATAATAGATCAATCCCTTCTTACACGCATCTTGAGGTGTAGCAGTGACAAAAAAAAATAATAATAATAACTTAAAAAAAAGATATACGGTTAAATAGATATTCAACATGAGATATCGTATTCACCGAATATTATAAGTGTATGTACGCATATATACGCATGTATATTTGTATATGACGAATTTCAGGAGTAACAAAGAGGAAAACGAATAGCAACAATAACAAAAAAAAATCTCATTGCAACCTTTGTTGAAAATATAAGAATTTGACATAGAAAAATTGACTCAAAAGATTTAAGTAAAAGCTTTAACATTTATGCCCGTAATAACCGTAATTCAATATACATATGCGAGAGATAACACTCTCTCTTTTTTTTTTAAAAAAAGATTAATAATAATAATAATAATAAAAAAAATAATATTAATATATTTACTAGGAAATATCAAAGTTAATTATTTCAATATTAATAAAACATCTAAAAATAAACTTATGTCGGCGTCTTCATTCTTCTCCTCTGGGCCGGGGGGTCAGCAAGGCGGGGGGGGGAGGATTTCATCCATTTAGGCAAAGGCAGGGCGGCTGGAACTGGCGTGGTCACATCTTGGGGCTTGGGTAGAGGGGGGGCCTGGTGGTTGTCTACCCCATGGTCATTTTACTGGACTCTCTGGTAGATTGCTTCATATTTTCTCTGTGTGTATATGATAATAATTTTTATCAATGTTCATTTGCTAATTTGACTGGTTCATTAAATCTTTAAGAAATCATTAGTTCTTAAAAGAATGTAGGATTTCTTAGAAAG
Source organism: Epiperipatus broadwayi (assembly GCA_028023455.1). Lineage (NCBI taxonomy): Eukaryota > Metazoa > Onychophora > Udeonychophora > Euonychophora > Peripatidae > Epiperipatus > Epiperipatus broadwayi. Next base: position 1,121,438 of record JAQFVV010012564.1, on the reverse strand, counting down.
TGTCAGCAGTAGTCTTGTTCATAAATTAATCTCTAAGTAGCTGGGTGCTTGGAGAATTCTGGAGCCAAAGTAATGAACGCCTACGAAAGAAAGAATTTCAAGCACTGACTAAACTATATCAATCCCACTAGCCCTGAGAAGTATGAATCAGCCAACCTTTCAATTTATCTTATCATTTAGATTATAACATTCCTTACAATTTTTCAATTAAATTCTACATTTTAAGTTTGATACAATGACTCGTTTCATATTGTTACGACCATTGCTTCCAAAATCAATTCAAAAGAATTTTTAAAAAGATAACAGTTTAATTATAGCATTATCAAACATTTTGCAAAAGCAATAACATTCTTAGTTTACAGAATAAAATTTCGTTTTTAGAAAAGTAATTAAAAAAATATGTACAATTACATTGGAACAATTGCTTTTCTCTATTTGAATTTTTCGAGAAAAGCCAAATACATAAAATAACATATCATAAAACATAAACAAAACGGAAATATAAAACAAAAAAACAGAGTTTACTCTACAATATTTTCTATGTCAATTTCATATTATTTAAATTGGTGTGTGTGGGTATTTTAATGCTCAGACCGAATTTCCATTATTAATATAGCACATTTATATATTTGTTGTGCTTAATACATACTTTGTGTAAGGCCATTTGATAATGCCTGGCACAATATATATATATACTGTGTGTAATCATTTAATAAGAGTATCAAACATGTAAAGCGATGGTTAAAGTCATTTTCTTTCTATTAAACTTATGTTAGACTTACTATTATTAATACGTAAAATGTAACAAAGCTTCAACATTTTTTTCTTTCAGTACATCATAAATTATATTGCCATTATTTGATTATAATGAACTCAATATTAAATGTCACTTAAGGTTACATGGCAGATTGATTTGATTGATTAGTTCTTATTGAAAAATTAATAATAAAATTTCATTATAGGTTCTAACATTTAGTAATCTTCATATAACAAAATGAAAACATCTAACATGATGGAATTCCCATATTAATGTTTACATTAAATGAATTACAATATAAAATTTAAAAGATAATAATTTCCATTTTTAAAAAAAAATAGTATTCATAATTATAAAAATATGGAAGTAAAGTATTATTAATAATATTTAAGTAACATCAAACAAATCTACTATACAATATTTAAAAATAAGTACTGTATCAAATATCTATAACCCAGAAACAGAAGATATATATATGATTATCCACTTTTGCAAGCTAATATCTCTCTCCAAGTCTTCTTTTTCTCTATCAACTTCATCCTCTCTCATACAGCTCTCATTCTCCTTTTCTCTTCCTTTTCCTCTCTCGTTTTTTTTTATGTCTTTAAAAACGATCTTGATTAACACATTTCAATGAATACAAGTGATGTGAGATTAAAGAAGAAATATTAAAAACAGCAAAAAAAAAAAATCAAATAGAAACTATTTGATTAAAGAAAGCTAAATTAAATAACCTTAGATAATGTAAGGTATGTTGAAAAAAAAAAGAATGTCAATACTAATGAAGGGCAAAGAGTATATATATAATGAACTAAGGAGAAAAACAGATTTAGCAAAAGAAAAATGGTTAGAAAAATGTGGAGAGATAAAAGAGCTTTAACTAGCAAAAAGATATGTTCTGGTATTTAACAGAATTAGAAACGTCACTTGGAAAAAAAAAGGAAATAGTTGGCAAGTGAAATAGCTAATAAGAATGAAAAGATATTAATGGATAGCAAAGATATATTACAAAAATGGACAGAATATTTTCAATATCTATTTAAAACAAAAGTGATGCAATTATGAATTTGAAAATGATGTTGATGTAGACAATAGGTATAGCATATTGAAGATAAAGTAATAACATTGATTAAAGAAATGAAAAATGCTAAAGCTGCTGAATTTGATATAATACCTATAAAAAGTTGAAAGAAATGGAAGAAATTACTATAAAGGAAATAGTTGGACTGTGCAACTTGGATATATAATAGCAGAATTTGGCCAAAAATTTTTCTTGAGGACTATTATAATTTTGCTAAAAAGATGAAAGCTGTTAAATGAGAAAAGTACAAAATATTAAGTTTGTTATTGAAGCAATCGATGTCTAATCATCATCGATGCTTCATGTTTCGGCCATCTATACTAACCTCCTAGGGGTCCACGATTCAGACCTTGCTATAAATATATGCTATTCACTCACACACTGTATGCCGAATCATTAGAAAGATTAGTAAAATTAATCTTTATTTAGTAAAGTAAAACAGTAGTGTGCGTGATGTGTATATATATATATGAATGAAGCAATAATGTTATTAATGTTTATTGCTGACAACTAAACATTTTTCTTTATATAATTGTAAATTTTTTTTGTTATATCTATATGTATTTTGATTTAAAGTATTTAATTACACTATTTAATGTGACAACAAAGAAGAAGGGGGGAGGCCCGAAATGCTAAAATAATCTTTGTTTAAATTCAGCTTGTTGCCTTTAATTAAAATTGTCAATCACAATTAAGATCGAAAACAAATCATTTTTCACTTGTTGTCCAATGATTTAAAATAGCTAAAAATGGTATTTCGAGCCTTATCTGTATAAAAACATGCTGTTAATTAAATGTTGTCTGAAAAGGGATTATAGAGATAGGGTTGAAATATGAAATTGCATTCTGGGCAGTATTAAAATGTTATAAAAGGAATCACAGAACAAAGGAAAAGGAGTTTTTAGTTACTTTCAGTTTTTAGTCGAGTTCAGAGGAGTTTTTAGTGAGTTGAGTTTAATTACTTAAGAAGCCAACACAAGTTCTGCATGATGAAGCGTGAGTAGTCGAGCCATCCGCCTCTCTTTTTCTCTCAGAGAACTGTCTACCAGCCATAAAAATTCCATCTGACCGGCCATATGAGATGACATAGAACTACCTACCTGCCTGCCTGCTGCTATGCTTATATCTTAGGTAAAATCATGTAATTTAGAGCTGCCTTAATATGAACATTCACGGATGATTTATAATTTATAGCTAAATTAATTCATAGATCCATTTGTGATGTTTAGCTAGTTTTGCTCGTAAACTCTCTCTATATATATAATCCTTTATTAATACTTATGTAATTCTGAATATACATTTGCCTTCACGCTTAATTTATGTTTATATAATTTTATGCGGCTCAATTAAATGCATAAAACTTATTTTGTTTAATATATACATTATTTTCTCTAATATGTCGGTATCAATCAATATTGCGACTTTAATTAAATTCATTAGTAAAATTATATTCATTTGCTTATTAAAAATAGATATCGTTCGCTAGGTTGGTTGTATTTCTAAAAGTGTTTTATTGTGGATGCTTATTTTACTTTGTTGTTTAATTTCCATTTTAAAAGATCGTGAACCTTGATTAAAATGATTAACCTATCCTTTTCTGCTGTTGCCTAAGGGCCAATGTAATCCGTAATACGTATATGGGAATCGAATTTAAATATAAATTTTATTAGCTTAAATAAAAGTTATTATTCATTATGATTTGTTGAATGACTCAGAATTAAAAACAGATTATTGCGCAAGAGGTTAGACCGTTTCCAAACTTTAAAATAATATTATTTGAAAATTATATTATAAAAATTATATTGATGTCCAATAAACGTTGCTGGCATCCATTTTCTTTTATTCTGATATTTTATCTTTCCATTTCTTGATTGCTTTGTTATTGGGGCATCAGAAGCATGAAGCTACCTTCCTACTTTTCAAAATCATTTGTAATCAGGGACACCCTCCCTATGGAACGTAAAGTTTATGAGGGTTATGATATGTGCTGCAGAAGACAGTGCATCCAGATTCTGGGCTCTCAAACCCAGCCTTTCCTTTGATATCACTCCGCCAGAATGCGCGGACGTATCCAGTCTAAGTTCGTTTCAAATATTCTTTTTAAATGATAAAATATCCACAATCGCCATGAGGCCGTATTTCATTATTGTATGCTAGTACCATTACTCTTGTCTTTAATTTAATCACCATCCGCCTAATCTTTAGTAAGTCGCAATGATGTGTTAAAGATAACACTTCGTTTCATAAAAATACATTTAGTTCATTGTGTTAAGCTGCTTTCTTTAAAAAAAAACTGTTATCGATTTCCATAGACGTTAATCTAATTTATATTAATTAATGATTGCATAATTTACTCTCGTAAATAAAGCGCATTGTTTGTTTCTTATTTCTAAAAGATGTCTTTGCCAAACAATGTTAATAAAAGTATAAATAATGGTTCTCCTAAAAAAATATATGATTGAAATCATATATTTTTACCGTTATCAAATAAATCATTTACTGTTAAAACTGTCACGGTCTTTTATATTTATTTTCGGCATCCACGATGTGTCATAGCAAAAGTTTTCTTGAATTAGCTTATCAACTCCGCACAAGTTATAAAACACTATAAAATTGCATCTGTAAAATTATATTTATTAAATGAATGATAGAGGGGATTTTATACAACAAATTCCCAAGTCTTGTAAATAAACAATATTGTCCCAAGCGTGAAACTAGTTGGTAAAATATACATACGTTTCCTTAATCTTTGCAATATATATATATATATGCGTTTGTTTAATATTTATTAAATATATCTATTTCATGTAAATCCTGGTTTGTCGTTTTTGAATTATTATTTTCTAGTTAATATCTAGAACTATTTTCTTTAGCTAATAGCTTAGCATTAGTGAATAAATAACTATAATAAATGTAATTCCTAAGTTACTCCGACCTCGATCATCATCATCAGTTTGATCTTATGCTCTTCCGCTTTGCTTCTGGGCACGGATTTAAAATAATTTTACTGTGTCATCAAAATTGTTGTTCATTCAGTCAGAGATTCAAAGAATAGGCAAATAGGTTAGAATTCAGGACTGCTCCAGACCTGTGTATCTCGAGCATGATCGGATTCGAGGTACTTTTTCTCATACTTCAAAAATATTATTTAAGATTTTATCTCAAAGAATTTATGAAAAGTTAAAATATTATATTGGAAAAAAAAGGTTTGGTTTTGTGAGATAATAAAGTACAAGAGTTCTATTGATGTTGTTAAAACAATTACACAGAGATATATTGAAAAAGATAAAGTATTTTTTATATATGTTTTGTGGATTTATAAAAAAGCACTTGATAGAGTAATATGAAATAAACTTATAACCATCTTGAAAAATAAAGAAGTATTTTGGAAAGAGAGAATATTGGATGTAATATGTTGAACTATTTCAATCATCTATGAGTGAATGTTGAATGTATAGAAAAGTTTACATAACGTTTAAAATTTTCTATACATTCAACATTCATTCATAAATTATGGAAATAGTCTAACATACCATATCTAATAATATACCATCATCACAAACTTTCATAGCATATTGATTTGAAATAGGTATACTGAGCAAAGAATAAGAAATTAGACTGGAGAATAATGAGACTGACGATGTCAATATATAAACAGAAGTTAGGCAAGAATGCCTGTATGTCACCTGTGATTTTTTACTAATTTTTAGAAATGTTAAATAAATATTTAGACTATAGAACTAATGTTGGTGGTAAAATAATAAATTGTGTAAGATTATCAGATGATGTGGCTTTTATAATTAAAGATGAAAACAGTCTTCAGAATATGTTGAATAAATTCGAGAAAGGATATATGGAATGAAGATTAATGTTTATAAGATCATGTATTTATGATAGAGAGGAATGTAAAAAGTCTACAAGCTGAAATCCATGATAATATAGTTCAACAAGTTAATGGATTTAGATACCTGAGTAATTAATTGGCTGAGTGAGAATGGAAGAAGTGAAAATGAACTTACAACAACAGCATTGGCAAAGAAGATATTTATTATAAAAAAAAATAGTTTAATGAAAAATATTTTAACCATTCAGGTAGAGTTATAATAAGGTCATAATAATAAACTGACCCAAAATCTACCATTACCTGTAGAAAATAATGCTCCTTATATAGCTTAATGTTCAAAAACATACATTGGAGAATTGTAGCCAATGAACACATTTTTAAATAGCCAACTCCATAATATGCCTTATTCCAATGTTTCTATAGAATGGAAGTTATAAACTTATCTTTCATGGCTTTTATATTAAATGAATCAATGTGTTTAAAACATAATTTCTTAACCTGAAGTGCTGTTTTTTTATAAAGATCCTTTGGAATGCAGAAAATTCACAACAAAATCATCCCTAGATTTTGTACAATTCAGAAACAGTTCATGTATTAAAAAGAACTATAAGTTAGTATCATTAGACACTGCTGAAAACTGGATACAATTCTCAAAAATGAGATTTTATGATACATGTTCTCAATTGGATTGACAAAGACATCACAACTAAATTTAACAATGGATTCTACACTATGGAAAAGTCTTGACCAAGGAGTCTATCTATAAATGGCATTATATACAGCCTAACACATGCTAACTCTTAAGAAAACATTATATATGTGTTTATAGATAGATGACCCATATACTATATACAAATGAGATGTTGATGATGTCTTAATATGTGTCCCTAAATAAAACACTGCATAACTAAGGAAATTGCTATAACAAAAAATGGTCCTAACATGGACTAACGAATATTGAAACACTTCAAGAAACTTCAAGTTTTTGGATTTGTTAATCCAAAAAAACAAAACATTTAGATTACAAAGTGATCATGAAGCAACTTGAAATTAAAGATGCAATTTTTCCACAATCCTGAAAACCTATGGCCTGTAATAAAGCCAGAATCAATGACTTTTTAAAAAAATGTAAGCATTTATAAATACAAACTGATAGGAAAAACCAACATAGAAACATATGCTATAACAAAAACTTCCTATTAAATGTAATAAAATAATTCTATAAAAACAAAAACCAATCTAACCCTAGTTCAGACCGCCCCTCTGATGTTGATAAATTAATAAACATCACTAAAGAAAAACTGCCACCAGAGGACACATTGCAGATCGTATACAAAATAAGAAGCAGTGATGCCACCTACCCAGCAGTATACTATGGGAAATCCAAAACAAACATTAATACAAGAGTGACTCACCACAAATATATATATATGTGAAAAAAAAATCTTAGATCTTGTTATAACATAATATTGAGATATTTATTTCAATTATGCATAAACAACATGTATTAACAGTAGTGATGCAATGAGTAAAAAAGAGATTACTCAAGATCACATAAAACTTTATCATAATGAAAATAAAGATAATCTAATCCAAATAATCTTAAACCATTGAGATAACTCCAATGCAACACAAAATAAACTTTAATGAAGTGACTTTTATATACTAAGTACTCTTATAATTTAAATATTATACTTGTGCAATTTAGTTTTTCTGATTATGCAGATGGTGATAATAAAGACAGTCATAAAGTAAAAATAAAATAAACATTTTATTAATAATATAAAATATAAGTATTGTAAGGAATGTTTTGGCACAAGTTTGCATTGGCAATTTAGAATTTTAAATTATCAAATTTCCAAAAAAAAAAAAAGTTTTCTTTTTTATCATCTGATTATAATTTTTAGACAATGTAGGTTATATATATATAAGTTAAAAAGATTAATGAAAAAAAAACAAAAAAAAAAAAAATATTACTTAGTTGATTTTTGCACAAACCAATTAGCAATACTTGAAAGCACAGTATTCGTTCACCATCATGAAAGATGGCCTCCAAAAAAAAATGACTTGGTAGACAAAATTATTTTAAAATTTGACAAAGTTAAAGATGTCAACTACTATATCAGGGAGGTGATATAAAAAGCAAATATATCTTGAGGCAAGCTTCTAAATCTTTGTCTTCTCATTTTACTTTAAAATTGTATTTTTCTATGAGGTCATATAAAAAATGTGCCAAGCTACTCTCATTAGCAGACTAAATTATTGTAAAATGTGTATGTAAAAAGTTCATTTTGCCAATGTTTCTTCCTTCCTGAGGTCATAAAATGTTGATAAGGAAGCTGTCACTTACCAGAATCTTGAAACTCAGACTACCTATAAGCTGCAATCAGATTGTACATCCATGGTAATCTACACAGTGATAATCGACCAATTCAACTTACCGCTAAGAGACTTTTCTTTCATAAATTAAAAGTGATCACTATCTTGAACTATAATGATATCAAATGCTGTGTTGCATCAGATTACATGAAAAAAATCAATCTTAATCAGTCATTTTTAATAAAACATTTGAGCTTTTTTTTTTTTAAATATACTTTTATTTACTATTTAGTGTTAAAATATTATAATTATAACATGTAATGGTCTGCATTCCTTTAAGGAATAAGGATGAACTCATCTAACTATAGTCGGAAAAACATTAATTCATGATTACAAGAAGCAGAAAAAACTGAGTCAATAGAATACTGAAAGGTGTTTAAAAATACAAAATATGAATATTAAAGAAAAAGATATTAGGAATATTGAAGAAAGATCTTCAATGATCCAAATATCAGGAATCACTATGACTGAGAGTAACAACTCTACACAAGCACCCACTCCTGATGAATCGATGTCTCAAACCAAGGTTACACTCGATGATGAAGTGTCTCAAATAACTAAACTCGAAATAGCGCAGGCTACAACAGATACCATGACCCTAGAACAAGTATTCCAAGCCATCATAAATATGAATTATAATATAAAAAAGAAATAAACCAAAATATGAATAATTTAGAAGGAAACATGAAAAGTAAAATGGCAAATGTTAAATCAGAATTAAAATTGGAAATAAAAAGTTTGAAGAATAAATTATCTAATGATATCAAACAGTTATCAATAGGTCTAAATAATGTTCAAAGAGATAATACAGAGATAAGACAAGCTTAGAAGAAATAAAAAAGATTTTGAAGAAAAACATATTAGATGTCAACAGAGATTCAAAGAATTTCACACTAATATCATTGACCAACTGAATATTTAATGTAATGAATTGTATAGAACCAGACAAATTTTTAAAAATGAAATAATGAGAAACAGAAGAAAATACAAACAAAAATTCAAAAAAAATTACAAAAAGTAGATCATAAAATTAGTCAAATCTATACAAAAAAAAAAAAATTAATGATTCAGAAATTAAGAAGAATCATTAAAAGAGTTGGATAAAAATTTCAAACAGTTAAAAATTAAAATAATTTGTACAAAAAATGATAGAATATCAGAAAATATCACATTAGAAAAATTTATGGAAGGCATGACAGCAATACATGATAGAATAAATTGTATGAATGAGGCATTTAAACAAAAATTCATGTTTATTGAATTACAAATATCTCAAAATGCACTTGCATGTTGACCACAACATAATAAAATCCAACATAAAACACAGATAGATAAAGAAGGAAATACTAGAGAAGATTTCATGATTAAAATATCAATGACAAATAAAATGGATGAATATATGGAACCACTCCAATATATTGTAACAGTAGCTGGGTTCAAATATAAGTACTAAAGGAAGTAAAAGGCACTAATGATTACAAAAGTGTTTTTGCAGTTGTTATTATGGACTGAATTAATAGATGCGAGAAAATTTAGATATATATTCGAACCTTGTTACAAAAGAGTGTGAGTGAATACATTAGCCATTTAAAGGTGTGAATGTATACATATATATTTATTACACAAGTTGTGAAGTTGCATAGAATTAATTACTAACAGATAGATTTGTATGTGAAGATGTTAAAGGTGCTCATCTTTTAGCTAAAGATGCCGCTCTATGGCGCGGATTTCGCGCCAAAACACATAAAAATGCTGCTTCTGCGGCCGACACGTTCGAACCCGCATTTTGTATAATACAACTTTTTTGTTGTGCTACAGAATGCAGGCCGCTATGTCACGTCGCAGTACAGCATGTATGTCGCATAGCAGCAAATACATTTTCCGAATTCGCACAATTTATAAAATAATTACAGCTTGATGAGAGAGCTTGTATTTGAATTGTATTGAAATGTTGTTTTCATTGGATTTTTTTTTTATTTTAAAGTATTGAAATGTTCAGATTTTTTAAAGCAATAATTCTAAGACTTTTTACAATGTACTGTATTGAACTTTTATTTTGAAAAATGTTAAATATCTATGTTTTTATTGAGTTGCGATTAGGTAACATATCAAGTAACATACTGTTCATAACATTCCATGAGACAAAGAAGATTCTACCGTCTGTATATTTTTGAAGGAAAAAAGAGTGGTATGAAAATAATATCCAGTAAGAAAAGTCCAAATATACATGAGTTTTTTTGTAAATTTCATAAAAAGCAAATATTATAAACATATTTAATAAGTAAAGAAGACATTTGTATGTGTTTGTTGTTGTTTAAAAAAGTTTGAGTTTCTTTTGTCCGAGTACGGTTACGATTTTGAATTTTTTTATTTTAGCATTACAAACAACAGAACACTAACCCTAAAACTAAGCCTAAACCCAACCTTAAACTAACCCTAAAACTAACTCTAAAACTAACCTTAAACCTAACCCTAAAACTAACCCTAAACCTAACCCTAAAACTAATCCTAAATCTAACCATAACAACTTTTACTTTTATTATGATTATTATTTTTTAGTTAAACAACAACAAAAAAAGTTGTAACTCAAGTAAGAAAATATCCGATAAAAAATTGATTAAAAAAAGCCGTAACACAATTTAAAAAGTATACAATATAAAAAACACGAATCAAATTGTAATTTGTTGATTTTATTTTACATTTATTATTATCATTTAAATTGTATACATTAATAAAAAATAATATTTAAAAAAGACGATTTTGTTTTGTTTTTATTTTCACATTACAAAAAAGCACAGCAAAATTATTATAATCAACAGCCCGAGAATGGTCATATTTTATAGTTTTAGCGTGAAAATGGCACCATCCAATGCGCCCAGTTGTATTTTATATTTTTGTTATATATATTTTGTTGTTTATAACTGTAAGTTATAGTTATTGAAATAATGTCATTAGTAGTGCATGTTTCTAAATAAAAGCAAATTAAAATATAAGACTGGAGAGAGTAATAAAAGGGAATGCAAGTTGGGACATGGGTGATTTCTGTTAATGACACTTGTCATCAGAATTCCAAGAACTGGCTACTAAGTATTTTGGGACAATGGAAACCTGACCCTGCTATTAGCATTCCTGAGATAATGGTCATCAGTGTATAAATAGACAAAAAAAGTAAGATAAAAGAAAATAACTATATATTGCTTTTTGATTTTGTAGTGATTCAGTAAAGTGACCGTAAGAAAAAGAAGCGTGGAAAGTAAATTTTAATAAAGTGATTTTTGATTAGTAAAAATTAATAAGAATGGATTCCACTGAAATGCTGGGGTAAAAGAATCATATGGATTCCAGTGTACAGCTGTTTTGTGACCTGCCTACCATGTGACATTTATCTATGGAGATTTTAGCCATTTGCATCAAGCAAGTGAAGTGATCTCAGAGCTCGAAACAACAAGAACTTCCGTGCCTTCAATTTTAGAATCACTTATCTAACACCTCTAAGATGGATTAACATATGTGTAAAAGTTATGGAATCTTTCATCATCTTTCAGACTGACAACTCTCACTAAGACAATCACCATTATAATACTGTAAGCTTACAGACCCTCCACCTTAAACACACGAATGTTCACCCTCAAAGGAGGTAACTATAACTTTCTCTCTATATATTGAATAAACATATAATAGTTTAATACTAAATTTAAAAATGTGTGCTCTGTCCCAACTTAAAGAAAAGAATTATAAAAAATAGATTAAATTATTTAATAAATACAACTCTGATGCATAGTTGCACTCTTTAGTAAAAGTATATATTGTGCCAGGCATTATCAAATGGCCTTGCACAAAGTCTGTATTAAGCACAACAAATATAAAAATCTGCTAGATTAATAATGGAGGTCCGGTCTGAGCAGTAAAATACCCACACACACAAATTTAAATATTGTACACAAATAATAAACTCATGTATTTTTTTATTTTTGTTTTTCCTTTTTGTATATTTTTTATGATATGTCATTATATGTATTTGCTTTTTTTTTATTTTCCAACATACTTGTATATTTTTTTTAATTACTTTTCTAAAGATTGTAATTTTATTCCATAAGCAAGTAATGTTAATTGCTGTTGCAAAAATCTGATCAAAAGCAAAAGATTTGATAATGCTATAATTAAACTGTTATCTCTTTAAAAAAAATTCTTTTGAATTGATTTTGTAAGCAAGTGGTCTGGGTTATTCAAGATGGATGTCAAACTTAAAATGTAGAATTTAATCAGAAAAATATAAAGGAATGTTTGCAATCTAAGTGATAAGCTAAATTAAAAGGATTGGCTGATTCATTCATCTCAGAGGGATATCTGAATTGGTTCTTATTAGTGGAATTGAAAGTGCTGTGGGATTCATTCTTTCTTTGGCAGCCATTCTGGGCAAGTCAATCTTTTTTGTGTGGCTCCAGAAGTCTCCAAGCAACCAGCTACTTAGAGATTCATTTACGAATAGGACTATTGGTGACATTCTTAAGAACAAATCCATTATACAGTTCTTTTAAGAACTCTTGTCTTTGTGGATTCGAGTAACCATTGGAGACGGCTTATGAAAATTTATTAATAATCCTAATTATTATTAGATATATAAAAAAAAGATATGAAGCAATATACTAGAGATTCCAGCAAAATGACCGTGGGGTAGACAACTAGCCGGGTGCACCACTCTTTCTCTGTCCCAAGCCGCCAAGATGTGACCACGCCAATTCCAGCCGCCCATGATGATGACAAATGCTGCCTTGCTAAATGGATGAAATCTTCACCACACAGCCAGTTAACTTGAGGCTCACTCAAGAGCCCAGAGGAGAAGAATGAAGATGCAGATATAAGTTTATTTTAAGATATTTATTAATATTGAAATAATTAACTTTGATATTTCCAATTAGATACATTATTTTTTGTTGTTATTATTATTAATCATTTAAAAAAGAGAGAGAGTCTCTCGCATGTGTATATGAATATGCAGTTATTACAGGCATAAATGATAAAGCTTTTACTTAAATCCTTTGAGTCAATTTTTCTATTTCAAATTCTAGTATTTTCAACAAAGATTGCAATGAGATTTTTTTTTCATTGCTATTCATTTTCCTCTTGTTATTACTCCTGGAATTCATCATATATGGATATACATGTATGTATATGCGTACATACGCTTATAATATTCGGTAAATACGATATCTCATGCTGAATATCTAAAAATGTATTTAACCATATATCCTTTTTTAAGTTATTTTTTTTTTGTTACTGCTGCACCTTATGATGAATGCAAGAAGGGATTGGATCTATTATAGATTCCCTGTAAGCAAGTACTCTAATAACTTTATATTTAAAGTAATAGTAAGTGTATAATTGTGATGCGCGTCTATACATGTACAGAAATTTATCTATAGCGAGAGGGAAATAAATACAGTACCTTATGGTGAGTACAATATAGTATCTGAGCCAATGCAACCTTTTGTTGAAAAGTATGAAATTAGTCAAATATCTCATATTGCAAATATGCGTATGCATAGTTGTCTTTTTTTTTTATTTGCTATCAATAAAAAGGTTTTAAAGTTATCTGTAAAAGCGTATGCCTGTATGACCGAAAATCTCATATCTGTATATCAAATCACACAAAGTAAAATTTATTTCTATTGGATAAAAAGAGCTCAGACCAATTCCATTACTTATAAACATTGTAAATAGCTTTAGGGATTTATTATTTTTCTTATTTAAAATTGTATTTTATCTATTTCAATGCCTCGAATATAAATGGTTTGGGATAATTAATTATTTAGTATTTTGTTATTACATCATCATTAGTATGAAACGGTGGTGGGTATTTGGGATTAAATAAATATTTAATCATAATATTAAACTTGTTTCGTTTTCATATTATTATTTATATTGATCAAAATGTATTCTTTCCTTATCAAACACGTACCGGTAATAATCATCTAACTTACCCATTTGAAGACCCTAGATTGTAGAGTGACTTAGCTAGCCACAAAGGGATATCGCTCTACCGGAGTGTTAAATCTTATTCTTATGCTCCGCTAAACATATGGTATTGCACATCCTTCTAAGAAAGTGAAAAATTCATTTTTTTGATTCTTTTCTAGAAGTGGCGCGCAAAAGTCTATTTTGTAAATAGATTTTTCAAAGGTGTGTACTTGCCATTGTTCTAAATATTTGGGCATTCAAATAAGATATCAACTAAAGGGTGTTTTTAACTGGAAGAGTCCTGTCAATCCACTCCTTCTATCAATTTAGCTGGAAGTACCAATATACATGAGTACAGACAATCGGCTAGATTGATATCCATTTCTCTACCTGTTGAATCTTGGTCACTTCATGCTCAGTGCAAGATTAGGAAAAGAATTCCGCAGGGAGTATGGACTGGTATAATATTGATATTACATGTGTATCGGAATGACTGAGTCATATGTTTGAGATATTAGTATATGCATGTATTAACAAATGTTAGAATTTTAAGCTATAACTTATGTATTTATTTGAACTGAGATTCTTATAATTTCTGGGTTATTATTTAAGAAAGCTTCCTGGTATTCATATCTCTAAAAGAAAAAGGAATAATAAGATTCTTAGGGCAGATAGGAAAATTATAAATGTATAAATGATGTTTCTCCATAAGATAACATAGGCTCCGTTCTCCTGATAGAGATTGTCTCCAGACCTTGAGACTGAGCAGTCTGGATAAGGCACCTGATAAGGTCCACTGGAACCTTTTCTTTTGTTTTTGAGGGGTATAATTCTTATTAATTGGTAAGATTGATGCTTGAGGTCGGACATATCCACTCAAACAACAGGTTAATAACTTGTTCTTACTTAAATTCTTAGAATAGAATTATGGATAGACTGTTAAAATATTGACATTAATTATGAAATAAAACTCAAAATAATACTCCTAAACTAACTGACAACCATCATGTTGAAAAATTTTCATACCATATTATTCTCCCAGTGGAGAAAATCCTAATTATAATAATAAAGTTTGGAGAAATTTAAATGAATCTGCTATGCTTCATTATCTTAATTGTCAATTAAGATATTTGCAAACATTTCATAATGAAAATGATTGTCCAAATCAAAAAAGACCCGATAGACAATATTCACAATTATTACAATGTATACAAAAACACAAACGGGTACTATGTTCCATAATTTGGGTAATACCTACAAAGGCCCATTTACCTTCATTAAGTATGCAAATATAGATGTTTAATAAGCTTTTAATAAAAATGGACCAAAAAGATTATGACCCTGGATATGGAAACAATTATGCAAACTGGAACAATTTTAAAAAAAGAACAAATTAAGACATAATTGAACCAAATCACCAATCAAAACTTGGAAATTAACTATTCATCAAAATTTATACACGATAAATTTCTCAATAGAACCAACATTACATAAATTCAGTAACAAATATAATGGTCTATTCATTTTCATCAAATATACCAATATAAAAAGTTAATAAGTTTATAGTGAATATGAAACCAAGGGAATTTACTATCCAAAAATATGGAAACCAGATCATGGAGAAATTGAATGAAATTTTTCTCTTTGTCATTTTTTATGAAAAAAGTGAATATATAAATAGAGACAATTAAATTAATTAATATCAAATAAAATTTTCACAACATGAAAATGTGAATTCAAATAATAATTAGCAGGATTACAGTTAAAAAAATGAAGAAATGCAAGCATAAAGAAAAGGAAAACACGATCTAAAATTTGTCTAAGTATATTAGGGAATGAACTCTTATAAATAAATTATACATTCATTTCTAAAACCCAGAATGGAGTATATCATTATCATGGCATTGGAGAATGATTACTCATAAGTTGTCACATTTGTAGATGAATTGCAAATAATACATTTAATAGATGCCAAAAAAAATCCAGTTAGTCTCAAGATTATAGAGCAGGATTGGCACCGTTAAATAGGTCTATACATAAAATATGCATAGACTAGCTAAAATAAAACTTAGCTGCAAATAAACAGATCTTCCACCATACTAACACTTTGTATACCACTCTATAAATAATAAACATGGCTTTGAGTAAATTAGACCTAATATCATCCAATATATTGAAAAAGACACATTATGTAAAAAGCACTAGAAAGAAAAGAATAAAAAGCAAGTAATCCATATATTAATATTACTTGATAAAAATAATAAATACGTAGTAAATTATTTTAACTGGAGTGTGAATGAATCTACTGGATTCATCTCTATTAAACTACATTTCAATAAAACAATTCCAAACTTATTTAAAAATTACCAACCTCCAATTAAATCCAACCAGACTGATATAAAATATGATATACAAAAAGCATATCAAAGATTAATAAATAAATCAGAGCTAAGAAGTAAAAAAAAAAAATTGCTACCAATTCAAAATAGAAGTCAAGGTTTTTATAAAGACCCATAACCTTAGTAAACCACTCCAAAACAAATGCCATAAATTCCATAATCCATATAAAGGACCATTTACTATAATAAAACAAACAGGTCCAAATGCATTCTGGGTAGATATAGATGAGAAAATGAAAGGTACATATAATGCTCACATTCTTAAACCACATCTTGGCCAACCATAAAATTCAGACAATCATCTCATGCAGCTTATAGGAAAAAGAGAAAGGAGACAACACTAAATAAAAACCTAGGGACAATCATTTCAATGATGAGAGCACCAGGTTAATATATTATTATTATTATTATTATTATTATTATAATAATAATAATAATAATAATAATAATAATAATAATAATAACAACAACAACAACAACAATGGATATGAAATAAGTTGTATGATCACTTTATAAACTTAAATTGAAAAATATACAAATATACACATCTTTAAGTGTTGAAATTTTGTTATCATATTAGAAATTTTTAACCCTGTAGGAACGGGAAGTTGTAAGGG
Organism: Epiperipatus broadwayi; assembly: GCA_028023455.1. Lineage (NCBI taxonomy): Eukaryota > Metazoa > Onychophora > Udeonychophora > Euonychophora > Peripatidae > Epiperipatus > Epiperipatus broadwayi. The sequence goes on along the minus strand of JAQFVV010012564.1, from coordinate 1,104,403 downwards.
TAGTTTACAATCTTATTAAGCTCATTAGTTTAAGTGCAATATCAAACCATAAACTTATAAATACAATTTTCATTAATAAACAATAAATATGTTATTCTTTTACATTAGAATACCCATATGCACATGTATATAACTTAAATATTAGATTATAAAATTTTAATAATGAAAGTCAAGTCAAATAAATAGTTATTTTAATGAAATCAAATATTAAAATAATTAGATATCAATCATTCATATGTATAAAATAATTATTAAGTTAACTAATATCAGTAATCAAGAATCAAAACATTAGAAATAACCTAAGATCAAGTCATATTTTAGCAACTAAATGTGAAAATAATAAAATTAGAACTCAATTATGCAATTATTAATTATGATTCATTCAATAATAATTGAATACAAAATTGTGAAATGAAATAGTAATTTAACACATACTAACTATCAGAAGTCGATTCCACAATAAAAGCTAAATCAACTAATTTCCAAATCAGTTCCATCTTTTACAAAAGAACTAGTCACTAAGCATATTTATTTTGCTATGCTTGACTAAAAACACTTCAGAAAAATGGATCGATAGTTTGGTTGAATTTTCCTTGTTCATAAAATCGTTAGCAGAGAACTTTAATATCACTCAAGTAAAAGAAAATAAATTACTCTTTAATATCACCAATAATAATTTCAAAAGTGAAATTATCTTTAATATAATAATTAGAGAAATTCTTAATATCATTCTAAACTTGAATTCCAAGGAAGACAAATGTCATCAAACATATTTATATATAAAAATAAATTTATTTTAAGATTTTAAATTATAAAAAATGCATGAGTAAACACATTTTTCCATAGGATCAAATGTTATTATTCTAACTTAAAGCAGTGTAATTATTCATTCCTAATGAAATGCCTAAAATATATATCATCTATATAATTCAATATTCAACTTCAGTGTTTAGAGAGATAATTTAAAGAAAGGGATGTCAACATCATGTGAAAGGAAGATTTATGAAACAATGGAGTATACTAAATGCCTCACTGATGATTGATGACCGGAAATAACAGAACTTTATTCCTAATAAACATTGCTGTTTAAAATTTTGGAAAGTGAATAGGACAATACCATAAACTTTAAATACATATTATTTTTGCATATCAACATCTATAAATATTTAATTTTATTTCCTTTGCCTTTAAAATCTGCTTACTTTAGAATAATCCATTTTGGAAAATTATTAGATGAAAATGGAAAAAGATCATTGGGTTAAATATATTTTTTTCTTTAATAAAATTTAGGTCTTCCTTACATAGCAACTTGAACAGGTTATTGTTCTTCATATTAAATTCCATTCACTTATGATATGACAGAATTCTTGCTTATTATTAAATTAATTATTTTATTGATATGTGTTTATTTATTATTCGATATAAATGACTAATACACCTTTACCCCGCTTAGCGATGGCAATTGGTCCTCCAAAACTTATCGTTAAGCAAGAATATTGTAGACAAAATATGTAATTATAATGGAGGTCTATGGGAAAAAAATTGGTGGGTTCCAGTGATGTAAAATATCCACATTGATTTCCAAGCTCAAAGATTTTCTTGATTTTTTCATGACAATGATGACTAAATACAGTATCTAAAAAGAAAGGTTTTATATCACTAAAAAAAAATGCATATTTTCACTTTAAAAAGTACAAAACAGCAATAAAACTAAATTTGAATTTAAAAGTTTTTATATTCTTCCACGGAAGTTTTTCATCATAATGAAAAAAAAAATCTATACTGAAGTGCTTATTTTTAAAATTGTATTACAGTATATATTACTACTATACATTTATTTTATTACTTATGTGAAATTATTAAGTTAAAAAACAATGTTTAATTATTAATCATCTAATTGAACATATAGAAAAAAAAATCAACTTATTTTCAAAGTAAAAAATCTAACTTCTAATTTTCTAAAACATACAGGTAGGTTAATTTTTCTTACTGTATATTTTTAGTAATGTAATAATGCCCCCCCCCCATTGGAGTAAAAAGATTTTTAATTAAATGCAATCTGTTTTTTTTTAAACTTTTCTAATTTGACATCATTTTAAAATGTTGTTTTTCTTTTGATTTGAAACATCTTGAGTGTAAACAACATGTTTATTAATGAAGTTACAAAATCAATAACTATTTTTACATAATTACCCAGGTGTTCTAAAAATAATATATTGTATTTAAGAAACACACACATGCAGTTTAATATTCATATTTAGTGTTTTCCTGAAAGTTTGTAATGATGGTATTTTATTTGTCTTATACTGTATTTATATACTGGAGTATTTGTATACAGTATTATCAACAAATTAAAAATCCTCCTTTTTCTTTTCAAAAGCTTTATTTTCTTATCTCAATACTGATCTTTTATATATACTGTATATACAGTATTTATATAATACAAAACTCCATGTCAACTGTTTATCTTCATACAGTCATTTTCAAGGATATCTCTCTCCCACTGCTATATTTTATTACTCTTTCTTTTACATTATTTATTTACAAATCAATGTTGAAATGTTGGAGTTTTTGTATTATATAAATATATATAAGTATATGTTCAGTATTGAGATAAGAAAATAATGTTTTTGAAAAGAAAAAGAAGGATTTTTAATTTGTTGATATTATTGTAGAACATATATACATATTTTAAAAGAAAATGTGGATGAACATTTGCTGTGCTATTTATTATATATGATGTATACAATATTATAGATAAAGTACATACAGATATTTTAAAGGTTTTATGAATAAAATATTGTATGTGTATACAATTACAGCAGTCATTAACTGTATACATATTACAATAATATACTTTTGCTTTTAGGTAAAATGAATTTAATATAGCTATCTCTGATATCATCACTGATGCAAAATTCAAGATGGCTGCCAATTTTTTTTTTTTTATTTTTCCCGATCGTTATAGTGAATAATCAATTGTACATCGAAGTAGTGGGTACAAAGTGATGATGGTCGCTATTGCGAAATATCACTAAGTAGTCAATCGCTAAGTAGGGTAAAGGTGTATTCTTGAATGAAAGGTCTTTTCTTTCAATGAGAGGGACTATACATAGATGGTAGGTATTATAAAAATGGAATTCCATAAAAAGAATTCAATATTACAAAAGTCTTCATTTATACTTATATTGTTTAATTTAAATTTACTTAGTGTTATCATAATCTTTGGAATTATAAAATGTGAATTATTTTTGCAATGAACTTTAATTGTAATTAATTTCTTTTAAACTTTTCTCTCAATCAAACTATTTATTATACATGCATGTGCACACTTGTAAGATTGAAAATGCTAATTACAAATGTTTAAACAAACTGTAATTCAATACTTGTATTATAAAATACTATGGAAATATTATTAAACTATTTAAAATGCTTATTTTAATCTAATTTACTTATTTTGTTTTTGATCTCAGACTTTCACATGACCCACAACTATCCACACTATCTCATACTGCTGACACATTTGACCACACACATGTTGAAAAGATAAACAATCACCAATATAATAAGGCAGAATGAATGTTTGTGCAAATGATAAATATTTTTCCAATACATATATACAATTATGACAGATAAAAATAAAGCATGGTCCTTATTCCCAGGAGGCTGTAAAGTCACCAACCAAGGCTGCGGTTGGTGGCCGAAGGCCGAGGGTGTTAAGAATCCCCTGCTTGCGGACCCAGGTTGCCATTTGATGACTTTTTATTTAGGTACTTACAACTGCAGATCACTTTCAAGTGAAGGAAGATTGCAAGAATTAGAAGAAGAACTGTCTTATATTAAATGGGACATTATTGGACTTTGTGAAGTTAGAAGAAAAGAAGAAAAAACAATTGATTTAAAACGTGGACATATACTCTATTATAAAGGCACACATATTGGAAATACAAGTGGAGTAGGATTCATTATAAATAAAAAGTGGAAGAACAATATTGTGGAGATTGATGGTGTATCGGACAGAGTGGCAAGATTAGTTATACAACTTAATAGCAGATACCAAATGCAGATAATTCAGGTTTATGCTCCAACAAGTTCTCATAGTGATGAAGTAGTAGAAGATGTTTATATGGATGTACAAAAGGCTTTTGATCAGAATAAACAACATTTTAAAATTGTTATGGGAGACTTTAATGCTAGAATTGGTAGACAAATGAAAGATGAATTTGCTGTAGGTAATTTTGGTTATGGTAATAGAAATGAGAGAGGACATAAACTTGTGGAGTTTGCAGAAAAAGAAAAGCTTTATATTATGAATTCATTTTTTGAGAAAAATGTTAAAAAAAAAATGGAAGCATCCAAATGAATGTACAGCAGAATTGGATTATATTTTGACTAACAGAAAATACATATTTCAAGATTGTAATGTTCTTAATAAATTTAACACAGGAAGTGATCATCGATTAGTAAGGTGTAAGTTATGTGTTAATGTAAAACTAGAGAGACAAAAATTATTAAGAAAAACAATATTTACAGTTGATGTTCCTAATCTTCAGAAACATTCTAATGAATTTAAATTAGAACTTACAAATAGGTTTCAAGTGTTAGGAGATTTTGAACATGATACAGATTTGAATGAAATTAATATGAAAATAACTGATACACTTTTAAAAACTGCAACAAACATAGCTGGTAGAAAAAAGCAGCAATTGACTAATAAAATTTCTACTGAGACTAGAGAATTTATGAAGAAAAGAAGGAATATGAAGATATACAAAAATGATGTATTAAAAAGAACTGAACATCTCGAATTTTGTAAAATGGTACGGAAAAGAGTTGAAAATGATATAAGAAAGTATAACTGTGAAATAGCAAGGAAAGCTGTAGAAGAAAATAAAAGTCTCAAAAATGTTAAACAACATTTTGGTATTGGTAGGAAATTTATATCTGCAATAAGAAAAAAAGATGGAATTATTACTGAAAAGAGAGATGACATCATGAAATTGGTAGAAGATTTTTATCAAGAATTATATAGTAATAAAGAACAAGTACCACCTATATCTATTACATCTTCCGAATTGCCCAGAATTTTAAATGAAGAAGTGAGACATACAATTAAGTGTATGAAGAAAGGAAAGGCTCCAGGAAATGATGGAATTATAATTGATATATTAAAAGAAGCAGGTGAAGAAATAGAAACAATTTTAGCAAAGTTATATACCAAATGTCTAAATGATAAAGATGTACCGGAAGATTGGAAGAATGCAGTAATAATATTAATATTTAAAAAAGGTGATAAAGAAGATATTAGAAATTACAGACTTATCAGCCTTTTATCAGTTTTATATAAAAAATTTTACCACTCGTCTACAGAGAACTTTGGATTTCCACCAACCAAGAGAACAAGCTGGATTTAAAAGTGGTTTTAGTACAATAGATCATATCCAGGGTATTGAGAGAAGTCACAGAAAGGACAAATGAATATGAGTTGTCATTATGTTTTGGATTTGTAGATTGTGAAAAGGCATTCGATTCTATACACATTTCTTCAGTGGTTAAAGCATTGGATCATCAAGGTATAGATCCAGGATATTGTCATATTTTAAAGAACATTTATAAAAATGCAACAGCAACAATTAGATTACATAATGATACTGGAAAAATCAACATTGAGAAAGATGTAAGACAAGGTGACTCCATATCTCCAAAACTCTTTACAGCAGTGCTGCAAGAAGTATTTTGTGGATTAAAATGGAAAACTAAAGGAGTGAAAGTAAATGGAAAGTATTTAAGTCATTTAGATTTCGCAGATGATGTAGTTGTTTTTGCAAATAATGCTTCAGAGCTGCAGGAAATGTTGCAGGAGTTAGCAGATGAAAGTAGAAAAGTAGGACTAAAGATAAATGTTAAAAAGACTAAAGTAATCTTTAATCGATTTGCTCAAAATATGAAAATAAAGATTGATTATGAAGAATTAAAAGAAGTTAACAGTTACAAATACCTTGGTCAGATTATTAATACAGATGGGAACATAATGGAGGAAATTAATCATAGAATTAAACTTGGTTGGAGTGCTTTTGGTAGAAATAACTTGATACTAAAAGGAAATATGCCTATGTGTTTGAAAAGGATGGTTTTTAACAAATGTGTTTTACCAGTTCTTACTTATGGATCTGAGACTTGGACACTTAATAGAAGAGCAATACAGAGACTTCAGACCACTCAAAGGAGTATGGAGAGATGTATGTTGGGAGTAACAAGAAAAGATCGAAAACGCAATGTATGGGTAAGACAACAAACAGGTGTTACTGACCTTATTGAAAAAATTAAGAGATTGAAATGGAGTTGGGCTGGACATATTGCTAGAAGAGATGATAATAGATGGACAATTGAAATTTTAAACTGGATTCCAAGAGATTGTAAAAGACCCAGAAAGAGACCACATGTGAGATGGATGGATGAAATAAGAAAATGTGCAGGGGTGTTGTGGAGAAGAGAAGCTAAAGATCGGAGAAGATGGATTAAACTTGGAGAGACCTTCATCCTGCAGTGGATTGATAATGGTTGATGATGATGATGATGATAATACTTCATGCTAAACCAGCACTCATCAGTGGGTTCACATTACCATCTCCACACATATACACAATCAATGCTTATATTAAGATAGCCAATCTTCATATTTTAATGGACAGGTTTCAATCCACTCCACTCCACAACTCCTCAGCCATTCATTTCATTGAAAATCTGATGATGGAATGCTCAAAGCCCACATTGGTGCCAACCTTCTCATCCTGTCCAAGTTAACCATAAGGCAATCTGACCTCTCATGTACAGGACATAATTCATTTACATACATATACAAGGTATGGGCAGACCTTACAGCAGTATATTTTAATATATTAACTTTTCTACAGTACAGGCTTTTTCATACCTTCACTCCAATATGTAATATATAGGGGGTACTGCTGGCAGACTTAATCACACCCACATTGAAAAGAAAAATAATCTTGAGGAAAAAATTCACATATTAAAATAGTGTTGTACGGTCTGTCCATCCCTCATATATGTATGTAAATAGATTATGTCCTGTACATGGGGGTCAGATTGACTTATGGTTAACAAGGGTAGGATGAGAAGGTTGGAATCAATGTGGTCTTTGAGCATTCCATCATTAGATTTTCAATGAAATGGACATCTAAAGAGTTGTGGGGCAGATTGGATTGAAGCCTGTCCATTAAGGTATGAAGATTGGCTATCTTACTATAAGCTGAGCGTTGATTGTATATATGTGTGGACATGATAATCTGGTCCAACTAATGAGTGCTGGTTTAGCACAAAATACATATATTGGTGATTATTTATCTTTGCAACATATGATTAAGTGTATCAGCAGTATGAAATAGCATAGATAGTTGATAGGCATGTGCAAATCTGAGTTCAAACTCCCTTCACATTACATATTGGAGTGCATGTATAAAAAAGCCAGTACTGTAAAAAAAATTCATACATTAAAATATAGTGCTGTAAGGTCTGCCCATCCCTCATATATGTATGTAATGGATTATGTCCTGTATATGAAGGGTCAGATTACTTATGGTCAACATAAATAGAATGAGAAGGTTGGAACCAATGTGGGATTTGAGTGTTCCATCATCAGATTTTCAATGAAATGGACGGCTGAAGAGTTGTGAAAGTGGAATGGATTGAAGCCTGTCCATTAAGATATGATGATTGGCTACCTTAATACAAGCTGAGCATTGATTGTATATATGTGTGAAGATGATATCTGGATCAACTGATGTTTGAGAAAATCACCACGAAAACAAGAAAAATGTTCTTGGCATCATACATTAAATCTGTAGTCAGATAGATTACACAAAATAGATAATTTATTGGAATATTGCACATCTGATAGAATGAATTAAAACTATTATAAAAATTGGATGTAAAATAAAAATAAATATTTTATTTTATTTAACTCTTAACTGATATTTGAATTACATGCATGTTTAAATAGATGGTTTTATGCAAAGGCACTTTATATATGTTTTTGAAAATGTTTGGGGATCATTTTGAGACTATGAGGACCAGAATTGGCCATAGGATCTGAGCTTTGACACTCCTGCTGTAACTAATAAATGCATAAACACCTTTTTGATAATTATATGATTGGTTTAAATGAGTTATTTATAAGTCAATTATCTAATTAAAAAAAGCTTAAAGGTGCACATTTTTGTTAGTATTTAAATAAAGTTAAATTTTTCTAAAGACATTCAATACACATCTTAGGTGGTGGAAATAATCCAATATGAAAATACAACCAGAACACCATCATCACAAACCTTCAGAAAAATATTAAAGGTGCACAGTTTCTGAAATGACCAAATTTTACTCAAACCCAAACATTAAATCATAAACATAGCTTGCAGATATGCTAATCACTATACTTAGTAATATATAAGTTACAGTTTAAGATATTAATTCAGAAACTAAATTATATTTGCATTAAAAAGATTAATACAAAAGGATTATTAATAATGAGTATCCATTTTCTATTTTTGAAAAAAATAAGTTCTATAATACACAATGAATATCACTTAAAGTAGAATTAAATATATTAGTAAGAAATTCTATGTTCTAATATTTGAAATTAAAAAATTGTTTTTAATTATATTTGGAAGAGCTTCACAATAGAAATGTGTAATTAAATCTTAAAGTATAGCAATATATTTTAAAATTATTGATTGCAACATATCATATTTTCAAAGAATATAGTCTGTGTATATACTGAACCAGATACCTTCTCCGCTTCAAAAATCAAAACTAAAATGTATATCTAAAAATATTTTAAAAGGAAATAGAAAAGTTTATTTAAAATTTTGTATTTTATTTATTTTTGGTGTAAGTGTACATGCCATAACACACATACTCAATTATATTTTGAAATTATAAAAATATTTTGACTTAAAAGAGTTTTGATTGAGATAATTCCCTTTGTTTTTGTTTTATTCTATTTTAAAAGCAGAGACTTATTTTTGAATTTATTAAAAGTAAAATTTGAAAAGTAAAAACTTAAGATAAAGAATAGCCCTGGTTGAAATTTTAATTAAGATCTAATGAGAGATAAAGGTTAGCCCTGGTTAAAACTTTTAATTAAGATCTGGTGGGAGATAAAAACTAATCCTGGTTAGATTTTAAGATCTTGTGAGAGATAACAATAGTATATAAAAGCTCTTTGTTTTTCAATAACGAATACATTTATATATTTTTATATGCATTAATTATGGACTGCTTATATTGTATATTTGCTATTTGCTAATTACAAATTGTGAATTAAGATTTGTGTATTAGGAATTGCAAATTGAAAATTGCTGGTAGCCATTTTCTTGTGTTACTTGCAAAACAAAAACTATCCTTGGAAAAAAATCTTAAGTATGCAGTGCTAAAAACATTTCAAGACAAACCCCAGAGCTCAAAATTGTGTCATCATGAACATTCCTAAATTGTGTAGTTCGAAACTGATCCTGAAGATTGCCTTCATATTCCATGACCACATTAATGGAGACTGAAAACCACAGTAGTGTACTCTTGATGGGACTAAAACTGTTTGCACACACCATCAGACAAAAAAAAAATGAATCCCTGAAAGTAACTGAACATTTTCATATTTTAACCAGGGTTTAAATCTCTAAGCTTGATACTAAAAAAAAAAAAAAAAGAATGTATGATAGGTTCATTCAACTAAGTTTAGATATTATTAATCAATGCATAGATCTTTATTTTATTATATGTGTTTTTTATGGAATCTATAAAATGCAGAGAATTAGAGTGTATTGTGAGTTAATATTATAATCATTGTATTTCACTATTATTGTTATTAATTGTTGTTAAAAGCTTTGGCAAATATTAGTATTTTTTCTTTCTATCCCTAACCCATTCCCTATTTTATTTGAATTTACTTTAGTTTAATGTGTGTTTGCATTTCCTGCAGACAGTAGATCTTTTAGCTGGTGATATATCAATTGTGTAGTTCTGTTTTTCTTATACGCCGCCGTAGAGATTTTGAGATTTCTTTTTTATTCATTATATTAATGATTAAGAAATCATAATCTTTTATCTTTGCTTGCACAGAGGTAACCTTAAGGGCCATAATAAAAGTGTGCTCTTATGAGTGTTGAGGAACATATTTGTCCTGATGTTTTTTTTTTCAGGTTAAGGAAAGATCGCTTCACACTGTTCGTTAACTTCTGTCCAAGTTTGTCTTTATTAAAATCACTGATTAAAGGAAGTGGAAGTTGAGTAGATAGATCGCTGGCAGAAAGATCATGACAATTCCCTTTAACTTTTAGTTGAGAAAATAAAATTATCGGCCAAATTTGGATCAACTTTTTTTTTTATTAATATTTTTTGAAATTTAATAAAACTTTAAAATGATTAATAATTATATTTGTTTTTGGCTGATGTTGGTTTCTGTGACAAGACCCTTAAATGTCTGAACAATGTTTAAGATATCTTTCTCTCCCTGAGTCTAGCTGGTGGCATTTATTTCAGAACTTCTTGAACTTTTTGATCACCATAAATCAAATTTTATAGGTCAACAGTGGCCTAGTGTATCCTCAATGATAAAAAGAAGCAGAGTATCCACTACAATACATTCAATCAAGCAATAAAACAATACTTTACAATTATTTCTGCTATGATGTATTACTCCAATGACATATTACTCTAAGTCTCAATGTTTAAAATAATACTTCCAAGGAATGTAGGAACAAACTTAATTGACAAAATTTGCCTGCAGATCATGTGGTGTTATTTTAAACATACCACAAACTTAGAATAATATGTCATCAGGAGTCATGGCATATATAATATGAAAGTTCAAATCTAAAAAAAATAATGAAGACTTATATTCATTATGTAAAAATGAAAAAAGATAATATAGTACTAAATAAAACAGGTAATTGTGAGTTGTACTTTTTTAGTATGACACTATGTGTCATCAAAGCCATCCTTCCCCACTCCCGGCATACTACAGTACTTTGTGCCATCATATTCCACATGTAATAGCAAACTTCAAATCTAGAAAAAAAAAAACATGTAATTTCCAATGACGGACAGATATATTCATTATGGAAAAAGGGAGAAATATAAAAAAAAATCCTGAAGCAACAAAGTTTTCGATTTCTGTTATTTTTTAACTAAAAAAAAAAAAAAGCAAACTATAATGTAAAAATAATACCTTTATCTAAAAATGGCAAACTTTAAGTTTAACCTTATATTTTAATTACCTTTTTAAAAAACCCACAAATATAACAACTTTTAAACTGTAAATGTATATAAAGTTCAGCAAAAAAATACAAATATAATTTTTACCACTGTATTTTTAAATATATATAAAAAAATTACTTACAAATAATGTGATACATTTACTGCAAGTTTAACATTATATTTTAAATACTTAAACACACACACACACAAAGTTTTAGCAAAAAAAAACCAATACACAAATATACAAAGCAAATGTATTTTTAAATATAAAACTGTATTACTTATAAATGATGCAAGAGATGTATTATATTATGGAGTGAAAAAAGCACTATGGCAGAGTGAACCATTTAATGACTTAAAATGGAAAGAAAAGGGTTAGTTTATTTGACAAAAATTACTCATGTCAGGATTCTTGGTTGCTGTGATATCATAAATGTAAACTTTGAATAAATATTAACATAGCAGAAATAATACCAAAATACTGAGTAAACTTTTAAAAAGCGAGATTTAATCAAAACTAGCACAATGATGGGAAAGAAAAGGCTAAGAATTAAATACTAATATTTCATTAATTATCAGGTGAATTTAAAGCTAGACATGCACAGACCTACATTTATTATGTGCAATTATGTGTGTGCATGTGAATGAGATAAATATACATATTATATACATGAATTAAAGAATTTTATTTTACTTTAAATAAAATTTACTTTTCAATTGATCCATTAAACATTGAAATCTAAATACTTTAATATTCTTCGATAAATTAAGTTAAAAATACATTTAGACTTTTCTAGTTTTTGAGGTAACCTTTCCTTAAAAGAATAGAAAAAGTTACAATTTGCTAATGGATAATATTAGACAAAAGAATCCGCAGTTGTTACTTGGACAAAAATCTCAAAACAACAGAAACTTAATTATGATGAAAAGTAAAAGCAGAAAATAGTTCGATTTATTATACAATTATGGTTTTAGTCAAGCAATTTTTTTTTTACCTAATAATGCAATCCTGTCAATTTCTCCTCGAACACATATTTATTAGATTTAATCAATGTTTTAATTATGAATAATGTTGATCTAATATAGCTATTACCAATATAGTGAAATTCTTTTTATCTTATAGTAACCCAAATATTTATTTATATATTATCACATGACTTTAACGAATAAGTTATTCTACCATCAGACAGGACAGAATTTTTGGTTTGAATAACATAAACACCGCATTTTAAAATTCTAGAATATTTGTACTTCTTTAACTGCTGAAGCAATCAATAAATTTTAAATTGGTTAGTATGAATATGAGTATTCTTTGTGAATGTGAGCTTGATTAATTAAAAAAAAAATGTAAAAAAGAGTGTAAATCATTTTGGTGTAATTTAATCTAATTTAAATTAGCTTGCAAAGGAAATTAAGTCTGATATTAAAATGACTAAATTACATGATTATAGGTAATTCCTTTGTAATAAAAATATTTCTCTGAAATAACAAAAAACAAAAAAATCCTGTAATCAAATTGATTTTATTAAAAATAATGAGTATTAATTAAAAGTTGATGCAATGAAAAATATATTTATCTTTTTAATATTTTTTTAAATATATCTTCTATTAGTGATTTGGTGCTTGGATCTATTTTTAATTATATATTTCTGATCCACAGTTGCCTTATTTGATAGATTGCTAAAAAAAATATTTATTCTTCTCACTTAGATAATTTGATTCCAAAAATTCTCAAAAAAATAAATTTATTTTTATAATGATTTGTTTACTTATTTAAATTTTCTTTGATTTCTAGTCTATATCTTGAAAATTTTAAAGTTGGTATTACAATTAGGACAGATAATCTATTAATTATCAGCAACTATAAAATCTTATTAATTATTTCTAAGATATGGTCATCAATGTTACTATAATATCATTTTTGAAAATGAATAAAATGAGTTTGGTTGCAGGAAAAAAATAGTTTTGATGTTCTTTACAGTCATGTATTCAATGTATCATCTTTATTGGATAATGATCATAGGATTGTGGTTGTGTGTGTGTGTGTGTGTGTGCATTTAATGAAAATATTTGACTGTTCAATATACAAATCTTCTTAGGCATCTATATTCAAATGTTTTCAATATCAGTTTGCCTAATGGCTAATAAGCTACCCAAAAAATAAAAACCAAGTGATAAAAATTCATAGTATTGCTAATGACTTCAAATTACTTAAGCATAAAATTCCACTAATATCAGTACTTGATCTTAAATTATTTTTTATTTATGTAATTGATAATTTTGCTTTGTTTTTGCATTCAATGATTTATATAAGTGTTTCTCAACCTTTGGGTCATGACCCAATATTGGGTCGCATTAAATTTTTAATGAGTGGCGAATATGCACCAAGAAATAGAAACATAAATATCTGATCGCAAAATTATTTTTACATTTTAAGAAAATATTAGTATTAATAAAAATATTAATAAGTAATACTACCTATGCTTTGTGTAGTTTTCTCAAATTCAATTGTAAATTTGAACATAAATAATCATAATGTTAAATTTCATGATTATTTTCAAAATGTAATGTTCGAAAAATTGCAACCAAAAATGCAACTAAAATTAATGCAGGCAAAGTATCAATCAGTGCCAGTTTTACGCATTTTTTACAGTAACTTCAAACAATATTGAAATCGAACTGATATGTCAAAGTAGATTATTTTTTTAATTTTTCATATGTAACTTAAATGAAATTCTGTATGATTTATTTTTGTTTTTATTTCATACATAAATAAAACTTTATTTGAAAAGAAAATACTTTTTTTTTTGGTAATTAACAAAATGTGTTAAGCTTTTAAATTAAAAATATATAGTTTAACTTTAACTCAACTTTTAAAAATTATTTGTTCATTATAAATATTATCAAATTGATCAAATATATACAGTATGTACCATGCTGATGTAATATCTCTTTTATTTTATATCATAATTTATGTAATAAACATTTGGGTCACAGAACTATTTCAATGAAGTCTATTGGATCTTGCAGCAAAAAGGTTGAGAAACGCTAAATTATACCATTACTGATGTCATTGCTCTATTTTTGTAACGCTAAATTATACCATTACTGATGTCATTGCTCTATTTTTGTAAAGATATTTTATAGTCTTCTTAAGAAGGTCATTAATAATGATTTGGCTTTATTTAATAATAATGTTTGCTTAATATTTTTACTGCATTCAATATAGGATTCACTGTAATAGTATTTATATTTGTGGTAATGTTGTTTTTCTGGACAGGTAATTGTTTTTATTGATTCTAGTTTATTTTGGAGAAACCCATATTGCTTCATTATGTACTCAGTTATGTCTAATTAACTATTTAGTTAAATTCTTATCTTGATTGGTTTTGATAGCTATTTATGCTGTTTATTATCACTGCATATATCTTATAATACTTCTATTAGTGTAGTTGTAATCTTTACACTGTCTTCATTATGTATTATGAAAAATTATACTATTTATATTATTTGTAGCAGTCTAAGATTGAATTATTTCCACAATAGCTATAATAAATATTGCAATTTTGATTATCCTATTATATTTAATTATTTTTATTTTATTTGTTGTTGTTGTATTAATATTTGTAAATTTGAAATGCGGTATGTTCTGCACAAGACTCATTGCTATCTTTTTTTTTTTTATATTTAAAAATTTGGTAGGTGTTATATTTATATGATTTTTCACCCAAGTCTCATTTTATTTTGTTTGGAATAGTAATGTTGATAATAAAAAAATTTCTATTACTTTTTGTTTGTGCTAATTATATTCTAATTTCCACATACTTAGCTCAGGCCAAGTGATGCGTGTGTGTGCATAAATAAATTATAACAAATATGAAAAAACAGATAAATAAATAATTAGATGGATAAGTAGCAGGAAAAGAGATAAGCAAAATAGATTCATTCACATAAAGATATATATATGTAGCAACAATTTATGTTCACTTTTCCATAATAAAAAATTTAATTTGCTTATTTCTGCATTACTTTTCTTGCAATTCCTGTTATCATTAACTTTAAATCAGTACATTTTGTAATCATTTTTTTGATGTTTACCTAAAAGGCTGTTATTTTAATTTTATTCTTTTTGTGCTACTGCTCAATTATCTAAGCACCATAAGGGCACACTTAAAGGTGAACATTGTGCAGTCTTTTGGTAAAATATTTTCTTGTTCTTTAGCTGCTTGATTAGACTGCTCTTAATGATCGGGTTTGCTTCTTTTTTTTCCACTCAAGGTTTAAAAGAAGTTTTACTTTTTTCTTTTACAAACTAAATTAGCTTTTTCTTGAGAAAAAAAAAAGTCTGTGATTACTGCTTATTTATTCATTATGTTATTACTGAAAAGAAAAAAAAAATATGATTGCTGTTTATTTATTTACGTTGTTGTTAAAGCTTATCATTTACTATGATTACTACTGACTATTAAAAAAATAAACTCTTAACATACAGAATGTAATGCATGTTTCATAAAATAATACTAAAAAATTCTTTATTTAGTGATCAATATTTTATACATTTAAATATATACATACATGATCCACTTATGTACTCATATATTTATAAACCTATATGTGAATATACATAACACCTTCATTGCAACCATTGCTAGACTTGACATTAAAAAATCATCTCTTATGATGGTATAACAGAATAATAATACCAATAATATTTGACTCTATGACAAAGGTAGTGATATCCATGTAAACTCATTCTTACATCTCTGAATAAGTACAAGAAAACTCAAATACGAAATTTAATACTATTTGTGACACTTAAGACCATAAAATGGTATTATGAAAGTTTATTCTATATCTTAAAAATAATAATTCTGACTATAATAAAATAATAATAATAATCTCTGATCATATATAATCTATTAAGGCGTAAATGTTCTTAGGAGAACAAATTGCACAACGTTGAGATAATACCTTTCTAAAATATTTCAAATACCATAAATAAATTATATCTTTAAATATATGGCTACATTTGAATCATTAAGCAATAATATGTTTAATCAATGTTTTACTTTTCCATAAAATTAATTTATTTATTAATGTCAAATCGAAATAAAAAAATGTGCTGTCTGATTGAAATGATGATGACAAAATAACAAATAAGAAATGATAGGACATGACAAATAATATTTCAATCACAAATATAACAATTTATTCTAACTGCATATAAAATAATATTAAATGATATGTTGTTTAATACATTTAATAGCACCAAAATTATATAATAAAAAAATTTTAAGTTGAAAAAAGTAAATTAATTAAATATTGGCAGGAGTTTTTTTTTTACATAATCCATTTCTTTTACAAGTGTGAAAAATATTACTTTGGCTCACCAATAACATTAATTGGAAATTAATTTTTCCAAGTTTACAAAATATAGATTAGCCCAATAAAATTTTAACAAGTATTCAAAATATCTTAGGATATCACTTATAAAAATTAACATACCTCATCATCAATATCTTATACTAATGATACCTGGAATATTCCCAAGTTCATTACATATTTTCTAGAATGCCTTAATTTTAGAAGTAGTATAGCCTTAACATTAATTAATATTAAAATGGACAACTTTTAGTTATCTTTCTTTATTATATGGCATATAAACCTCATAGATAAGTATATTAAATTACTACAGACTGTTGCCTTTGGCAGGATGGCTCTGTTGATTAGAGTGTTACCTTAAAATTCAATACTCAAGAATCTAAGGGTCCAGGTTCGAATCCTATGTTAGTACTGTCACTGGTCAAGCCAGCAGCACCTGAAGAAGAAAGGAAAATAATACCTCTCAAAACTTTGTGCAAATACTAACCTGTTTGGTGTATTATTACTAACAGTTGAATGTATTTGGAATATTTAAATAAAGTTAATATTTTCTAAAGACATTCAATACACAAATTAGATGATGGAAATAGTTCAATATAAAAATACAATCAAAAATCTGTTTCTATATATCTCAAACTTCAAACTCATTAGTATCATACAAATTTCATTTTCTGAACAAACAATACATAAATTTATTTTTGAAAACATATGTATATTTTGTTAAAATAATGACAATAATTTATTTACTTTTATTTGTTTGTTACACAATACATAAAAATTAAAATAACTCCAAACAAGAAAGAATACACTTGCGAAAGGAATTATTCATAACAGATTTCAAATTCCAAAATTAATTATAATATATTGTAACATTCTGGATATGCATCAGAAATATTGATTGTAATTATACAGCACTGTTTCAATAACAGCTTATAGCATATTACTAAAAAAAAAAAAATAACCTGAAATTTTAATTTTTTTTTATTAATGACCTAAAACTATGTTTAAAACACTTATAGATAAAATTTGAAGGTTTGAGATGTTTAATATTTTTCTTTAGTGAGTAAAAAAAGGGGGTGGCTTGTCACAGAAGTTGTCAGTTTAGTTTAAATTGATCCAAGTTTGTTTTATTTGTCAGCAGAACAGTATTGAAATTTGTTTAGATAATTCTCTGGTTTATTAGCTTATAATATTTCAATCCATAGTACAAATAGTGCAATATGTTTGGCTCATCATCATAGAAACTGTCATTTCAATCAGATCAGTTTAGTACCTGTAGTGCAGTATTTGTAAATGTTCATGTATGCTTGTGCCATCTTTCAGCTTCATTTTCTATTCATATACATCATTAAACCACCAAATATCATGTCTCATAGCAAAATATTTGATTTCATAACCAATAGCTTGAATATCCAGCTTAAGCACTATTTAAATGAATCAATGGATCACTGAACCAGTGGATTATTAAACAACAATTATACTATTAAATATTTTATTTGCTAAAATAATTATCACTAGTTTTATTTTGTTACTTTAGAAATACAAAATATTTTATTCTTAGTTCGATTTAATTTTTTTTTTAAAAAAAAAGACAACATGACTTTTTTTTCCCATTCTTTTTCAAGATATGAAATTTTCTTGCAATTTTTTTTTTTTGTTAATTAATTTCAGTGCAATGGATGGAGCAATTCTGTTTCTAGATATCTTTGAATTTTCAAATGACCTTGGATTATTAGAAGAACAGATACTTGGGTAATGATTTGAGATATAAAAAAGGATCTTTTTACAAAGATTTTACTTCACTTTATTTTACTTGACTTCACTTTGCTTTCTGATATTATCAATTCTCTCTTAATAAAAGTTTTTATTAGTACAATTTCATTTTTACAAGCTAATTCTTCCATGGTCCAAGGTCTAAAATAAATGTTATTATTGATTTTCTGGATGAAAAACAGCTCAGAACATTACTGGGAAAAATAAGGCAGTAATATGAAAATGTAAATGATGGTAAAAATAAGATATATCACTTGCTTTTTAATTGAATACTTTAAATTCTAAAATCATCATTTGAAATAGCTATGTGTGCTATATTATAAAACTATTTAACTTTAATTTCTAATATTAAAGAAACAATGGAAATGTGTGTTTATATTTTAAAACTATTTTACCTAAATCTTAATTCTAATATTAAAGAAGTAACTGGAATCTATGGATTTTATTATTATTTTGGAAAATCTGTGTTGAACTCTATCATTAAATATGTCAGGGACTCTTTATTAATAATTTTTCCTAACTATAAATGAATAAAGTTTAAATGGAAAGATGTATGCGGATAATTTATTCTAACCTACTTTATTGTTAGTATTGATAAATTATTTACTTAACCATTTTGTATCTAGAAATAAGAAACAAAAAGGAGTGACATATAGTTAATGAACTATTTATTAAATTACATCTAAATTTGCTGATAAAAGAAATGAGTTGAAGAGCATGAAATTGGATGTGAATTTTTTTTATTTTATTGTTCTCCTCATTAGCAGTTGAATTTTCTTATTAAAATATGTTATCAACAAACTTATATGAATTTAAGGGGATTTTATAAACTGATTAGTTATGTGCTTTCTGAATGGCTTTTAAAAACTCACAACAAATGCTTGAACATATTTAATGAATTAAGTAATAAATTATTGCTCTACTTATGCCATAATAAATGTTTATTGCCATAATGAAGAATTCTCATATGTAATATTGCCAGCGTTTTCATTAGCTATTGTTAAAAACTTTCAAATGCTACTAAATTGGATCCAAATTAATATTATTTATTTCTCTGCAGAAACTTCTTATGTGTCTATCAATATTTATACATATACCAATCATCATCATCATCATCATTTAGTACATCACTAAGATATGCCATATACAGATTATGAACAAACTTTCATTTTAAAAAAAAAAATTTAACGATTATTATTTTATTAGCATTTGATAGATAGATTTAAAATTTTATCTTAGGATTTTATTTTTATTATTATTAATATTGCTTTCTCCAAAAACTTCTCAAAGGTATAATACAGAGAAATATTATACTGGATAATTAGTATTATTTTAATATAGTTTTTATCATGTGCTTATATTTCTATATGCACGTATTAGCGATATAAATATCCATTCGCTGTTAAGGAGTGAACAGCTCATTTTTGAAAAGACCTCATTATATAAAATTTATTGTTGATAAATGCATTTTCAAGAAGTTATAAAATAATTATTTCTTAATAATTGTTTACTCAGAATATAAAGATTTGTTGTTTATCCCAAACCAAACTTTTATTTTAATTTTGTGCTAATGCCGAACGCATTAAAGAATTATTGTCTTTTCTTGCTAAAAGTTTATTTTGCCTTGCTTCTTTAATAATAATTAGTACATTTCCAAGTTAATATATTATACTTGTTAGAAATAAGAGATTTATTCATATTATCTTTACAATTTATTAATTAATGTCAACACAGTATTTCTTATCAACTGTGATTTGAAATTGTTTGTGCATTATTATGCTTTTATATACATGTCTGTTATTTACTTTAGCTATAATAATGTTTGAATTGAAAGTAGAACTAATTTAGTTCCCATTGGTTTCAGATGATGACATGCGCCAAAGAGATGGAAAGTTTAGAAATTTATTTAACTGTGAATTTATTATTTCTTTATTATGCTTAGATTGAAATGTATTTAGTGGCTATGCAGGACAAAATTATTTATGTTATAGTATATTATCAGAGATGGAGATAAGCTCTCTTAATTTATTTGAGTGTTTGTGATGAGGGGATTATGTAGTATATTGTCAGGATAGAGATAAGCTCTCCCTTAATTTATTGGAGTATTTGCCATGAGTAGATTAGGTAGTATATTGTCAGGATTGAGAAAGCTCTTCCCTAGCTTGTTGAAATATTTGTTAGGAGTAGGTTATATCCTACAGATTTAGTAGTTGTATTTTATGAATTATTGTATGAGAAGCCAAGTGGGCATTTTCCTTATTTTCTTGATGATGAGACCCAGCCCACACCAATTTGTTTTAAGTCTCAGAAATTAGACTTGGGAGCTATTGTGTATTGGTATTTAAATGATTAGAGTTGTGAAGGTCTTTTATCCCTCATGTGCCCTATGGAATGTTTCCATCATTTATTCATAGCCAAGTATAAGATAATTTGCTGATAAAAAAGGAAAATAAAGATAGAATTGATTTTTTTCTCACAGAACAGCTGAAGCAGAATTAATATTAAAGCTTGGTTGGCCATTGTCATCATCCGTATTATGATATTTATCCCAATTTCATAAGTAAACCAATCGGATTTAGTAATATTAATTATTTTATAACAGATAGCATAATTCAGATGCACACATAAAATAGTATTAATTTAGAAGGTATGGAGAAATCCAGCATACAAGTGTAACTTTTTAATTATTGTTTCTAATCATATCATATTAACTATTTAGACTTTATACCATCAACTCTCATCATGTTCCATCCTCATTTGAATAAACAAGCAAGAGAAAACAAAGTGTAGCTAATTAATAGAATTATTCATTTAATTTATAAAGTATAATTTGATCTGCTACTCTTACTCTTAGATTTAAACCCCTCTAATATTATTCTGATGTGCATTTGAAGTAAAATGTTCAAGAACTTTAGTTTTACTTTATAATTTTAATGCCAGTGCTTAACAGAGTTTTATTTTTCATGAGCATATCAGAAATGATTGACAGCTTGAGTGTATTGAAAATAAAATACCAAATATAGAATAAATTTATATTTAATTATCTTCATGTAGTATTATAATGTTTCTGTGTCATATGTTTATCAGAATTGACTGATAGCTTGAGCAAATTTTGCAAGTGAAATAGCAAGGTTTAGTTTGTGTTATTATTTTAGGACTAGCAATATAATGTTTCTTTAATAAGTCTATCAGAGTGCACTGATAGCTGGCATATATTAAAATAAAATACAGAAAGTTATCTTTATGTTATTTGTTCTTATGTAGACCATTTAACCATTAATGTTAGAATCATCAAAACATGTATATGGTAAACTATAAAACCAAATGTTTATTTAAATTATCTTGTAAATAAATGTTTTATTTATTTAAAGTTGTGTTCAGAATTCTTCTTTGACATGCATTCGTGTTCAATATTTCCACACATGCATACATATTTACATGTCTAATATGATATGATTGCACTATTCCATAATTTAAGGATGAATATGTCCAGATTTGATGATGTTGATTTTCTTGATCCAAATACTTTATGAAATGTTGATTATTTAATGATTCTCTGAAAATTTTATCATTCAGTTATTATTTAGATGATGAATTGAAATCAAAATGCACCCTATTTCTTTCATTATCTAACTGCTACCATTTTATCAGAATAATACTTAATTTGTATCATTAGTTTTATAATAGTAATTAGTAGTTCTTGGAAAGTATAGATTTAAAATTAAGCCATGCAATAAATTAATTCCCTGAGATATTTACTTATTTTTTAGATTAGATGTTAATTCAGTTACTTAGTTTAAATTACTGTACAATTAAAAGTTAAGTAATGTTATATTTTATTTTGTATTTAGTTCTAACTTACTATACAGTATAGTTAATCAACATTACATCTTTACTTTATTAATTTAATTTTATCACATAATAGAGATTATTCAATGCATGTGGATGATGAAAGGAGATGAGGTATAGACTATAACTTGTCAATTTAAATGGTAGAACTTTACCAATTTTAATTCTTTATTTATTTAGAACTTAGTAATGTTTTGTTCCTATTAATCATAATGTTTCCTCCCATGTCTAATATACATTTTGCACTCTATAGGTCTCTGTAACTCCAACTGAGCTAAGCTAAGGTAGAACAGCATTTTAAGAATCTCATTAATAATTTTAAAACAAGATCAGACTAGTAGTTGATTCTATGATCAATAGAATTGGTGCTCCTCCCCCGGATATCTGTTGTTAGGAAAAGTAGGAGAAATGTTGGAAGAGGGTTACAATATATATACATTAATCAAGTGTAGAGCAAATAAATTTATAATGATTAACAATAATAATAAAAACAATAATAACCAAATAAAAAGTTACAAACAATATGATAACAAAAGTTACATTTTTTTTAAATATAGGAAAAAGCTATCAAATTTTAACTATAAATATATATTTATCATGTGAAAAACATACATTGAATAAATTTACAAAGATTAATCCAACAATAATAAAATGGATGCATAAAATATGATGACCAAAGTCACAAATATTTTTAAATATAAGAAAAAAAATATGAGCACAACCTAATGAATAAACAGAAGCAAAAAAAATAAAATAATCTGACACAACTGTAACTCATTTTCTATGACAACACTCTAATAATGCCAAATGAAAATGTTTGGCTGAGGGCATATTAACAATGAAAACTTTATAATATAAAAAATAATGACAATGATATATTTCAATAATTAATCTACATTTATGAAGCTTGGCAACAAATAATATACAAGAATTATCATAAATAAGCTGGGTAATATTTTTCAGATTTTATTAGATCTGGTAGGCCTTCTTTTACTAACTGTAAATTTAGTGAAAGTTAATCAAGCTATGAATACAGAAAATATAAATATTTCGTTCATATTTCTATAAAACATAGCTATATTTCCCGACTAACTGCCCTACCAATTATTTTGACTTACGCTAACGGTGGAATCAGCTTTTTATTTATTTTAATAAGGGCACCAGGATTCATGCAAGAATCTGCTGAAATCCGTCGCATCGCTCATTGTAAATAAAAAAGAAAATGGTTTTAAAAGAAAACTGGGTCATATTTTACCATAACTATAGTTATTTTCTAGATATTATTATTCCTGGAGCCTAGTCAATGAATATTGACAAAGGTAAATTATACATTCAAATCTTAATAAACTAATGTTAATAAATTTAATAATAATCATCAATAACATACAAGGAAAAGTTGTTATTAGAAATAAATGTTTTATTCTAACAAATTAAAAAGTTTAAGGAGAAAATACTAATTAATTGGAAAATACTCATATTAATTCAGATATAATTCAATTAATTAAACATTTAAACAATTAAAGTAATTATGTAAAAAAATTTCTTCTTAAATAATAAATTTAACGTCTCTATCAGGATCCTATTGTAAGATTATTGAAAAATGGTTAGCAAATGCTTCATTTTGTCACAATCAGGAATAGTTAATCTTAACTTACCGGTAAGTTTAGCGAGTTCATGAAGGTTGTAGATTACTATGCATAGTTTTTTTGTGGGAGAATGAGCTTGGCCATCAGTTATAAATTGATCTCAATCTATCCAATTGATTGGTCACAAAAGCTTTTCTGGTGTCCGTCTTCAGGAACGATGTCAGCCAAAGCCTCGATCCACTCCAACATGCAGAATTATTATTTCAACATAGAGTGGTCCTGGATATATTTAAGTTATCCAAGACCAACTAAAGGAAAAACAGACAAGACATTGATCAAACTGGTCTCTTCCTTTTTATACTCGAGGTCCAGTTTTCAGATTTCTGTGCATACCTTTTGTTTTTGTTCGAAAATACACATTGATAATGCTGCACATTCTTTTATATTTTTAAGTTACAAAGTCTTTATTTTTTAGCATAATTCTGCCATCATTAATTAGCTAAAAAGATTTTTCTTTTAGCTTATCTGGATTAGTAATTTGTGTGTCTTTTCTTCTTTCCAATTTTTACTTTTATTTTTAATTAGATAAAAAAAATATGGACGAAAAAGAGATGCTGATGATATTAATAATAATTAAATGTAAAAAATCAATATTCATTTATATATATATATTGTAACTAATTGGGTTACATCACACACACTAATATAGTATATGTGAATATATATATATGCAAAATAATAAAAAAGTAAAAATAAATATAGAATAAATTTTTGTAGATATTTTTCTATATTTTCTAAAATAAAATAATAATAAGTAAAGGGTTAAATAACTCTGGGTTTAAAATAAAATTTCATTATAAAATTAATCTTTTAAAAAAGGTCTTAATAAATATAAATATTGTATTGTTATTATTATTATTTTTCTGACTGTGAAATGTAAAAACACAATACTTGTTTTTGAAATTTTTTTAATTAATTAAAACATATATGTTTCAAAGGGATTAGAAAGATAATAAAATTCTGTTTTTAATCCAGGTGCTGTTATAACACCTCAGATGATTTTATAAAAAGGGCTGATAACAAATTATCTTCAGTCTGGATAGTGATTTTGAAGAGAACAGGTCAGCTGCAGAGTTGGTTACAACATTTTGTTGCAGCTTGTTGAAGTTTGCAGCAGTTGGTTTTAGCAGACTATATAGTTGGCAGAATAGCTACCATGAATTGATATAGCTGAAGGCAGAACAGTAGATTCAGGAGCTACCAATATTTCCTTGCAGGAGTTTGAAATTCACATGGAGAAAATGACCCACTTCTTTGTGCTTAAATTCATAGCCTTAAATGTGCAGAGGATGGGTGATTGCCTGAAATCCATCAAACCAAGAGAGCTGCTTGTCTGGAACAATCCTAGACTGAAAGGAAGACCAACATTTTACATGGATTACATTATTCCTGATTGTGAGAGTCACTAAAAACCAAACTCACCAAGAAAAATCTTCCATCTTGCTGAC
Source organism: Epiperipatus broadwayi (assembly GCA_028023455.1). Classification (NCBI taxonomy): domain Eukaryota; kingdom Metazoa; phylum Onychophora; class Udeonychophora; order Euonychophora; family Peripatidae; genus Epiperipatus; species Epiperipatus broadwayi. Next base: position 1,079,037 of record JAQFVV010012564.1, on the reverse strand, counting down.
GAATTAATTATATGTATGCTTCATCAGATATATTCAGAAAAGCATAGATAAATGTATATATAGCTGGTGAGTTATTTTAAAATAAGTCATATAAAAATAGACAAATATAGAACAATATTATTTTTAAGTTGATTAAAAATCTATATATTTTAAAAGAATATAAAGTAATTTTGCTTGAAATATAATTAAGAGTCAAGAATAATTCATTGACCATCTGATTTTAAAGGCAAAAGAGACGTTTTTGAACAATAATCCTCTTTGACATTTTTTTTTTTTAAATTATATTTAAAAAAAAGGAAAGAATCGATTATTCAATAATTTAATTTAAAAACATTGATAATTAATCAACAAATACCTGTCAAAAATTGACTACTTTTTTTAAAGAAAAAAACAACTTATAAGTTGAAACTAATTTTAAATTACAATATATCTATATTTTGTTTACACATGCATGTATATGTATGAAATTTGTGCATATTTTCAAAAGAATATAATGCTGAAAATATAATATTATTGCTGTTAAGTTAAAATATGATGTAAACATCAGCATGTGCACACACGCACAGACATATGTAAAATTACATTTTGAAAATGATGCGTGAATTTGTACTTTTTATGCTTATGGTGAGGGTATAGTTGAGCAAGGCTGTTTGGATGCAGAGTATTCATGATGCTCTGAAGTATATGCTTGGCACTGCCTAGACTAGATATTGAGCTCCCAGAGTAGTCCAGCAGTGTGTAAGTAAGCCTCATGAATAGGACCTGGGTCTCATGAATAGACCTCACCTATACCCCTAAGTCTCACAGAGATGACCAGGGTTGGTGCAATGCCTTTTTTTTCTGGATACTACTCTTTGAGGATAATCTGTCTAAGTACTTAGAAGGGGCAGTGCTTAAAAATGAGGTATTTTCTCACAACGTCATGGAGCTTTGTGTACTGATAGTCCAGCTTGGCTCTCTGCTTATCATGGCATGGGGAGCTGCAGTTCATGTATTCACTTTTACTATCTCACCTTGCCTACTTCATCAGCATTAACTAATCAAGCAGAAAGACATTTTTAAATTTATATATTTCTTGGATTCTATAAAACAATATTATCTTTTGTTTATTAAAAAGAGAAAAAGAGCCATTGTAAAAGTGAAGCAAACAAGCAAATTATTTATATGTGTGTTTCAGTAAACCTAGTAGGTAAAATGTATTTCATTTAACTGAAACTTTAATCATTTATTGAATCTTTATATCGCTTCAGATTCTGGTAATTATTTTGTAATAAGTCAAATATATCTGTCAATTATATTGCAAATACCAATGCTTGTCACCACATATGTAAAATTTAATCATTTTTTTTAATAATTATTTTATGTTAATTGAAATGTATTCATTATATATTATAAATTGCCTGTCTGTGCACATATATATGTAAACCATAATAATAATTTGAATATATTTTATTATACTTTTTGTAAATTAATGTAACGATTTAAATATTGAATAGTAATTATGTAAATTGATGTAATAACTTGAATTTTGTAGTAATATTGTAAATTACAGTATAATGACTTTTATTATTGGATAATTTTCAAAATCAGAACCCTTATAAGAACATAATCATTTATTTTTTTGTTATTAATAAACTTATTTAATTGTTAAATATGGTTTCCATCATCTCTTGTTCACATACAGTAATAGAGCTTGTGTTCTCTGGGCTAGATTCGTGCACGGATAAATGAAGGTGAGTTTAGTGCTTTGGGCATCCAGAGATGATCAATCATCATCCTGGTTGGTGCAAAAGAGGATACTCTTTAAAGCCCATGCACTATATTTTATTTTAGTTCAGTCTCATTAAAAATTTAAGTTTATAGTTGGCCAGTACAAGTGGCTTGAGCATTGATGATGATCAGCATGTTTTAAATGTCCCAGCATTATTGTTTGATTTCTGATTATTGTATATTTTAATGGATGGGCACTAAGCTGGTGCATCCAAGTTATGTTTAAATAATTGCCCAAGCTGGAAAAGGCTCAATAGTTAGCCTGGTCTAAAAAAGACCCATTTCCAATCCAGTCACAAGGTTGACTGTTGATTCATATTTTTATTGTGCAAATCCAGCCACAAGATGGTCTGTTGATTTTATTCTGATATATTGTACTGATTTGTTTATTGCCATCAATAATGATGATGGATGGTTCTCTTAATATGTACTTATATTTACTTTGACTTATTATAATGCTGGTTGAATTTATAATTATGCTTTAGTTGCTCTTCTGAGTTAGCTGGCTGATCTCTCAATGATCTCACTGATTTTTGGATCTTATGTTTCCCTTAAATACTATATTACTTATATATACTTTTATAAATATTTCATTTAAATGGACTGAGGGTGATGATGTTTTTCCACCACTCCAGGTTCACCTCAGTTCAATTCTACTTTCCATCCACTTATCACCCACCCCATCCCGTTACAATATATATATATTTTAACCTGTACTATGAGCATCTTCACTTCCGAATAGTATACGATATAAAATAAAATGGGTTCTATCTCAGTTAATAATTAATAACTAAAATATTCAGCATTAAAATTAAAATATTTCACTAGCTCAAATTTAAAATACGAATAAGGTCCAGTTTATAAAAATAAATTAAATAAATATTTAATATTTTCATGAGACTTGAAGTGAAAATACAGGTGACAAGATAGATTACATTGAGCCAATATCCCACAGGATACTACCTCAATGGCATAAAAACACTATTCCCCCTTTATTACTATTTCAAATAACAAACTCATAGTATTCTTATAACTTTAATAACTTCTACTCACTAAGATTAAACTAATAATTAAGTCTTAATTTTCTATTTGTAATAATCTAGCTCAATAAAATAATCTCAGGTTCATAAAGTTTATTCTAAGTTAATTTAAAAATACGGTAGTAAAATATGAGAAGGGATTTTATGTCATAATCTACTACACTGAAACTAATAATAATAAATAACATTAATAATATTCTTCATTGTTTAACTAATTCTGTATATCTTTTCTTTTTACTATAATTTTATTACCATAATAAAATAATAAAATAATTTTATACAATCTTATATCTTCATGTAATGATATAATAAATATGTGGTAGCATTTTAATAATCTGACAAACAAAATATGTGTGGCAACTGATAGAATATAATTTAATATAATATTGTGATAACTGATTTATGACCAATAAAATAATGTAAGATTATGATTATTTAATTATAATGAATACCAATAAAATATTTAAAATTCTTAAAATAATTCTCTATTTCTCTTTTGTGCAAAATTATATATTTGTTTCAATTATTATGCATATATCGTGTTTTCATGCAGCGATGTGGACAAATAAATAACTCAGACACAAAACTTTTGAAATAACAAAATTTAACAAAGTTTATTACTAACAACAAATAAATAAACAATTTATTTACATTATTTACAGTGGATATCCTTAACTTTTTTTACTTTAGAGTTTGATCTACCGGGTTATAAAAAAAAAAAAAATTTATATTTCAATTATATCTTCATTTAGATTTAGGACAAAATTAAAAAAAAAAAATGTTACTATTTGGTTTCTCATTATGGTTAACTTATTACAAATATATTTATCTACTTTATTAGCAACAGCATTTTATCCTTAATATTATTAAACTATCCTATTTTAAAAATTCATACTTAGAAAATATTCTATAGAAAACAAAATTTTATAATGAGTATGGACTTCTCAAAATATTAAAAAAAAAATTTCATCTTGCAAAGTCAAAGATGTTACACAAAATATTATCCAAAATTCAGTACTAGATTTTAGTATTTATCACATAATGTTTACTAATCATAATATATTCTTCTTTAAGCCTTACTTTAGTATGATATAAGTGTAATCATCAATATATTTCTGTTAATCAATAAACAAAATATATACTATGCATATTGTTTACATAATTTACTTTGTACTATTGTATTTTAAAAATATGCAATACTTATTTTTCTCTTAAAAAAAATAATACTAAAGCATTTAAAATTATTATCACTTTAAAGAAAATATCTTTCTTTAGATACCTTATTTTAAAAAAGTTTATATTTCATTTCCGAAATAAAATTCAAAATATATTCTATGATTCTTTTCTTTCCTTAGGATACTTTGGATCTTCAATTTTAAGTTATAACGTCCTATTCCTTCTAAGCAAATAAACCAATCTTATACAAAACGATAGCATAACCTAAGTTCTAAATTATTCATCATTTCTCTTAAACATAACTTACTGAACGATGCAGTTACATGAAATAAAGATAGTGAAAACAGATGCATAGGATTAAGGAAGAAAGCTAGAATATTACTCTTAACATATCTCAAAATCATGGCACAGTGCAAAGAGGTATGACATTTACCTGCCTAATATCCTCTAGTACAGGGACGATGTTAAAGCTATTTCTTCAGCTTTATTAGAACATCAAATATTTAAAGAAATATAAACACTGTCCAAATAAAATGTGTATCAGTCATAGGGCTTTGTTAACTATGCAGATATTCACATAAAGACTAAATATTATTTCCATTCCTTATAACATCCTATTTCTTAAAACATCATCTTGGTTTCCTGTTCACTAAGTACTACCAAGCCACTATCTCAATATTATTTCTCAAGATTTTCCACATCTTACATCGATAAATAACTATCTGCATTTACAAAACAATAAATAAAATACATTAATAGTTAAACAATCTAGCTGTTCCACAAGAAAAGTCTGTTTACTTCATTATTCTATATGTCTAATCATATACAATCTACTTAGACAATATTTGAATATCCTAACATGAAAATTTTAAAAGAATCACATAATTATTTGTTATGTTGGATTATATCACTAATAAAAAAAAAAATCGTCGTATGCATATTTCCAAATCAATCCTATCTCATAATGTTTTTTTAAAATGTTGTATGAAATGTGTTACATATAATAAAAAAACTTTTACACTTCATTCTTCCAATTTATGGATGATCTAAAGAAAACACAAAAAAATATACATTATAAATTATCAATAGTTATTATTATTACCAATAACCTTTATCTAGTCATCATGTTCAGTAGGCTTCCTTTATCCACTTGAGCATTGCAGATATAAAAAAAATTCACACTCATACACTTTATATTAAAATATTTTTAGCTAAATTATTAGATTGTTATATTATAAAATTTTAATATTAATAAATTAATGTTTTTATGTTTTTCCTAATCTTATATAAAAATTTAAATTTAAACTAGGTTAACAAAATAAAAAGAATGAAAACTATAATTACATATTTTCTTGATGATAGTTCCTGATAAGTCCAAAATGTTTATTATTTTCTCTAGAGTTTTTAAAAATGTTCTCCTCCAAGCGTGTTAAAGTTTAAAATAAAAATAATTATTAATCCATTTAGTAAAATTTATAGAAAATAATCCTTGGTTTTAGTATTTAGGATGATAATTACTAAATCATAATATTAATTAATCCCGTGAAGCTTCTTAATCTTCTCTACCAATATTCTCTGCATATCCGATGCATCAATCCATCTAATTTAACTTTAAAAAATATTCGATAAACTTTTAAGTACTATTTGTATTTCCATGGATCCATCTTTTATTCAACTATGTGTGCACTTTTTTATATATGTTTCCTTCTTGATACATTTAAACTTTCGTTTGGTATTTTTTATAAATCTCTTTTTAAAAAATAAAAAAAAAAACTTCAAGTACTTTTAAACAAATCTTTTCTAAAATACATTTTAAATAATTCTAATACCGGATATTTTAATAACAAAACGCTTCTGTAACATGTTTTCCTGTGTTCTTTCTTTAATTCTTGAAAATATTTTTTTTTAAAAATGTTATCTTCAGAAAGGATATAACATTTTACTCCTTTGAATATCATATTATATAAAATAATTCATGCAATATATAATTATCTTATTACTATTTAAAAATAAATCTTGGATAAACTTATAACTAATACGTTTCAATACATTTTTTTTTTTTTTAGACTCCGTATAATTTCCGAGCTGTGGTTTTTTATGTACCAAAACAGTTCTCTGGTGAAATATTAATAAAGCGGTATCAATAAATATTCCAAACATTTTTTCAGCATTACAACTTATATCCATTTTATTTCGTAGTATATCCATTTTTTATTGCGAAGTTTAGGTTAAATTTTTAGATAAAATATGACTGACAAGTAACTTTTAAAAATTAGAAAATCATTTCCATGAAGTTTCTAAATTATTATATTTTAAAACTCTCTTTTGCAAAAAATACTTTTAAAATTATCAATTAGTTTTTTGCAGATAAAGTTATAAGAAAGTACTAAAAAAAAATTGACTAAAATAAAAAAATTTTAAAAAAATACTATCTCTTTGAGAGCTGCTAATATACCTTTCTTTGGTTTCAATACATTATTAATCTCCCCCGATAACTTAGTTACGACGATATTTATGGTCTGTAAGAATACCTATTCCTATTGGTTAATTCTTACTTTAGCTTGAGAACAAATTTACATATTTTTAGTTTATAGTAGAATTGAATTTCAAAATTAGAAATTGTGACATAATGAACTTAAAATATTATTTAAAATATTACTTTTAAATAAATTATTATTTTATTAAAACTATTTAAACATTTAAAATAACTTTTAAAACAATTTTAATAACTTATTCCATTTATCTATTTTTATTTAAATAAAATATTTAATTTTTTATTAACTGTATTCATCTTTATTACATCATTTAAGCATGTTATACGATAGTTAACTTAATGTTTAATACTATTTACTTTTATGATAGGCAATAATTCTATCCAATTTTATAATATAACTTTTAAAATATTTTAAACTTTGTTATTAATTCAAACAAGCGTGTGTGTGAAAGTATTAGTATACAAGTCACATGATTAATAACTTTGACAGACAATTTTCAATCTATTTCTCTGCCTAGATTTATATAATTGATACACTTATTATATTATATAAAATAATTATAAAAAATTTGGAAGAACAATTTAGAAAATATAGAATTAGATATAATTTTCACCATCATAAAGTTTATTTTAAAAACATACTATATTAATTTTGACTATTAAATATGATTATAAATTTAAACATAGCATTTATTAAATTATAAGTTTTAAACTATTAAAATCGAATTTTTAAATATACTTTTAATTATTTATAGCTGTGTTGTTTAATATGGCCAGCTTTTACAACCATATGAAACAATATTTTAAACTTTACTTAACTATTTTTTAAATAATTTTATATACTACGTATTCTCTTTAGCTTCAAATTGTACTTTAAAGATATAATTGACTTAATATAATTAATGTATTAAAAGAACATATTCTAAAATTTAAAATTTTTAGTAACTGACTGTTATGAACTATTACTGACCTATAGAAAAGGGCACAATATATATATATATATATATATATATATATCTGATCTCTAGATGGAGTTTACCAATAGCTTTAATCAAGCTTTATTTTATAAGTGCTGAAAGACAAACAATTCAAAATCTCTATCGTTAAGTCTCTATATATTTGTAGTACCAGTCACGTTAATTTTCTTTTCATCACTGAGGGTACCATTAGGTCACTAACTACCTAATATAGAATCACTTAAAATTAAAAATGGGATGGAACTAAGGCAATTATGCCCTATGTCACCTATATTGTTTTTGTTGTATTTGAGAGAAATGAAGAGAGCAATAGAAAGATTTGGAAGAGGGATACAGATACTATTAATAGGTGGCAAGAGAGTATATACATTATCATGTCTTTTATTTGCAGATGACATCTTTTTGTGTGCAGAAAGAGGAAAAGATATGGAAGTTAAGCTGAGGACATGGGCAAGGGTGGGTAAAAAGATGGGGATTAAGTTTAGTGAAGAAAAATCAAAAGTAATGATGATTAATACTGGAGAAAGAGAAGACAAAGAATTTTTATTGGGGTATATAAAGTTAGGTTTGGTGAATAGATATAACTATTTGGGAATCATATTAAGTAATCAGAGAAACTGATTGGATGAATGGGAGAAAAAATTGATAAATGAAGCTAAGAAAAGAAAGGATTAATAAAGAAATTAAAAGTGTTTCCATATAATAAATATAAAGTAGCTAAAATTGTAAGGAAGGGAGTAGCAGTAGTAGGGTTAATATATGGCAACGATGTGTTATGTGTTAGTAAAAAAGTATTAGATTACTTGGAAAAAGTACAAAGAAGTAGAAAGGCATGCATTAGATGCAGATGTGTAGACAGCAAAGGAGGCAATTCAAAGAGAAATGGGATGGTCAAGTTTTTATATGAGGGGTGCAAAAAGCAAAATATTCAGTAGATTGCAGTTTATGGATAATAAAAAAATAGCCAAAATAGTATTTAATTGAGTTATGAATAAAAAGCAAGTAACAAGGTGAGTGAGAAAGGTAATGTGATATGGAGAAGATTTGGATAAAGAATTTGTCAGTAAACTTGTACAAAAGATCAGATGATTGTGTTAGGAGAAATGTTGAGTTATAGTGGTAAGGAATGGGATAGAAGAATAGATGCATTAATAAAGAATAGGGAGTTGGAGAAAGAGAACTAGTATGGAGAGTAAAACAAGTTTAAATATATATATAGAAGTAAATGGAATATTAAGTGTGAGTTAATTTATGATAATAACAATGAAAGTAGTTTACTGTTTAAGGCTTGAATGGGATCTTTAGAAATAGGAGATTATACACATAAATGGAAAAACATGGGTGATTTAGACTGCAAGTTGTGTAAGGAAGGCATAGAAAATATTAGGCATCCGTTAACTAAATGGAAATGCCTGAAAGTAGAAAGGATACAAATAATAAAGTTGTGGAAGAATAAATATAAGGAAAGTGATTATACAGAAAATGAGTTATTGATTTTTGTGCTGGGTTTGGGAAAAGATGAGGGATTTAGATATAAAAACCATGGAGTTAACAATAATTATGTTGTGGAAGTGGGATGGAGCAGTTTATGGGAAAACTTAAAGTGAGGAATGGAAAGGGAAGGTAAAGTGTCTAACAAGTTTCTCTGGGCATAGTTTCTGAGAGATTCCTCATTCCATATAAAAAAAGTCACAATGCATTGCATCACATCATATAAAAAATTTAATTTATGGTGATCCAAAAGTTAACAATGATGGCAATTGTTACCAGCTAGACCCCGAGAGAGAAAGAGATCTTTAACATTGTTCAGACAATTGAGTAAAGAATATATAGACAAACGACTGCTAAAACTAATTCTAAACCATTTTAAAGTTTATTAAATCTAAAGTAGATACTATTCAAACCAAGCATGAAAGTTTGACCTAAATTTCTCTAACGGATTTATCGAGCTGCCAGATAGTGATGATAATCATCAACATCATTAACTCACCTCTGAAGGCTAGAGTATTTTCTTATAATGTTACTATGTTTGCTTGATATTATCAATATTGATACTATCATACTTCGAAATATATTTAAATCACTATATCCACTGATTATTACAACATATATAATGAATTCTAATATAACTTTTATATGTGTTATCCATGAATGTATTCACTTTAATGTACAGTATAGTCAATATGTATGTAAGTTAATAAATAAAATATAAAAAAAAAAAAAAATTATTTTTATATAGGTATATACATATGCTTAATAATGCAAAGTAAATATAAAATTCAAACAAATCTAGAAAAATAATCTGAAAAATAATTAAGTTATTTTATACATTATAAAAAATTTGAACAATGTGGTTATCTTCAGTAAAGACATAAAAAACGTATTTTTACAATAAGATAAAAAATTTATTTCAGTCATATAAAAAATAAATATAAAATTGTCATTTGAAATAAATTAAATGCAAACACAAAGTAAAATAAGATATATATATATATATATATATGCATGCTTGAATAAACTGCAAAATGCAAACACAAAGTAAAATAAGATATATATATATATATATATATGCATGCTTGAATAAACTGCAAAATGGAAAAAATGAAAAATTAAAAAATTTAATTAGATGTCTGGCAGGTTTTTATGCTTACTGCTTTAAATTTTGACTAAATTAATGATAATATTGTACCAGACACAAATGAAGTAAAATTTCATTTGTTCATTATATAAATATATATATATATATATCACTAAAAACCAGTCAACACTTTGATAATCTCAATATTGATAAAAGTTAACAATTTCAAACTATTGTCAAGGCAACCTTCTTTTAATAATACCTTAAGTTCTGACTGTAGAACCTATGTTCAGATTTCTGAGATATTATATTTTAAAAAAATTACATAGTTTATTTTCAACGGAATAAATGCAATTATTATAATAGTGTTTGAAGTGCATCTGTTTAATCATTTAATTAAATTATTGCTGTTATTATAAGATATCAGTTTTAAACAGATTTATATAAGTGAATTTCAATAAGTTTAAGCTTATTAATTTAACTTCTTTATAATTATGAGTGCACAAACACAAATCATTATTTATTTAAAGTATAACTTAATTTTATAAATGTCATAATAAAATATTACCATTATTCTTAAATTAATTATTGCATCTTTTATTAAATTAAAATTATCAGTAAAGGAACCCTAAAATGAGTTGAAAAAGCCTAAGATAGTTTATTTAAAAATACAATTTATAAATGCTAGTTTGATGGTATTATAATCTAGTTCTTACTCTAGAAAATCTTAAAGTTTAGCTAATAATTTTTAAATAATTATTTAAAACACTTATCTTATTATGTGTGTAAGTATTTATGGAATTTAATAAATATTTACAGCACTTTCTTGTTGAAAAATTTATATTTTAATGTGATTTAACACTTTACAACTAAATAATAGTCTGGGAATATTTTTTTAAAAATGTTTAAACAATATATTTTTTTATTACTGTAATAGTATTTATTTTTATTAAATAATTTTAAATGTATAATAATTTATTTCTAAATAATGTAACACTGATATAATATTTAATTATTCTGTCTAGACAATTGAATTAATTAAAGTTCGTTTTTTAATTTTCTGGAATTTTCCAAGTTTTAATTTATTTACTTTTAGAATTTCAGCACAGCAATTCGATTAGGTCGAATATTTATTTGACACCTTGTTGTCAATCACATTCAGCAAATTATCTATCACATGACTTGCAATATCTAAGTCTTCATCACTATGTTTTGACTTCACTTAACTTCATCATCATTTTCTTTGGAATTTTCTGTATTAATTTTTTATAATTATTATTTTTTTTATTAATTTAATTAATATGGCTCACTGACACACTTCATATTTCGCCAAACTTTCACCATAGAAAAATATCCAAATCAGTGCATATATACTTCCAGATAACAGCATGTTATATTATTGCTATATATGACAACAGTAAATTTGTACTGAAGGTATGTGGCATTGATAGAACTTTCATTAATTTCAGCTTGCTTACTTTTATCATATTTAAATTTTATTTTGAGAATAATAATTATTTTATTGAATGCCAGAACTTTTAAATTATTTTTCATTAATTTTGGAAGGAATTTATTTGTTTATTCTACATGAACTTATAAATATTATACTATTTTTTAAATATATATATATTGAAATATTGCTATCATTTTTATAGAGAATTCTTTTTTTTTCAAGTGTCATAGCATCGGCCAGGATGCGAACCCGCAACCCAGGCAACTGCTTGTGAGGCAGTCGCACTGACCTCTCGACCACCAATTTGATTGATAAATTACAACTTTCAGCTAAAATTGTAGGACCCTGTAAATGATAAACTCATAAATATTTATTATCAATTTATAAATGCTTATTTAAAAGTAATTAGTAAAATATATGTCTACTTATTTTTAAATGCTATTTTTAATAATCATTACTGCATTCACATTATCTTAAAAGGAATTAAACATTTGTTTCTCCATTTAAATAAATTGAAAAAATGCCATATTTTAATTATTATGAATTACTTTTAATATAAAAATGTTTTATGAATGAATTAGACATTATTTATGCATTTATTATGAAGGATGTCATATAGTTTGTAAGCTAATAATAATGAATATTTGCTTTATCATAAGATAAAAAATAATATTGCTATGCATTGTGCCAAGTCAATATTTTATCTAGCTTAAAAAGTAAAATATTACATTTACTGTATTCAATACTTATTTAAATCTAGGTCTTTCTTTCTACTAAAGCCTTTTATATTCGTTACTTGCCAGGTTAAAAATATTTTTACCATGGATATTATTCATAAAAAATGTATTTATAGTTTTTCAATATATTAGTCATTGCTACATATTATCCTAATAAAATGTGCTTGCTGTTTCAGGAAAGTTATTATAGCACCTCAATAATTTATAATATGCTTGCTCTTCATTAATATATCGTTCATGAAAGTACCAATTATGTTTTTACAAAAGAAAATACTGTTATCGTTTATTCAATGTGCTACTTAAATCATCTACAATGTTAAGTATTATCCAACATGCTATATATTTAAAAATATAAGCAATACTTATGCTATTTACTTCAGCATTTTACCTGAATTGCTAGAATGGCTCTTTTGGTTATGTCAGTATTTAAATTTCTACTTGCATCATATTCTATTTGACTGTTTATTGTTATTAAAATTTCAATAGTGGCCAGACATTCTGAACAGTCTTCAGCATGTCAAAGTACTCTGTATTTGACTGTATCTTGCTTAATGGTATGGAAAGTCAAGACAATGACTTGATTTTAAATTAATAAAATTGATATAAATATTTAGTGCTAAGATTTATTTATACATGCATTATGTTCATTATTTAGTGTTATGGTTTAATTTATATGTGCAGTATGTTCATTCTTCTCTATGTATTATTTATGTATGATTTTAAAATATGTATCTCATGTTAAGTTTTCAGAATATTAGTTATGTGAAATATTTTAGAAAATATCATATTTGTTCCTTATAGAATTATTTGGCATGTGAATAAATATACAGAATTCATGAAGTGGATGCATAATTTTATTATTATTTTCTGTCACATATTTATATGCTTAGTATAATTTGCTATAATTGCCATACTTTATCAGTTTTACACATCATTTGTCCATTGTTAATATAGGACATAGTAATGCTATTTTTATTTTATACATTGTTTTAAATGTTAGTGAGTTTTTGTTATGTCCTAAGTGATATTTTATTTTATGTGGCAACCCCCTTTTTTGATGTTTTACTCTTGAATTTTATTATTATTATTATTATTATTATTATTATTATTATTATTATTATTATTATTATTTCAAAAGGCATTTTATTAACTCAAGAAAACATTACATTGTGTTACATTGAATTATTTAGCATTATTACATATATCAAGTTGCTCCAGAAATGGATATTTCAACTGAAAAACCATTGTCCATTATTAATTAGTTCATTTAGTTGTAAGAGTTCTATTTCAAATGAGAATATATTCCATCTTTATGTAAGTGTGCAATTTCTTGAATTTCTTCTGATCATAGAGATCTAAGCGAGAACATAGTCTTTATGCTAGTGTGCAATTTCTTTTAATTATAAACTACTATGATTGTGTATGGTCCAATTTTAATTGATTGTTCATTAATACTTGCATATGTCACTATAGTTCATGTTAATGTCTCTCTCTCTTTTTAATTAAATTAATAAAAAGGTTGTAAATTTCTCTGATATTGGTTTAACTGAGTGTGTGATATACTTACAACATTGATGGCTGTTTTAACAGAGACTAAGTTGCTGCATATAAAAGTGGACAGGTAATTAGCCTGTCTGTATTTTGAATGCATGCTAATTTGTTTTTAAATGTAGACGGGTGGTGTCTAGTATTTTTTCCAATCAAGAAAGTGCATCCAGTGCACCAGAATGCACATAAGATGAACGTGGCCACTCTAATGCTGGGTATTGATCTCTCCCGGAAAGCACCAAGTATTTTATTGATCGTGATACCAGGCTTTCTGTATGCATTACACATAATCTGTCTTCTTTGGTTTGGAGCCAAACACTGGTCTAGTGTCTCCTCTGCTTGGTGACAAAGTCCACAGAAGAAATCAATGGATTGGTATAGTCTCTTATGATATAAAAAATGTGTTGTTGGCATCGCAACTAGATTCATTTTGATTATGAAGTCATTTATTATTATTATTATTATTATTATTATTATTAGTAGTAGTAGTAGTAGTAGTAGTAGTAGTAGTAGTAGTAGTAGTAGTAGTAGTATCATCATCATCATCATCATCATTATTATTATTATTATTATTATTATTATTATTATTATTATTATTATTATTATTAATTGAATTGAATTATTATTTCCATTGAAATTTAAAGTTTTATTTTTTTAATCTGAAAAATTATAATTTATAAATTTTATTAAAGATATTGGATTATTTTTTTAATATTTATTAATGTCAATAAACGTTATTTTAATGGTTAATCACTGAATCTGTATTTCTCCAATAATTATCTGCATTATCAGAAATCTATAAAAAATCACACATACATTTTATTATCATTCTGATATAAGAGTATATAAGAGTACAATAAAAATATGACAAAAGTCACATTATTAAATTTTATGTTGCTGATATTAAATTATAAGTACTATATATATTGTACCGGGTTCGAATATGTGAACTCGAAACACCGGCCTCTTAGGCAGAGAAGAACATGCTCGGAGAGTATGTATGCCCAAACGATAGCTATAAAATATATAACTAGCGTTACATTTCCAGGACATAACTTCTTCTCGGCTGTTGAGTTCAACACCACGTTCAAAGGACTTTTTTTTGTTTGTGTATAGACACGGGGCCAGCTATCTATTCAAGAATGAATAAATAATGCACTTTGAGCAATGGCCACTAACTCAACACCTAAATATCCACGACTAGCTCAGATGTTTGTAATCACTAATAGATTATACATAATTAGTGGTTAAAGGAATTGATAAAAAAAATGTAAAAGGAATTTATAAAAAAAATTGATAGAAGGAATTGATAAAAAGAATTGACCGACAAATAAAGTTTAATTTTAAAGATCATTTATTAACTAACATTAATTTACTAAATTTAAACATCTTTATAATTTTTTAACTAATATAACACACGCACATTTTAAATTAACATTTCTAAACTAGTTTAAATATTCTTGTAGATTTTAATAATAGAACACTGGTATTTATCTAATTTAACTAATAACACTGATATAATGAACATGCACATATTAACTCATACACTCACATATATAATAATAAAGTATTACATAGCATTTGAAACTTAAACACACATATCAATAGTTCATTTTATGTATGATATAGATTTCAAATTACTTGTCTCTGTAGGATTTACGAATTACAGCGGTGGCTACTATATATAAATGAGAACAATAAAATGTTTTACCTAGGATTTTTGGAATGTGGACATTGCTTGTTGTTGGCTGCTTCTGATGGAGTATATCTAACCAGATAGATTTGATGTTTCTTGAAGAGATTTGATGCTAATCCATTGGTTTTATTCCTGGAAACAGTTGAACATTGGCAGAGGATTTCTGAGCTGATGTGCAGACATTATTTCACAGGTAGGTTTTGATGATCTTGTTGGAATAAAGGGCTGAAGTAAAGCGTATATTCCCAAAAGCTGCTCAACACCGCATTTCTGTTTCTGGATATATAATATAAACTGCACTGTTATCTGAACCGAAACAAGACTGTCACTGGAAACTAGGCTGAACTAACCTCCGATAAAAATCTGGCTATTTATATACGTGAAGTGTTTTTGTTTTAATATCCTCCGGCAATATGTGTTATCAAAATTCCTAATCCTTTGACAATGTGTTTTTGAAAATTGTTTAATTAGTAGTAGCTTTCATAATCATGTTATTTTTATATCTTTAATTAGTAGCCCACCGCTGGTGTGGTTTTTTTTAAATTGTTATTTAACTTAATAGCCATCACTGTGTTTTCCAAATATAATTTCTTTCTAACTTTCATTTATATATTTTTTAATATTATTCTAACACACATACATTTATTTACACTCGCACATACATATATAATTTATTATAATGAGCTCAAATGAAAAGAGATTTATATTTTTTAAAACTTTAAATTATTTATTTTTATGCATACTAACTAGAAAAACTGTTTACTTCCCTTTATAACACTTTTAGTTTGACCTTTTCTAGTGAAACACCCCTCTCCCCTTCTGATTAATTTATTGTAACTTTTATTTCAAAAACTTTCACAAAAGATTTTTATTTTAAAACTCTGATTTTTTAATTTTACTTTTGACAGCAAACTGATTTTGTTTACTAAAGAAACCTTTTAGATTTTTATAAGTTATTTATTATTTTTAATATTTTTTTTTTAAATTAAAATTAATATGTGCCAATTTCTATATTGGTACATTACACTGCTCTCCCTTTGAGAGTAAAATGCATCTATTTTTGACCATTTTATCTCTGACAAGAATATGAAATATGATTATATATTTAATAAACAATTATCTTTTTTGTAAACATGGTCTAAATCAATCTATCACATCAAGTTAAATGTTTGTAATGATCAAAACCTTTACTTACATCAAAATAAACAATGAGATTTTTGAGCAAGTGTAGTCAACAAATTTGTTTTGATAATTCTAGAAACAAAAACAAACACATTAAAGCTTATTATAAAATTCTAAATGTGAGACTTTTTTAAAAAGTGATATTACTTTTGTAATTTTTAAACATGAAGAACATATATTTCAATGAACATGAAATAACAGTTCTTTGGTATTATTCCTGCTGCAACATATTACTTGGGTGATGTTTTCATCAAGTAATATTTATTCAAAATTTATGGTTCTGATGTCATGGCAACCAAATCCTGGCATGACTAATCCATATCAACTTTTCACATATATACATGTAAACAAGTTGTAAAATGTGTTGACCTGCAAGATTTTGTGCTATAACTGTGACTTTTTCCCCCACATAATGTAAATGTACCACATCATTTATAAGTAATTTTTTTTATTTAAAAGCAGTGGTAAAGAAAGTTGTTATATTTGTGTTTGTTGTTTTTGGTTTTTTTTTGGTAAACTTTATATACATTTACAATTAAAATGTTGTTATGTATATGTGTTTTATTTTTAAAAAAAGATATTTAAAATACAAGGTTAAATATCAGAGTTTGCCATTTTTAGATAAATGTACGACTTTATCTTATAGTTTGTCCTTTTATTTTTTAGGTTTAAAAATATGGAAATGTATATTTTTATTTGTATTGGGATGACTCTTAGGTACCATATAGCTGAGACTGACTAGCATATCCCAAAAGAAGGGTTTTAAAATGCTTCCAGCACTTGATTTTACCTAACTACATGAGACTATAAGAGCAAGTATATTTATAATACATGTATATAATTAATCTACATTTATGTAATACTATTATATTGTAATTAAAATGTTATATGGTAGGATATTGAGAGTGAAAACAAAGCCAAATAAACAAATTAAAATAACTTGTTTATTTACACACACAAAACAAAAGTAAAATGTTAACATAATATTCAAATAAAAGTGAAATAAATTAATTATGGTGTTCTTTGCTAAGGATTAGTCCATTTCTAAAATAAGAATAAACAGCCTAATTGCTTTTAGTTACAAAGTTTCAAAAAAATAACAGTTTATCTAGATACTGAATTTGGTATTTTATATTTACCTAGGTTTTTGTTGTAACTTCATTTCTGGAGTGATCAACCCTCTCCTCATCGAAGGTAATGGATTTCATTGGTGGCATTCCTAGTTCCTTTTGGCAGCTGTTTGTTCCTCTAGTCCAAATTGGCTCATATTTTGGTCTTATTCACAATAACATCTATATTTACATGCATAGATCTCAGCAATGGTAGACAATGGTCTTTATTATGTGTCAGGTATCAGATGTTGAAGAAACCAAGTGGTGAAACTGGAATTAACATCCATCTATAGTTTAGTGTGCATGGTATAGTTACTATGTCTACAAATATTGCTATACATTCATAATTGATGAATGGGAAATTTTGCATAACAAACCAGCAGTTGAATGCTAAACAGAGTAGTGAATGAATAATAGCAAACTAAATGACAGACTTAATAAAAAATTCAGTAAACTGTAGATTTCTCATAGCAAGAATTATCAGAAGAATAACACAATAGGCAATTTGTAGCTTTTATATCTTTGTCATCCACTGTGATCACTCATATTATTAATTAGTTTTCCAAATTCTTTTAATTAATTAATCTTCTAAATTTTTAATTACAATTGGATCAAACATCAAATCAGTTTTGGAGATACTAAATTTTAACCAAATTCCTTCAGATCGGATATTTTTACATGTATTAATCTTTAATTAGATTGTTAATTATCTAATTCCAATTATTGTTTATACAATGAAATTCTTTCAAAATGAATTTTATAATTATAGTTAAATTTCTAATTTATTCTTTTGTTTTTTTTTTTAAATCCATCTGAATTCTTTTTTCTTTTTTTCTCAGTTAACAGAGAGCAGATAAGTGTTCTTTTAAATATTGAAATTAAAAATTCCTACATTTTATTGAACATTACCCTGCCTTTTGATTTTATTTTAAAAATATATATATTTGTATTTTTACCTAATAAATTAACTGTCTCTTTTTTTATTTTCATTTTTAAAAAAAATATATATTATTTTGTTTTTTTTTCTTTCAAATTTTTATTTTTAAATCATTCTATGTAACACATGTATACATATGTGTCACAATCAATATATATATATATATATAACTAAAGAATATAAAATAATTTGAAACAAAAAGAGATTTGTGCAAGAATTAATTACTCACACAACCATTAAATTTCAAAATAACTACAAAAAGAAAAGAGTATATATGCATTAATTATATACAAATCATACTGTGAGTAAATTTACAACGAATAATAGAAAACAATAAATTATAAATATAAAAAATAGCTATCAAAATTAATTGCTCAAAGAATATAAATCATTGCAACAAATGCAACTGTTAATACAAAAGTGTTACATATAATACATTAACCAAAGTTTCAAACAAACAACCACTGAATAGAAAGCAACAAAAAAATTAAACAGACTGATACCATCACAACAGAAGTGTCTATGATTATTTTCCAATTTAAAATTTGGCAACATTAACTGGAAGATTTTAGCTAAGCAAGTATTCAGAATGAACACTTCATGACATAAAAAGAAACAATCATAATCAATAACAATAATCACTATATATTTATAAAACCTAACAACAGACAGAACAAAAGCATTATCATAAATAACATGCACAGAAGTCAATGTAAATCTATCAAAAATAATGTGATATATATTTTCAAGAGGCATAATAAGGATAGAAAGAAAACAGTATAATCACTTCAATCATAGATACTAAAAGACAATGCACTTTGATATAAATAAATTATCAAGGCAGACTTAGAAAAGAATTTGGTATTTCACTAAATAATAAAACCAAATTTAATCTTGCATAATGGAGAACATGAATAATCAGTATGATTTTAACTGATAACCTAAAATCATAACAATACTTATCAACAAACCCAATATTACCCCAAGTACTATTGCAATAAATCTTATATTGATTACAAATAGTGGCAATAAGTGAATATGAAAAGTATTTATGAGAAAAGAAAATAGCTTTTGTTTTATTCTGATTGATGATTAAACAGTTTAGTTTAATCCAATTCCTAATTAATAGATCAATAAAACAGGCAAAACTCACTATGTGTATTGCCACACACAGCAAGTTAGAGTAATTAATCGATGCCAGAAGGCTTTTGCATAAAATACCCATCTATTACCTACTCATCCAATATCCCCAGACTAGTTTCTGGCTTGTGGCCTTCATCAGTAAGGAGCCTTGGATCTAAAAGCACTGCACCTAGAAATGGTGATCACGTGATGTTTATTAGCTTAATAGATCATTATTAATCAATAATAATAATAATAATAGTGATTAAAAACTGGCATACTTATAAATAAATGAATAATTTATATTAATGATTTTACTTATTTAATTTATTGCTGCTGCCTTATTAAAGTATACAGTACATATAAAGCCAATATCCTACTAGAAGCTACTCACAATATAACTTTAAAAAAATATTTATGAAATTCAAATATGTTCCCTTATAGAATACACTATTTTTCAATGCCATATTTTAACCTCTTTTGCAAATCATTTTGTTTGAGTGACTTCAATATTTTATTTATTTCTACTACTCCATTATATTATATTCTCGGTTATGATCACGGAATCAAGCATTTGATAATGTAGCTCTCTGGAATATATTTGAAAGAATATTTTATAATAAAAATAAAATGTTTCTCTACAAAAATTATGATCAAATTCATCAAAACATAGTTTTTAAAAAAAATGTCACTAGTAAAGTCACTTCATATTCTCAATCTAGTAAAAAATATGATTTAATAAATAGTATATTCCAGAGCATCATGTCAATTTGCAAACTGAAGAACAAACTGATTAGTCATATTATAAAACAGCAATTAATGAAATTTTTTCCAATGGCTTTATATAATACCAGTAAGGATTATGTCTCGCTTTAATACAATAAACTGGGCATAATAACAATTCCATATTCATCTAATTTAATTGAGGTAGCAAAATGACATTCAAACTAACAGATACTAATATATTATATTTAATTCATATTCTTAAATAACAACTATTCAAATTATATATTGCTGAAGATCGATAGCATTCAAATCATTAAGTACATTTGGTGATTACAAAGTATTAATAAATAAAATTGAAAGAGAAGCTCTCAATTTTAATATTCACAAAGATTACAGACACTATTAAAATTTTAAATGCATCGATAACTTATTTCAGATAAAAATTAGCATCTAGTTCAATCTGTGTACGTACTCGACAAGAAATTATTTTATGTGGATGACTAAAAAAGTTTTTTGTTTTTTTTAATTTGTGAATATCATATTAGATTTTGAAAAATGTGACAATGAGAAGATAGGAGAAATAATTTTCGCAATTTTAATATTTTTTTTTTTGCCTCACACCATTTGTATCCTAATACACCGACAATATTTTGTATTAATTCACAAATTTCTCACATAGTGGTGCTAGCAGAAAGTGAATAAAAGAAATGTCTTCAATGAAACAGCTAATATAAATGATTATGATTCAAGTATAATATTAAAATAAAAAATTCAAATATACTGATTTATGATTTATAAAGTTTTTTATTACGAGCGCTTTATTCCAAAAAATAAATTTTTAATTACATATCAATTTGCTTTTTAAAATATATCTAATATGAATATATATCAAATTACTTATAATTCTTATAAACATCGTAAATAAAACTGTTAATTTTAATTCTCAAAATAGATTTAAAATCAATACTTTTATTGCAATTGTAAAACAAAAAATTAATGCTAGTTATGATGAAGTTAATAAAAAAAAATAATACAGATAATAATATATACATAAGCATAAATGCAATTACTAATTTAACTCTTTATTGGCGATAATCAAAATGTTTTCTATAGAAAATAAAAAAATACTAATATTTTCAAATAAATTGTACGCGTTATTTCTATTAATCAATATAATTATTTTTATATATGTAAGTTTATAGTACTTGCTTAATTAGTGCCAAGTTTTTTAGTTCCTCCCCATCGCAATTATTTAAATTTTCAAATTAAATTTTGTGGTCACTGCATTAGGTATTTACTATTATTATATAAAGATTTTTTTCTATCATATCAAAACTATTTGTAAACTAATTAAAATTACGACAATCATAGACACATAAATCAATATAAAATATTGAGAAGGTGGGAAAAGAGCTGATATGGAACAATGAAATAAATATGGATTCTCTCAGAATAATTGAGGAAATACAATTTGCGATCAGGGATATACTATCTATCATTTCTTCGAGTTGAGAAATACTATTCAGCAGCCATATAATCCCATTTAAAGATTTTTTTTTAAACGACCCAATTCACACACACAATCTTCTTAAAAATTTAAACAAGATTCAGCTGAACAGAAAATTTTCTTTAATTTCATCTTTTAACTATGAAAATATTCATTATCATATCATACATATGTACCTGTTTAAAGCCAATAAACATCACACGACCACCACTTCTTATGCTTGTGTATAACTGTTGTTAAACAGGCAAACTCACTATAAGTATTGCCACACAAAGAAAGCTAGAGTAATCAATGGATGCCAGAAGGCTTGTGCATAAAATCGCCATCTAGTGCCTATTCATCCAATATCTCCAGACACTAGTCTAGGGATATTAGATGAGTAGGCACTAGTCTGGGGATATTGGATGAGTAGGCACTAGATGGGGATTTTATGTACAAGCCTTCTAGCATCCATTGATTATTCTAGCTTGCTGTGTGTGGCAATATAGCGAGTTTTGCCTGTTTTATATATGTGTTTACAAGTACTTTTTTTTCTAATACTATATGGTAAATTTAAAAAAATGAACTGCTTAAAAAAATTTTATTTATTTTTGCAATTTTGATTAGATACAAGAAATCATTTTCAAAAAGCAATAAAGAGTAAAAATATTTACTACTTCTTTTGAACAAATTGTCACTAGTGAACTTTTTCAACACTACCCCTTCTTTGTTGTTGTTATAATTAGCTAATAAAATGTCCGACCTCCTATCATAATTAATGGACAATTAACAAGTATTGGCATCTATTTTTAGTTCAACAAGTCTTCCATAATCATTTTATGATGTAAATTGGCTTAGCAGCTTATCAACATTTATTATGATCTACCTGATTTAACACAGTGATAGAATAGTGAATTTAGATCTCAAAACCAAAGATTGGAGATCTACTTCCTCCTTCACTTCGCATTTTTCTATTCTTTTCCAAATTCTCATTTTTGAAATATTGGGGGAGAGGGTTGTTCCTCTGTTTTTCATTAATTATATATAGTTACACTACAAACAAAACATTTACAAGCCTCTTTCTTCATGTCATTACTCTTTCCTATGATTACGCAAGCTGTTAAAGCAATAAATACTCCTTACAATAGTACAACCCAGTGCAGATCTCAGTAATCAATGGATGCAAGAAGATTTGTACATAAAATCTCTTTGTAGTGCTTACTCATCCAATATCTCCAGACTAGTTTCTAGCTTGTGGCTTTCATCAGTCAAGAAGTTTGGATCTGAGAGCACTGCACCTAGACCTTAGGATCGAATGCGACTCTCCAGCATCCGCCTTCTATCTATTTAGTTAACTATAAAGCTATGAGTCAAAAGATTAAAATATAAAAATGTTTTTAGTTATCTAAATAGGTAAAAATTAGCTGTTGGAGAGTTTCCTTAGATCCTAAGATCTAGATGCAGTACTCTCAGATTCAAGATTCCTTACTGATGAAAGCCACAAGTTTGAAACTAGTCTAGAGATATTGTATGAGTAGGCAATAGATAGGGATTTTATACACAAACTCATTTGCATCCATTGATTACTAAGGCTTGCACAGGGTGGCACTAGAGTAGGGAAAGTTTGCTACTATTTTAACAGCTTGTATATGTATAGAAAATGGTGATCATACGATGTTTTAGTGGTGTTATACTAATCCTGTCTATAGGATGATGGTAACTGTGGTTTTTAAAAATCCTGACACATCAAAGTATATAGATTGTGAACTGTATTCAGATATATATATGATTATACAAGCAAATGATCTTGGATTGAAAACATTTTTGTCCTTCATCTTGCATTCATAGTTTTATGGTTTACTAAATAAATAAAAAAAGTAGCTACTAGAGAGTTGCATTAGATCCTAAGATCCAGTTGCAGTGCTTTCACATCCAAGGTTTTTTTGGTGGTGAAAGCCACAAGCTAGACGCTAGTATGAGGATATTGGGTGATGAGGGAATACATAGGGATTTTATGTAGAAACCTTCTGCATCTATTGATTACTAAGGCTTGCATTTGGTGGCACTGCTATATGGAGAGTTTGATATTGTTTTAAGACTTACATTTAACTTTAATGAATCATATAATAATAAATCACTCATTATAAATCTGTCATGCAATTTCCAAACTAATTTATTTCACTACCATTTCTATCATCACTTATCTAATTATTCAAGAATTTAAAAACATTACAACTTCTACATAATTTCCTTCCCAATGTAATCTTCTCATCTCATCTCATCACACATTTGTAGTGCTTTATAATTTTTGTAGAGAATTTGATTCAAATCTTCTATAAGTTCTATCAATCATACACAACTTTTGTTAAATCCATCCCCACTATACATATCTATTTAGCATATCATCAGTAAATATAATATAAACATCACATGATCATCAGTATTTATGCCCAATAAGAATTATACTATTACAAAAACAAAGACACCAAAAAGTATGGATACTGAACTATGTTCAGATCTATATGATTATACAAGCTAATTATCTTGAATTAGAAAACATTATTGTGCTTTCATTTTGGACTCAAAGCTGTATAGTTAGCTATTAAGGTAAGGGGTGGCTGCTGAAGGGTTGCATTGGATCCTATGATCTAGGTGCAGTGTTCTCAAATCCAAGACCTCTCACTGATGAAAGCCACAAGCTAGAAACTAGTCTGGGGATATTGCATGAGTAGACACTAGATAGGGATTTTATGCACAAATCTTCCTGCATCCATTGATTACTCTGGCTTGCACTGAGTGATGCTACTGTATGGAGAGTTTTGTTTCTGTGTAAATATAATATACTATAGTAAAGTCTTCAATCATTAATCATAACTCCAAAATTTTCAAAATAATGTTTATTTAACATTAATTTAAATGTATATTAAATAAGATAAGAGGTAGGCAAAAACATTTATTCTTTTAAACCTCATTCTGATTAATATTTAATAAAGTAATCCAATTCTCTCAACCAAATGCTTTTCCAAATTCAAAGAAGCAAATATTATTTTCATTAGCTTTTCCCAAAAATATTCTCATCAATTTAATTGCATATCATTTATATTACTATATTGTAACAGAAATGGTTTTATCTGCAACATTACAATTCAAGCAGAGAGCAAATACAAATACGAATCTAACTTTATATCTGTACCCTTGATCGAACCCCAAAGCAATACAAATATATTACCTTGACGTTATCTTTCCCGATCATGCACCCTTGACTGCTCTACAAAGAAAACTATTCCTAAGAATAAGTCAACAAATGCCCAGCGCTTGATATATATTTTTAAATTTTGAGATTACCACAATACAAGCAGCACAACAAATATTTTTTTAAAAATAAATCATTAACTTTTAACCAATAAATTTGACAGATTTCTTTCCCCCATAGCTTGGTGACAGAAGAATAAAGCAAGTCTACACAACTTTTATGAATAGGAAGAAATATTTGATAACACACACACACACACTAACATTATAATAACAATAAAAACAAAATAAAGAATACATCGAATATTAAAGTGATATAAATAGCTCTATCTTGGAATTTTTATATACAGCAGTCTGCTATCTTCAAAAAGATTATTCTTTTCAAAATTAGTTCTTATTATTTAATTTTTTTTTTAATATTGAGAATTTAAACAACAGAAAATGCATGCATGAGCATTCATTTGCTATAGCTAAACATTTACCTAGGATTTCTTCTGAGCGTTCTATACCATTTTGTGGGAGTTCACCCACTTCTTTTGTAGAGATGGTAGGTCCTCCGCAGACTCTTCGGCTGGATGGGTCTTTTTTTTTAATATAATTTTAAATTGCTAGTTCTATTCTCAGTCCTAGCTTAGTTCTTCTTGGTTATTTAATTTCCTTTTTATATCTCTCAGAATACAGAAGCTATGGTCTATCTGGCAGGCAAGGCCCTGATGTTATTTCATCGTGAGTCAGTGGTCAGGCAGGTCAAGCATGAAGCCACATCCCTTTAAAGCCACTAGCCACACATTTCTTTTATTTATTTCTTTGCTGCTGATCTCTCTAATTCTAAAGCAGTAATGGTAATCCTAATCTCCTTCCTTTCTTTTTTCTTTATAATTAAACATTTTACAATTTCCAATGAATTATTATCAGTGGAAAGAATGTATAATTATAAATGAAACTTTTTCCTTTAGATTCGTTTCTCTATTGTTCATGAAATGTAATTACTTGAACATATTTTAACACCTTCATTTTGTACAAATATATTATTTTACATGATATTTATTTTTTTTATTACAAGTTTATAACTCATTTTAACTTCTCTTTCTTTGATAACTTCTAATAGTAATATATTTCAAATGTTCTTTCCTTATTTCATTTATTATTATTATTATTTTAATCGTTATTTCAATCGTATTAATTATTATAATATGTAGTTTAAAGAGAGAAAGAGATGCCTTTCTTTATGCACCCCCTCCCCATCTCTTACAATAAAATCAGAAGTAATTTTCAAATATTTAACTAACTCGTAGTTTAAAGAGAAAAAGAGATGCATTTCTTTATGCACCCCCCTCCCCTTCTGGCAATTAAATTATTTATCCTTGTTAATAGGTATATACATGTGATGATGACTTTATGTGGGTGTCACAACATAAATGTGAAACTTTGTTTGTCTGTTTCTTTATAACTTTATAATTTAATAAATTATTGCACCAATCTTGAAGAATCTTCTGTGATTTTTTTTGTACAGAATTTTACTAGTACACCTGATCTCTTTTTACGTGGACTTATTTAACATGATTTTGAAGTTACACGATTCAGGTTTCACCGGAAGTCAAACTCCGATAATGTGCTATTACTTTAAATAATAAATTTCACACACTTATGTTATATTGAAAGTAATAGCACATTATTGGAATTCGACTTTCATCTTAGTAATTTCAATATTTTCAGTGCTTTATAATAGTAAGATTTTATGCAATAATGAAATTAAAATCATGATTTCCACATTTTATGTATACACACATTAAATTTTACAAGATTATAATGTAAACTTGTTCAAACATTGTGCATGTTAATTTGCATTTTAAATCACATTCTGTTTTTGCTTTTTAAAAAAGAATGTAATCAATTATTATTTTCTTATTAATGACACTAATCATTAACGTGCTCTTAAATTCCAATGAGAACTAAATGGTTGTGTGTCTGGATATCGCGAGCTTCATAAACAATTAATAAAATCATCGTCTCAAAGATTAATTACTAATTACGTTGTCACCAGAAAATCATAATAATTAAAACGTGTATAAAAAAATGTCAATTACTGTACTGTAAATTATGCATAAAAATATATTATTTTGAATAAAATTAAATATTATAGTTAAAAAAAGTTTGTCTTGTATCATTATTTTTTCAAATTTGAAATTTTTTATTAGTCATATTTTATTTCATTTGCGCGAATTTTAAAGTAATTTTATGTTGGTGCTTTGCTTTTATGCGAATTTTGAAAAATCACAGACCGCATCCCCCTTTTTCAATGTAAGTTACGTCTATTTTTGCGCGATTTCATTTGCGCATGTTTTCTGAGGAACCTATCTATTGCATAAAACGAGACCCAGGTGTATATAAATTTTTACTTTTTTTTTTTATTTAAAAAAAAAGAGGGGGAGGGGGGGTAATTTGCTATACAAAACTGCATGGGAAAATCTATATCATAATTGTTTTTGAAAGTCATCATAAAAATGCAAAAAGAGGGGAAATTTTATGGAGCTAAATAATAATAATAAGTATAGTTTTTAATAAAGCAAGGTAAAATTTGATTTCGTAAATATGTTTTAAATTTAAATTGTGTTTGTACCATTTATTTAATTTTTCATTTGAATAATGACAATTTAGATTAATTATAATAATGAATTTCCAATATTTGATTACAAATATAATGTATATAGTGAACTTTATATATAATTGGAGATCTGCACACAGACTTTCAAGCATATATATCAGTTATATAAGATAGAGTGGATAACAGAAGGAAGCTTGAAAGTCTGTATTCAAATCCCCTCTAATAATTAATTTGATAAACTTTTGGAATATTTCGCACATGAAAAAGTAAATTTTAAAATGTCATGGGTGAATCAAAAGAAATATTGAATTTAATAAACTTTTACCATTTTCTTTTAAGTATATTCTTATATGATAAATCAAGAAATCTTCTGTGTAAATACTAAAGTATGAAGAGATAGATATTAGTTTTTGCTAATCCAGTAAAAATTTTATTGAATATATCTATTTCAAATTATTTTAACTTCTTTGGACTATGTATTTAATTTCTTACTTGCATATATTACAATGAGATAAAATTTTATAGCCATTGTAAAAATTAATACACAAAATAATTTATTTTAAAAATTATTAACTGAAACACATAGGTTTATTATATATCTGTTTATATATGTAATATATAGGGTATATGAGCACAGACTTTCACACGACCCACCACTCTCCACACTATCTCATAACATTGATACACTTGAACACATATATGTTGAAAAGATAAATAATCACCAATATACGTATTTTATGATGCTCTTGATAATTATTTAATGTAAATATCTTTTAATTACCAAATTTCTACTAATGCAAAAGGATAGTTAGAAAAATAGAGAGAATTAGTGAGTAATATTTTTTTTTATATTCAATACAACAAAAATCTAAAATGGAATGCATAAATATTTTTACTAACATAAGGTATAGCTAGAGTAGGAATCGGTAAACTTACTAAATTATGACTTGCAAGCCAAATCTGTCTCTTATTTTTTATTCTAATTTGTAAATAAATATTTTGATAACTCTGGGAAAGGAAAAATGCATATTACAAATATTAGAAATTTGTGAATAAATCAAACTCAAAATAATTTTAATTATTGATTTATTTTTACAAGAATTTGATTAGAAAGTAAACAGATTCTATTATGTTCTATTAATAAAATAAATGTTTAAATAAATACATAGCCATTCAGAAATTCATATTTTTCATTAACATACTTTGTCAGATTGTTCCTGTTTCATATTAAAAAGTTTGCCAAGCCGTGAGCTAGAGTTTGAAAGTGAAATATATAAATATATTTTACTTATCAAACTTTTTAATAAGAATGTTAGGACAGTAAAACAAATAGAGAGAATTAGTGGGGAAAATTAGGGAGGAAAATTTTTATTTGGTATTCAATACATTAAAATGAAGTTTAGATAATAAACATTAAAAAAATTTTACTGCTCAAAATATATCCTCCTAATATATTCAACAAGCAACCCTGGTATCAATTTTGTTGTTTGTATAAATATCTAAAAAAAAATTGATCTGTTGATCATGTAGGGTAGTAAACACAAAACTATGGCTGTCATAACACCTGCAGATAGAATTTGAATACTATCTAACATATTGGGTTTGATATGAATCCACTTTCTTAATGAAATCTTAAGAAATAAAATATATAAATTCTATATAAGAATGTAAATTAACAAAAAAATTTTTAAAAAATCTACCTAGTGGCCATTATCGCATTAAAAAGACGAACAACAATTTCTTCAGAAAGAGTATATTTATGAGCGTCAGTTAATCTGATCTCAAGTGCCAATGTCATTAGTACTGTAAGAGTTATACTTTTCCTATCTAAATAATCATAGAACTATCACTAATTAGGGGCCCGGCCCTTTTAGCTAGCTCAAATCCCAGGGCTGGGAGGTAACAATACCTATCAGGCTGAACAAAGGAAAATGTATAAATTTGCATATTTGGAATGATCTTCCCCTGATTTCTATGCTTCTCAAATTAGATCGTGTGCCATTTAAAATTAGCTACTTTGAACTCCCTACTTCTAAACAGTCACTCCCTCAATACACAATCTATTTCCTTATCAAATTTATGGTTTGGGAGTTTAAAAGTACATTTAATATAATTGCTTGCTTGGAAAAGCATACTCAATTCATTCTGAGAGATATACTGCCAGGAAGGGAACAGGGCTAATATAAGTGATAAATATGTTCATTGATGATAGACAAATAATTTGTTTTAAAGTAAGTATACAATTTTATTACTATTCTGTCTAATTAAATATTGAGAAAAGAGAAATATATATATATATATTTACATATCAAATGATAACATAAAAAGAAAAAAAAATTAGTTAAATATAAAAGAACTTTTAATTAAACAGGGTGTGCAAGAATGCATTTATATGTTACAAATTAAATTATATAATAGTTTTACATAGTGATTAAACCTTTAGAGAGTAACAATAGGTAATATTCAGTTCACTTAAGACAATAAAAATTAATCATATTTACATTTGAGTACCCGGGATTTTATTTAGATTAGGTATAAGTTTATTTCCACGTAAGCTTGTTTCAATGATCCAAATGAAATCTATGAATTCTTTATTGTCAACAAATGAAAAAAAAATTATGTTAATGACAAAAGACCGGCACAACCATCCATTTTGTGATATTGCTTGGATATAGAAAATAATGACATCTTATTGGAAGCTTTCTTAGTGTATACGGTTCAAGATGCATTCCTTCCTGGATTATTTTAGCGGCGTATGGGTAGGATCCTTCAGGTTCTTGGATGGGCAGGCATTGAACAGGAACAGCTATCTATTTGGAGCTTAGGATGATTGCCCTACATGTATTTGTTCTTACCCCAGCATTACGATTGTAGCAATTGTATAAGTTGACATTGTTAAATTCATTTTCTTCTCGAGATGGTTGATTGAAGGACTTTTAATATTTCATTTTTATAATGCGAGCATAGCCATATCAGTAAATTTAGCAAAATATATATATATTAATACAACACTTCTGTCCGAAAAACACTCTTGCTCTCTCTTTCCTTTTTACATACTAATTAATTCAATTCTTTTTATTTCCCAAAATAGTTTATCAGCATTGATATCTCTATTTCTCAGGCATGCTTTTAACATTTTTCTTTTAGGTTTCTTTTATTTTTTTAGCCATACATTTATTTAAGATTTCCTGGAATTTAGAGTGGCTAAGTAATGGCACAAAAGACACAAAATTGCCTCAAGGTAGATATATCAAAGTTCTTTCATTACTCTCGTTAAAAAACTATGTAAGATAAAACTAAAGGAAAATATACATTTGAAATAAGTAATAATACAAAAAAATTTATATATTTGAATATAACTGCATTCCCACAATTTATTAACACATTTTTTTCTGAATGTATTCTAAAATAAACAACTATAACTATATACATCTTTCTCTCTCTTTTTATTTATTTTTTAATAAAAATAAAACTTTCCAACTTTCTCTCTCTCTCTTCGACATATATCTATATGATTCTTTATATACATACTCGCATATTGAGGACAATTTATTAGCCTTACGTTTATCTAGGCTGTTGGGAAATATTATGTAACTGCTTTGTAACTGGGATTGAACCCAGCTACTGTTACAATATATAATATATTTTAAAAATCAACTGCATTACATTTTATTTTTATTACTATCCTATTAGCATGAGCAAAACCTAATCCACTTTTCTTGCATTAGTAAAATAAAACAATATAATATAATTGAGAATTGAAATATATTTATGTTTATATGAAATAATAATACATGAGTTATCAACAGTAGTTAAAAATAACTTGTAATTTTATAAAAATACGTTACAATAGTTATTTTTAACTGTTATTGATAATTCATGTATTATTATTACTTGTAAATATTATTTAAATATATTTTAATTTATCAACTACATTACTTTCCTTTAATCTAATAACGGGAGCAAAGCTGTGGGTGCAATTAGCTTATCTATATTTGCAAAGTGAATATCAGATTTTAATAGAAATACGATTGATTTTAATATAAATATATACACTCATAATCTTTAATAACATCTTAAATAATCAAACTAATATTATTATATTTCATTTCTTTGGTTAATTTTCTTTACTGGAATCATAATGTTAAGAGAAAAAAATCTAAGTCACTCATTAACTATATTTTTCAAGCTCTTTCCCGTCAGAATTTTTATTCATTCAAATGCACTTTTATATTATATATATATATCTGCAAATGACTTTTAATATTAATATGAGTATACATTTATATATATATATTGTGCCAGACCGTATATAACGGCCATGCACAAAATGGTTGTTGCTGAAAATTCAGCACAGCTAATCTTTATGTATTAAAATTTATACAATTTTAACAGATCAAATAAATCGTAATTTAGATACGTATTGGAAGTATTTATATATAGTACATAAATAAATGGGTTTGGTCTATACTATATTCCTATTCACACCCACAGTACAAGTGTATGTATTGTAATCATTAATAAATTTTATTATCGCAGCAAAACTATATAAAAATAAAAATTAAGCTTGTAATAACATTTGTCTACATGTTGGACAACCACTCTTTGTATTTAAGTTATATTATCGCTTGTAATGTTCTGATACATGTATATATAAATGTTTTTGTTTTTTTTTCACTATTTCCAAAAAAATGTTTAAAAAGAATTTAAATTTTATATTTATTATAATGAGATTTTTTTTTTTTTCAATTAATATTAGTTTATAAAAGAAGAAACTTTTTGTAAATTGTAATTTGCTTTTAGCAAAAAAAATGTTTTGTATTAATAGAAATTTGTTCTTTTTGGATTGTTTGTAAAGATAAAATCAAAAAGTTGATTTTATCTAAAGAATGAAAGCATAATGGGTGATTTAATTAGCCAATATGGAAACTATACAATTTCCAATATTAGAAAAAGGTATACTTTGAGACACAAAAAAGTAAAAGAATGTATGTAAAGTATATGAAAAGTAAAATTGAATTATTGGAGCTCGAAGGGAGGTATTAAAATTAGACTGATAAGAAAACCATATGTGCTACTACTGGGTGCCTTGATGTCAGTTTGTCTCCAGCCTGTCCAAATAATGACATGGTAGATGTTTGCTAAAAATAATAATTTGTGTCCAGCTTATCCAAGTAAGAAGATGATATATGTTTGCTAAAATAATAGTTGTTCCTAGCTTATCCAAGTAATGAGAGGGTAAATGTTTGCTAAAAATAATAATTTGTGTCCAGCTTATCCAAGTAAGAGAATGATATATGTCTGCTAAAATAATAGTTGTCTCTAGCTTGTCCAAGTAATCGGATGGTAGATGTTTACAAAAAATAAAAGTTGCTTTTTGCTTGTCCCAGGCATCGGACTGTATATAATTGCTGAAAATAAAAATTTGTGCCCAGCTTGTCCATGTAAGAGGATGATATATGTTTGCTAAAAATAATAGTTGTCTCCAGCTTGTCCCAGTAATTGGATGGTATGTGCTTGCTGAAAACAAGAAAGCAGAAAGAAAGAAGAAATGAAATTTGAAAACTAACCATTCGGATATGGTGTTGATGCTAAATATATCTTAGAAAGTTACTGAAAGTAAAAGGAAGGAAATAGAGAATAACCATTTTTGTCCTGATTGCAGCTATAGATCTTCAGGGGAGCAAGGCCATTATTAGCCACAAAGCAAAAGTTTGCAGAGCTCCTAAATGGTTTATGAATCATCTCTCCATTAAAAATCATATTTGAAAACTTTAAGTCATATTTACCCAACTTGCTAAGCATAATTTCCAATCTGCCGAAATTATAAATAAAACCAAATTTCTATGGTAAAATCTGACGTGAAAAAAAATATATATCTACATAAAAATTATAACCATGGACCCTAGAACAAATACTAAAGACAGATGGTCTTAATGTTTGTTAAATTCTACCAGAAAATCATGGAGTAGACTTCTAGCAGCAGTACCCTGCCCGTTCATCCCTGAAGCCCAGAAATGCCTTAGAAGCCACATACCCTGATGGAAGAAAGATTCTAACACGTATATTGGTGAAAGAAAGCCCTATCTGTCCTATTGAGTAATCATGTGGTCCACTTTGAAGTTGAACTTAATGGAATTCAAAAGTTCAGATGAATGTATATTTTCTGATAATATTAATTAATTTGTTATCACTTACTTGTGTATTATCAATATTAACCCTTTTAGCTTTAATTTTTGTAATATGTACAATATTTGTTGGTATTTACATGCATGTCTGACCTAACCCACGTGTAGGATTATTTTTTTTATTTCCTAATCTCTAAACTACTATGGTGACACCTCATGCTGAGTGTTCGATGGTGGTATTCATTAAGCATCATTTTATGTGTCCAAAGTAGAGATATAGATGTCTATCATATATAAATATAATTGAGCACGAAAATATTGATGTGCCCATAATATTAATACTTATAAACCTTAGGAATAGCCGTTAGACATGCGTGCAAACCATCAGATTATCTTTCTTTTTGAATATATTTGTTGAATACATTTGATTTCTTAATTTATAACTTTAAAGTGGGAAAGAGGGTATAGACCACACCCATTATGTGATCATTTTAAAGTATTTTCTTTATATATGTGCATTTGTTTTCTGTAAATAAATATTCAATTTAATCAAGCAACTTCTCATTAATATTATATTTTTCATTATGTGAAATATTAAGTAGACGAAATTATTTTTTTTTATATGTAATTGGTGGAGGGAGATAAAAAAGGGTATAATAAATAGTAGATTTCTCATTTAAATCGTTTGCCATTTCACTTACTTAGTTTGATGAATTATTTGTTCATTAGCATATACCTATAATTATCATAATCAAAGTACTGACCCTCTTATTAACCTAAGATAGAAATAAATCATATAATGAGATAGATAGGGATAACTTACCAGAGAGTTGGATTATTTCACCATTTATGTCCGAACTTATTAATTTTTTAATATATATGATAATGATCATTCATATTTGCACACTCTCTCAGGAAAGAAAAAGGAGAATAAACAATAAAGTTCTTGAGCGAGGGTGGCACAAAAGGCTGAATTAGAATATTTCAGTGCTTTTAAAGGTGTGAAAAATCCAAAAGTGATCAATGTTTAGTTAATTGGACAATTATAGGATAATTTAACAGGGAAGACTTTGATTGACCTAATTTTAGTTTGAATCTACTTCCTCTAATAATTCTTTTGAGATATTTTCTTCATATTTAACCAACAATATTTTCAGGGAAAATAATATGAAAATAAAGAAATAAATATGAAAATAAAGATTGATTATGATGAGTTAGAAGAAGTAAACAGTTACAAATACCTTGCTCAGATTATTAATACAGATGGAAATATAATGGATGAAATTAATTATAGAATTAAACTTGGTTGGAGTGCTTTTGGTAGAAATAACTTGATACTAAAAGGAAATATGCCTATGAGTTTGAAAAGGAAAGTTTTTAATAAATGTGTTTTGCCAGTTCTTACTTATGGATCTGAGACTTGGACACTTAATAGAAGAGCAATACAGAGACTTCAGACCACTCAAAGAAGTATGGAGAGATGGATGTTGGGAATAACAAGAAGAGATTGAAAACACAATGTATGGGTAAGAGAACAACAGGTGTTACTGACCTCATTGAAAAAATTAGAAGATTGAAGTGGAGTTGGGCTGGACATATTATTAGAACAGATGATAATAGATGGACAATTGAAATTTTAAACTGGATTCCAAGAGATTGTAAAAGACCCAGAAAGAGACCACATGTGAGATGGGTGGATGAAATAAGAAAGTGTGCAGGGGTGACGTGGAGAAGAGAAGCTAAAGATAGGAAAAGATGGATTGAATTTGGAGAGACCTTCATCCTGCAGTGGATTGATGATGATGATGATGATTTTCAGGGAATTATTATCAATTTTTCATTTAGCAACATATGTCACTTCATGCTCAGTGCATATGTAGGTTGAAGGTATATAAGATAAGGGTGAAAATTTCAGACCGGTATAATATATATATAAAATTCAAATTAACATTCCAATTATCTGTAATCTTATAACTTACTAATTTTAAACTCAATCAAATGTTTAATTTAGGAACTATTAGTTCATGTTTTTTTCTTTAATTGAATTTTTATTTTAAAAAAATTGTAATCATTAAGTTTTTATGTCTTCGATAATTTTTATTAAAAGTCTATCTAAGTTTAAATAAAAATAAAAGTAATCTTAAAAATACAATTTATCCAAATCACTTCAAACACTTTTTAGCAAAACTCTTTATTTGTATATATACATGTACCTATGTTTTGAATGACCTGCAGTCTTCTTCAGAGCTATGATATAATGAACAAAATAAAATAAAAAACATAACTATATAATAATGCCATAAAAGTAGGTGTATGTATATGTACAAATAAAGAGTTTTGCTAAAAAGTGTTTGAAGTGGTTTGGATAAATTGTATTTATAGGATATTATGGCAAAAATAAAGAAAAGGGTGATTTTGGGAATCTTAAAAATAATATATCAACTTTGCATAAAAAACAACAACAACAAAAAAAGAGTAATATGAAGAAATAAATAATCAAAACAAAACTTCATTTTAGAATTCAATCTAAAAAAATGTACTTGAACAGAAAAAGATTATCATATTAACTATCAAACGGAATTTGAGTGAAAAAAACTTCAATTAACCCCCCCCCCCCTCCTTGCACCTTATTCTTTTTTATTCATTAAATTTATTCAATTTATTTTTTATTTAATTTTTATAAATTTTTGTTTTATTTTTTATTTTTTTTTTTAAATAAAAATATAAAAAATAAAAAAAAAAAATAAAAAAAAAAAATAAAAAATGAAAATAATTTTTTAGTTCTTTAAAACAAAATCTTAACAAAAAATGACTTAAAAAATAACAAAAAAAAAAAAAAAAAACAAAATAAAAAAAAAAAAAAAAAATTAAGATAACGATTACATTTTAATTTATAATTAAATTTTAATTATAATAAATTAATATTAATTAAAATTAAAATAAAAAAAAAAAAATAATAAAAAAAAATTATAAAAAAATTTAATTAAAGAATTAAATATTAAAAAAAAAAATGAAATAATAACTTATAAAAAAATATATACAAAGCTATATTGAAATATTTTTTTTTATTTTATTTTTTGTATAAGATTTATAAAATAAAAAAAAAAAATAAAAAATATTTTAAGAAAGATTTTATTTTTCTTCTCTCGAAAAAAAAAAAAAATAATATCATATATTTAAAAGAATTGTATTGGAGAATAAAAAAATATAAAGAAAAATATTTTAAAAAAAGGTTTTTTTTCATTTTGTGAGGTGGCCAAAAAAAAAATTTGATTTTTATCTCATACAAACCAAGAATTAAATAGGGGTTTAAGGGTTAATGGATTTTTTTTTTAATTTTAAAATGAACTTATTACAAAATACAACAAAAAAAATATCAGTTCTTTAAAGAAGGCATTCCTTAATCAATATTAGAACATTTTACATTAACTAATTTTTTGATAAAAGGAAAATATATTAAAATAAAGTCTACTTAAAACATATTTTTATCAAGAGTACAGCTATTTAATAGTTTTCCCAAAATAATAAAAATAATAATAATCAAATAAACAAATTATGTTTACATTTATTTTTGTTTTTATGTTGTAATCCAAAGGTTTTTTGTGTGCAAATGCAGAGGACACTTTTGATTAGAACAGAAAAAGAATATGCTTACAGAATTTAATATTTCATCAATAGCTTTTGACATTTATAAAACCATCAAAATAAACTTAACAGATTTCTGACTTTCAATTACCTTGCTTATAAAATGGGCAAATTATTATTTAAAAAATTTTGAACAAATTAATAGCTGGATTCATCTCAAACATGACAACCTTAACTTGGTGAAATAAGTTCTTACGGCTTGAAGTTCTCTTATAAATATATAATGCCAAAATAAAATTTATATATATATATTTTACCACACTCTTATATTTTTTCATGTTTGCACTTAAACTCAAACTTCATAGACCTTTTTATTAAATAAAATATCCTTAACCAATCTCTCAGAATAAAATAAACTTTAACATTATGCAGTTGTTGTTTTGTTTATTTTTTTAGTGCTTGATCTTAACCAAGGTTTATATGAAAAAAATATGATTTTATTTATTTGCCTTTTAAATTTTCTTACAAAATTTCAAGAAAGAATCATAATATATTTGTAATAAGAAAATGGATGATGGAAGATATTACTTTAAATAATTTATTATACAAAAGAGAAAAATAATAGAAATATTATTTCTTTAATTTGTTAGAAATTATATGTAATCAATTGAATTCAACTGAAAATGTAAAGCTGACAATATTAAAAAAAAAAAAATTTCAATTCTGCATTTATATATGTAGTGTTTGTAAAAATGGCAGACATGTTTGTGCACTCCAGAAAAACTAGAATTTATTCGAGAGGTTGTTTTTAGATCGTGCTCTGATAGCTGAGGAATTTAATTAGTACATTGACGTAATGGCGATCGACAATTCCAAGAAATATTTGCTGACTGCAAATATTTCTAGATAAGAGACATTACCTTATTGATCAGTGTATTGATTGATTGTTGTAGTTGTCAGAGAGCGATAAGAAGACTGGGTAACATCTAGCAGTGTAATATAGAGAGTTGTGGAGAGCAGTCAAGCAGTACTGAGTAAGCAGTATTTAAGTAGAGATATCTCGTGTCAGTGCTGGCGGTTAATGATCAGCGCCCAGTGGAAATGTAGTTCACTGGTGTAGCTGAAAGAGACCACAGCAGAGATATTGAGAGAATTCGTTGGAGAGCTTTGTTGCAGACCAATTCGTTGGAGAGCTTCGTTGCAGACCAATTTGTTGGATAGCATTCGTTGCAGACCAATTCAGCGGAGAGATTGCAGACCAATTCGTTGGAGAGCATTCGTTGCAGACCAATTCATTGGAGAGCATTCATTGCAGACCAATTCATTGGAGAGCTTCGTTGCAGACTGATTCGTTGGAGAGCACTCATTGGAAAAGAACAGCGTGGGAATTGTATAACGTTATTTGCTGACCGCACAGTATGACTTGCAGATATAACAATGGCAATCGTAAGTGCAGATATAACATTGGCGCAGTCGCATTTGGAACCTTTAAGTAATGAATAAGTTAGACGGAGAAACCTGATGAAAATGGAAATCCCAGTTAGTAACGTTAATAACGGAAGTGATATAACAATGCTGTAAGTTTGGAAATAACAGGAAATATGTTTCGGCCAAGTAGGAATAGAAAAAGAAAACAAGTAGGAATAGCAACAAGGGTTTTTCTGGAGTGGAGGGAGGAGTATAGTGTTTGTAAAAATGGCAGACATTTTTGTGCACTCCAGAAAAACTAGAATTTATTCGAGAGGTTGTTTTTAGATCGCACTCTAATAGCTGAGGAATTTAATTAGTACATTGACATAATGGCGATCGACAATTCCAAGAAATATTTGCTGATTGCAAATATTTCTAGATAAGAGACGTTACCTTATTGGTCAGTGTATTGATTGATTGTTGCAGTTGTCAGAGAGCGATAAGAAGTCTGGGTAACATCTAGCAGTGTAATATAGAGAGTTGTGGAGAACAGTCAAGCAGTACTGAGTAAGCAGTATTTAAGTAGAGATATCTCGCATCAGTGCTGGCAGTTAATGATCAGCGCCCAGTGGAAATGTAGTTCACGGGTGTAGCTGAAAGAGACCGCAGTGGAGATATTGAGAGAATTCATTGGAGAGCTTCGTTGCAGACCAATTTGTTGGAGAGCTTCGTTGCAGACCAATTCGTTGGAGAGCATTCATTGCAGACCAATTCAGCAGAGAGATTGTAGACCAATTCATTGGAGAGCATTCGTTGCAGACCAATTCATTGAAGAGCATTCATTGCAGACCAATTCGTTGGAGAGCTTCGTTGCAGACCGATTTGTTGGAGAGCACTCGTTGGAAAAGAACAGCGTGGGAATTTATAACGTTATTTGCTGACCACACATTATGACTTGCAGATATAACATTGGCAGTCGTAAGTGTGGATAGAACAATATATTCATAAAAAAATAATGGTCATAACATTTGTTTGACAGAGTAATATTGCCTGCTTTGACAAGAATTAAAAGAAGAAAATTAAAAAAAATTATTTTAATAAAATAGTATAAATCTAATGCCATTAAATAGTTCAAAATATCTTTTAATATTAGAGGGGTTTGGAATGTTAGTTTGAACTGTGATAAGTAACAGTAATATATATATATAAGTCTGTGTGTTGTTTTATGTTATTGTTTGCACTTGAGAAATTTTCCATGATAGGGAAACTAGTGACAGTGATTTTTTAACAACTTTAAATTTATACAATATGAATTGGTAAAATCTTAATACAGATAAATTATAATAAATTACTTATATGAATTCATTTTCAAAAAAAATAGGAATAAACAAATAATCACTGACCATTTTCTCTTTTCGCTCTATCTAATTGACCAAAACTGAAATATACCTTCAATTTGATGGTTAAAAGTTAGTTAATATTTAAAATAAACTTTAATTTATATATAAAAATGTTAAGTCAAAGCACTATGAAATAACTATTTCCGATAACTAAATGAAATTTTAATAATTCCTAAAATAAAAAAATTTGATGGATGGTTTTATGCTATAAATTACTAATTTGTAAAAATATTAGGCATATATATTATCATATAAATATTGAAAGCATACTAAATCAACTTCAAAACTACGATAATTTGTCAAAGCAGGTAATAAAATTGGGATTTTACTTCATTTCTCTTCATCAAACTGACATTTTAATCTCTCCCCATCCCCCCAAAGCTGATTAACGAAGTAAAAAAAATTACGATAATAGTATTTAAAATGATAAATAAAAGTCACATACTAATTTTGAAACTCTATAATTAGAATACCAATATTCAAAGAGAATGAAAATATAATGCATGCAAATGAATCTAGACGAAAGGAAATTTAAAAATTTGTATCGATAATATATTTTAAACTGTTAACTATAATTATTTAACTGCAGTAAATCAATTAAATGGCACTGAAATATCCCTACTAATAAACCATTTTTCAGCCAAATACATTTACAATTATGAAAGGAAATGGATATTAAAACAATAATAATGTAAACAAAACTATTATAAAATATAAAATAAAAGTAGATAATAAAAGAGAGAAAAAAAGTGCTCGCCTATCCTGTCAAACTCTTACTTTAAATAGACAGAACTCCCCCAATGAAGTTGAAATTGCTACATATGACAAATAAATTCTTTATTTACATAAATTGTCAAATATAAAAATCATATTTTTAAAAAAAACTTCACTTCGCACCTTCACTTTTTAAATAAATAAGGATTACAAATTAATAACATTCTTTTATTAGTTTGCTAAAATTCATTTATATCATAATCAATATATGTATAACGTTGTCATGTACCGCCATATATATATATGAGATGGTTGCTCTCTCTCCTCCCTCCCTCGTGTGTGTGTATATATAAAACTTAATATTCTGGTAAACGCTAGTCTTGAGTCCCAGTTGGTAAATTGTAAAATTGATAAAAATGATTTTAAAAAAAAAACTATTTGGGACATTGTAGAAACATCAGTGATGTAAATTTAAACAGCAGTAAATATCCCAGTGGAAAGGAAATAATTCTTCTATGAACTATCATGAGAAATAGGAAAAGAACAAACCATCCTCCCAAGCTATTCATAGCTGCTGTTCAATGAGATTTTATTATTATTATTATTTTACTAGCTAACTATGAGCAGCTAAATATTCATTTACATGGCTATCTGCAATGGTTATTTTATTTTTAATTACAATAATACAAAATGGTAATAGGAACAAAAACCTAACTCCACCCACCACCCCCAGTATACGCTTTTATTCTTCCTTTATCCTACATCTAAGATATAACACTTATATAATTTCATGCAAAACCAGCCACATTTAAAATATTTTTTCTATCCACAAAAATGGATTTTTTTTAGCACAATATATATATATGGAAGGACCTTGTGACAGAATGGTTAAATCATCTACTAACAATATTCATGATCTACAATCCGAATTTAGGCTGAATGAAATAACTTTTCCAGATTCCAAATATATGTGATTCTTTCTTACAGACTGTTGCTTTATAGCCACCGAAACTAGCTTAACAACATTCATCATTAAATGGATATCTTTCAATTCATATTTGCAGAGTAAAAAATAATAATGAAAACTGCTAACATGCTCCTTCCTTACAGTTAACAAAGGTGATAACATACTTCTCCATCACAATTTCTTAATGACCAAACTATAGGTGAGGTTGTTGCTAAGCAATAGGAAACTGTCACACAATTTCACTATAAATATTTATATGATTATCTGAATATACATAATAAATTCATCAATATGTTTTTAGAATGTCACAACTTAAAAAAGCAAAGTAAAGTTTTAAATTACATAAAAAAAACCAAAAATATGAACAACAAACAATTCATAAAGAATTTTATACAAAATCTAAGAACTCGTGAATTCAAAATGTGAATCTTGATGATGGTTAAGTATAAAATTCCAGTTTTTTTAAATACGACTTATGCATAAAATACTGAAAATTACACAAATTTACAGCAGGATTATGATAACAAGTCAATAATTATATAATTAGACATTTATTTAAAGTAAACTTAAAAAAAAAAAAAAAAAAGACTCAGAAAATAATTTTTAGAAACCAATAATAACTTTTTAGATGATCAAAAAACTGTTTATGGGAAAAAATATACTATTCTCAAGAAACCATTCTGACCACAAAATGTTGTTTCAACAAGATGGGAATTATATATAATAAAACAACAGGATCTTATTTACTCTTTTGCCAATTATGGTAAACGTGAGTAATCAGTGATTTGATTACCCATTCTTCTACCATTTTTTGGTTTTTGTCTTTATCAGTGTGCTTTAGGATCCAAATTCTTAGGGGGTTTTAAACTTTAGGTTTTTAACGTCAAAAATGGAAATACAAATTGATTTGCAGATACTTAACTGCATTTCTTCCAGTTTTGGATCTCAAGCCTTACAGATATAAAAGCAAAAACTAGAAAGTGATCTGAGAATGTACATTTAAACACACTACCACTTGTAATCATTGACAAGTCAAGATTACTAAAATGAAAAGCTGTTCTTGTTTTATGTTAAAAAATCAAGTAACTAATGGCATTCATGATCAGGGGGAAAAAATAACTATAATTAGAAAAACATGAAATTATTAAAAAATATAGTTTCTGATTCTAGTCTAAATGTTTATAACTGTTCAGAATGTTTTAAATTTCAAATTTTTGTCCTGAATATCTGTTAAATACATAATTTCATTGAAGCTAATTTTGAATAACAACAAGATTTAGTGACAAAATTTGTCTGCAAATGAAGATTTGAATTTACTGTTTATTCAATTCAAGCTTACTGTAAGTGGCAAATGAATAATAGAACGTAGCTCTGTTGTATCATTACATTGATTACACTAAAAAATCAAATGATTTCTTGTATGTGTGTGCATATATATATATATATCACATATTTTTTTTTTTTTTTGGGGGACAAAAATTTCCCTAAAAACCCTAAAAAAATATTTATTATTATAATTTTTTTTTTATATATATATTGCAACCAGTTGGTTACAGAGTTGCCCTACAAAAAAATAATAATAATAATAATTAGATAGTTGGCAGCATATTCTTGAGGTTTCAGAATTTTAAAAAAAATTATTTAATTAATAGGGGAAATAAAATTTAATTTTCCAATACATATTTTATTATGGGTCTTTATTTAACTCAATAATTGTAAAATTCCCATATGATAGTATGA
This sequence comes from Epiperipatus broadwayi, assembly GCA_028023455.1. Lineage (NCBI taxonomy): Eukaryota > Metazoa > Onychophora > Udeonychophora > Euonychophora > Peripatidae > Epiperipatus > Epiperipatus broadwayi. Next base: position 1,035,202 of record JAQFVV010012564.1, on the reverse strand, counting down.
AAATTTTCAAACATCAAATATATTTAAGAGTATTCTAAAAATAAAAAATAAGGAAGAGCAAAAATAGGATTTTAATAATTTTGTAAATTTTAATTTATCAGACTTGTTTTTCTTTTTTATCTCTATTTAATGAAATGAAAAAAGCAAATCAATGCAATTAACAGATTATCTTTGTTGGTTTTTTTTTTTTTTTGCAAGATTTGATTTTTAATTATAAAAGAATGGCAATAATTTTATGTTATTAAATTTAAGTTCTTGATTTGCTTTTAACCTGATTAAGGAGACAATATCTGAATAAATGTTTTAAAAAAATTTTATTTAATTGGTTGTCATAAAAATGATAATGTAAAAGACCGATTGTAATGCGCTTGTGGACAAGATTGTTCTAATAAAAAATATATGTAAGGGTATGAATAAGTGATAATACCCAAATGTCTGGGGAGGTTAATGCTAACTAAACTGTTGAAAAGAGCAGATTAAATCTTAATTCTGTGGCTGCAAAAATATAGAAGAAATTATTGCTACCTTAACTGTTGGAGAGTGCAGTCAAATCTTAATCCTGCTGCTGATAGAAGAAGAAACATAGCTGTTGAAGAAAAAGCAGTGAAGTTTTAATCCAGTTGCTGAAAGAAAAAAGTCAAAACCTTTACTAACCTGTGGGATAAAACAGTAGAAGTCTTAACCAAGCTATTGAATATAATAATAGAAGTTTTTAATCCAGCTTTTAGCATACTACAAGTTTAGCACTAAAAATGGTTTGTACAAAGAAAAGCATGTGCTAGCTAAATGCTAGACATCATCTTCCGCCATGTAATATATCTTCACTGGAAGAAAATATAGGGAAGGTCAAAACCCTTTTTAAGCAGTCTTTAAACTTGCCTTCAACCGAGAGCAACGAATCTCTGAATACATCTGTCACACCAGGAAATTGAAGAGAACCAAATGAACAAATTTTGCTATTTTTCAATTATCTGGAATTGCTACAGACCAGGAAAAGGAATCTTAGCCATGCCATATCTAAGATTTCAAAGAGAAGCTCAATTGAATAGAAAACCGACCATGGAAAGGACTCCAACACTAAAGTCATGGCCACAAGTATTGTTTTTTATGTGTGCACACTATATGTTTATTAATAGAAAATCTACTTTTTGTTTCATAAATGTAAAGTTTTTTCTCTCAATTTGCCCTTTGGATAGAATCAAAATTGCTATTTTTGAAAATCCATTTTTGCAATTCATCAAAAAATAACAGGACACCAGTGTCAACCTCAAGATGTCAGCCTGGTCTGCAAAGAAAGGCACGATGTAAACAGAAAAGTGAAGGAGACCTGCTTCATAGCGATGGATTGCAATGCCATCAACTGCAAGAACACATGCTTCACGGTCTCAAGAAAATGGAGCAATTAACCTTGAACTTTGCATAATTGCATATAATTAATTCACTTAGAGCTATGAAGATGACAGCACATCTCTTGAAAGCGCTTGCAGAATAGTATAGTTTTATTTTGTTTTAAGTATAAAATAGCTTTGCGTTTAGGTGCAATAGCGCCTATATTATTTTAAACCATATGGAGAGTTTTGATCTGTTTATATTATTTTACAAGTATATTTTTGCACACAAAGTTTTTGAGTTAGGTTTGAACCAACTTTAATTATTTTTTAAAAAATAACTTAATGAATTGAAAATCAATCCATAAATAAAAATTAATTGATAGGTTAATGTAATTTTATCAAACTTTATATTTATTTATTTTTTATGATGAAATGTTTGAAATTATCAACTATAAGATATTAAATAATTGTTTTTAAAAAAATATTCTTTCTAGTTATAATTATTTTATTCTATCCAATTCCTGTTTCATGAAGTGCAGTGGAACTTATATTCTAGGATTTAGTTTTTTTTTTCATGATGATCGCAATAAAACTCGTTATTTATAAGTAGGGGAAGCTCATGAATTACTTAAGATTATTTAATATATATACATGGACATTTCTTTTGGCTGCACCCTATATCATAAAAAATGTTGAGTTGGTTCATTATTTATATTTTACCCTTTGTATTGTTAATATTATTTAAATTGATGTGTTCTATGGTGCATTATTTTATATAATTGATAGAAAAGAGTTGTATGATATCAACTTGTTTATAATTTATTGATCAACTAATACCTTCATGAAAGCATCACAATCTAATATCCTGGGGATAAATTGATTCCATATAAGATTCAAGTCATATATCAAATCATTCTAATTTATAGCCAGGATCATATTATAGTATGCAGAATATGACCTAAGTTTCAATGTCCAGACTAATATACATATATAAGTATATGAATATAGAATATAATGCAGAGAACAAAGAATCAGAAAATAAATTAAATTAATAATAATATTTAATTAATCATTAGAAAACTCCAATCATTAATGTAACATTACATTACAACATAAACATAATTACATCTATAGAGTTAAAAAATAAGTCAATGTACATCATCCTGATTGTCTGTTGTAAAATCAGAAACATAACTATTATATATTAAGGCTACAACCTGAAAACTATGTGCCTTGAAAAAACGACAGTAGGGACCTCTGCAAATCTTTAACACAAGATTTATTTAAAAAACAAGAGGTCCCTACTGTCGTTTTTTCAGGTACATAGTTTTAAGTTGTAGCCTTAATATATATTACTTTAAAATAATGAGTATGTGCTTTATAAATATAATTATTACAACAGAACTATTATGAAATTTGTTTAATTAATTTCTACTGAGTTATTATGATTTGCTGGCTTGATATTTTGATTCAGTATAAAAAAAATTTAATGCTTTTTATCAAATGATAATGATTAGGCTATTAAGAAAATATGTATCAATAACAATAAACGTAGTACATAAACATATAATATAATAATCTACTATTACTGGTATTAAATAATGTTTCTTTGTTTATACTTCAGAATTTCTTGATTGCACATAATATAGTAAATTTTTAATAGGTTCTAAGGCTACAGAGACTTAACTAGTTGTCCTTGTTTCACATTCTGCAATATGCTGATCTGAAGGTCAGTTTTCTTTACTGAAAACAAATAGCTTCATAATTACAAACATCCTACAAGATACAGGAGACTCCAGAGATAGTTTCTCGGTAATTAATCACATAAACAAGATAGAAAATAGCAAATATTCCATGAAAATTAAAGATTTCTTGATTTATCATGACTTTCAAGTTTAGAGATCATATAACAATATTTATATCTTTTGGAATGCCTGTGCTTTCTTCATAGCATTCAACCTGGTTAAATTATTTGATTGCTCTCAGTTTAATGAAAATCTTTCTACAAAAGTAATAGATTGATAAATAAACAAATACATACAATAAAATAAAATGAAACACTTTTTTTGTAATTGTATTTATTTAACATCACTATCCTTAATGCAAGTACTTAAATATTCATATGTTTGTTCCTACAAAAATTTAATCTTTTATGCTCAATAAGTTAAGATATTTTAAAAATAAAGATTTTTTTTATTATTTAGTAACTTATAAACATTTTTACATGCAAATTATTTTTACTTTAAATAACAAATGAACATTTATTACATTTTAATTCTTTTTCAAACTATTTATTGATTATTCAATAATTCATAATACAACAAAATGGAATAATTTTGCTTATTTTCTTTATTTCCTAGTTACATGGATTCCATAAATTAAATTTATATTCCACTTATGACAGACTTGTGATTAATTCAACTCAAGATATAGCCTAATTATAAGTCATCCTTTAACATATAATAGTTTAAAGGACTGGCACCATATTGAATTTTTAAAAAATTAACTTGAGACACAATTTTCACAATAACTTTGGTTTTAATAATGTTAAAATGACAGAAAATAGAAAAACTAAGGAAAACAATAAAGCTAAGACAAATAGTGATTACCATTAAAAAAAGTAAGGAAAAAAAAGAAATTTCAACATCCAAAATAATTATTACTTTATTGTTTGATAATAATTTCTAATTTATTAATTAAGTTTAATGTACATCTTTGTTGATGATTTCTTTGTATTCCTCACAAAATTCTCATTCAAACCATATATAATACTTCTTACCTGAAATAATCCATAGTTTCAGAATCTACAAATATAGTCGCATAAGAATTCTTCATTTTTATATTGTACCCCTAAAATTACCAAATATCAAGGCATCTATAAGAAAAAGATTCATTCTAATAAAAGATACAAAACAAATCATTTCCAGAAGGTGGATATGCATTTGTCATCATAGCAATTGGCTTTTTGTCTATCTAAAACTAGAAATTGTAGACTATTGTCTGTATCAATGATAAAATGAATTTCATCTCATTTTATATCTTTTGTACACTAGTAATATGTATATTCTTTATGCACACCAGTGATGCTATCTTATTATATTTATTGTCCCACAGAGATATAATTTATTTGCATATAGCTCATTTGTTAGCTATAGACTTGAAAATAATGTGATGCAAGATGTAGCAAAACTACTGACTCCACTGCATAAGAACCAAGGCAAAAGCAAGAATCAGGATTTGATTCTTTGCCTGCATACAATTCCACATGGTATATACATAACCATTGTGGTTATAACCACACACACACAACATTTGAAGTCTTTCTTTATTGGTTTTAAGTGTTTATATTTTTACATGGTACTATGCCCAGTAAATATTATGATTGCTTTATCAACTGCAACCTATCTGTATATCTGATAATCAGTCTTAAAATTTACATTGCACTGCTCAATAATTTTTATATATAAAAATCATTACTTGTTATACAAATATAGACATGCAAGTGCAAACACAAACACATTAATATAAATGTAAACACACTAATAAATTATGAAACCTTTTGAGAACCATTATGTCTATAAAATAAGGTTAATTCAACCTTGGATCAGAGCCCCAAAATTACATTGTACATAACCACTTTTGTTATATCTGAATTCAAATATAATTTATACACTGTATAATTTATATACTACACAGACACAACAATGCAAATACAGACACATTATAAATTATATCATTTATCAAATAATTTTTAAAAAAATTTAAATATTCAAATAGTTAAAAAATTAAAATTGAATACTTACAACCTGATATTCTGAATGTTTTTATTGGGATAAATGTCTTGAAATTAGAATCATTGGTGCATTTTTAATCCATTTAGTAATGAATTTGGCTGATAAAAAAAAATCTGCCTTTGTATTCTTCATGCAATCTAGTAAATTGAGCAGAAAATAAAAAAAATAAATGAACCTATTAATAAAAATATTAATAAAAAATACACATTTTAAAAAGGAAGTCAAGCAGCAACAACTTCTAGGACTTTTGTAAATGTCATGCCTGCAATTTTAAAAAAACAATTTCAATGAATCAGCTATAGCTAGCAGCTATCACATTACCATACATGAAATAGATGAAGTACAACTCACAAAAATATGTTGGCTGAACTACTTTTTTCATTATAGTTGAAATAAATATATCTAATTTTATCAGTTCATATATTTTCTTTTATATTTTGATTACATATTTCCTGAGACAAATAAATATAATTAAAAATATCTATTTTTACTCCTTTTATTTTTATTTTTGACAAACTTGTTTAATGTTAATGAAATATCAATTTGCATATTTTTATTAAGATTGTTTCTATAATTCTCATTATTATATTAAATATACTCAATATATCAAAATAATAGTTTGCATATATTGGTAATGGGTATGTCATTAGTGAAACTAGTCACATTAAGTTTAAAATACTATATGCTTATATTTCTTAATATTTTAATATAAAAAAACAAATCATAATCACATGACTTAATTTAATAAGCCTGTATTACAAATGTAATATAATGAGCATGCTAATAGCTCTAAACAAGCTTTTCGGATAAATGTCACACAAAAAAACATTTAAAAATTCCTACCTAGAATTATTTCTATCCCCAAACTGTTTTTAAGTTATTGACTATCCTCAGTGAGGCATTAGGATATGGCATGCTCGCTATATTACATTTGTAATACAAGTTTATTAAATTAAGTCACATAATGTATGACTTGATTTTTTTTTACTATTATAGTTTAGCTTTCGAAGCTTTGGCAATGTTATATTGCCAAGGCTATTAACATATGGTGTAGCTGAAGTTTGTTCAGGCCCATACAGCTATTTAATGAAGACATATAAATATCTGAAAATTTCAGTTTTCTACTTAATAGTTAAGTATTAGATAAATGTTGAGCTTGAGCTGGTATTTTGAATCTAATGGCTGAATATCCTAGTGCCTCACTGAGGATAGTCAGTAGCCTGAAACCTATTTGGAGATAGGAATAATTCTAGATAAAGGTTTTTAAATGCTTTCTAATGTGGCATTTATTGGAAAAACTTCTGTAGAGTTATTAGCATGCTCATTATATTACATTCTTAATATTTATATGAAATTTTTATAATAAATTATAATGCAATTAAAAATATGTATTTAACATTTATTCATATCTTGAGGATTGTAAATATTTGAAGTTTATCATATATAGCTTTTATATAATGCAACACCTGATACATAAATCGTAATGAAAATAAAAATTAAAATGAAAATAAAATGATAAAGGAAATGAAAAACACTTTTCATTTAAACTATCTTGTGCAAAAATCAATGACAAAATTCAAATCATTTAAAATGAATTTTAAAAATCAAACAAAAAACTTAATTGTAATAAATTATCTTCATTAATTTAATTATCATATTATTAATATAGACATTTATAACATATCTATTTATATTCTGCCTTTCTATGTATACGAGGTTTGGCAAAAATTACAAATGAATCTTCAATCGCATCACACGTTATTAGAAATTAATTAAATAAAATTTTTCTCAAAAACTAATTTAATTTCACACTAGTATAATAAAATTAATTTTGTTAAAGTATTAGTAATTAATATTAAAAATAAATTAAATACATAACTTTCATCTATCTGATATTCTATTTTTATTATGCTTATAATATTATAATTAAAAAACTAACATTTCAAAAATATAATGTAAAAATGTATAGTCAATGATATACATAAAACAAAATAGACAGCTCCAAAGGTTTCTATTATAGGAGTCAAATAACATGCTAAAGTTTAATAATCTAAAAACCAAGTCATATATAACATGACATTACTTTTATAAGCTTGTATTTACAAAAATGTAATAGAGAGAGCTTACCAATAGTATAAACAAGATCTTAATTGATAATTGCGGTATGAGAAAATATTTAAATCTCTAACCAGAACATTCCTATCTCCAGACCAACTGGTTTCTAGCTTATGACTCACATCAGTGAAGAGCTAGAATATTCAGATACTGAGGTGAGAGTGTCTGAATATTCTAGCTCTTCACTGAGGTGAGCCATAAGTTCAAAGCCATTTGGTCTGGAGATAAGAATGTTCCGGATAGAGATTTTAAACATTTTCTCATACCTCACTTATCAATTAAGAGCTTGTTTGATGCTTAAGTTTAGCAATTCTTCCTTTTAAGATCTATTTAATAAAAAGGTATTCAAATTGTATTTCTTCAATTCTATTTATTTATCTTATATTTAACATAAGGTAATTATTTATCCATATCATATACAAATTTAATTATATTCATATTCTACTTATTCTGGGACACATCAAAATTGCATAATACTGTTTCTCTCATTCTCATAACAACATATTTTCATTTAAAAATAAAAATTTTCTTCAACTTCAGTTCATTATAGATGGTTTGAAATATCTTTCAACCTGAAGTAAAAGTTAAATACGTGGAAACAACATTTCCTATTTTACACTTCCAGAGTGATTATTTCAAAAATAGTTATAATTCAAAAATAATCATGTGTAATATGATTGAAAGACTTTATGTACAATTATTATTTTTAATATTTAAAAAACAAATGCATTTATACCGTTTTTTTTAAGTATTTGACAATTCAATTTGCATATAAGAATAGATAATGACTTCAACTCTTTTTTTTTTTAATGTTTCTTTTCTTTTTAGCTTTCTTTTCTTTTTCTTTTTTGTTGTTTTTTTTTTTTTTTTTGACATTTTGAATAAGAAACTTTGTTTATTTTTCAAAGCTTAAAAAAAAGACACAATTTTTGACACTTAATCATTACACAAACGGCAAATAGTTAGAACTTTCAAAATATAATTATCAGCTAAAAACTACAATCATTAAGTTAAAAATAAGATTAATGTTACTGAGTTTAATTTTCTATAAACCCATAACATAAATTATTTTTTATGAAGTATTATATGTTTAAATTTATTATATAAGTGTACAAATTGTTACTCATATAATCAACAATATTATGTCCCAAAACATATAGAAGATGTTTTTGATAATGTTTAAAAAAAATTGTGCTATAAATTCAGATACAGATGATCTTCAAACTTATCTATAACACTCTAATTAATCAAATAATTTTGGGTCCATATTAATATATATAATTATTGACTTATGAAAACTTTTTATGTACATTGTATGATACTCATGTATTAGATCTGCTATGACTTTTCACATCATATCAATCCACTGATGACTTTCTAATCTTGTGATCTGACCAAATAATGTGTACACAGGGACTTGTACAAAGTTAAAATGATAAATTCGTCCAAATTGACCACATGTACATATTTTTGCAAGATTTACAATGTTATTGGCTGTCTGAATAGGTATGTAAAAAAAGCATAGCAGCTCTAATATGTGACACTAATTACAGCAGACTAAATCTGAGAAAGTACATATTTAACAATACTAAAAATATAAATTTCACACACAAAATATTAAATATATGGCACTATGCAATTCCCAAATGTTACCTTACATATGGATATTTAGGCCTGTCATGAAGTTACAAAACAATCACTAAAGCAAAATTAGTATGTCTAAATATTATATCTAAAATATTATGTCTATATCTGACATGAAATTACAAAATGCCTAAAATGAAAACATACTCACCATGCAATATATAATAGGAATTATCATGATGAAGTAATCATTTGTCTGTTCTACTTTGTTTTAATTGGATAAAATTTTGTTCAAAAATGGAGGCTTAAAGTATTTTTTTTTTCAAAATGGAGACTTATATAACAAATGATTCACATAAAAATGGTCATAACTGGCAGCTCATAGTTCAGCAGTTTTATAGGCTTTCCAAACTGAGATGGTATTTATTACCATCTAATCAGGGCCTTGGTCACAGTAATCAGTAAGTTGTGTCAATCTGAGTTGTTTTCTTGGTTTTCTGGATTCATTCTTCCCTTTATTAATTTTCTTCTAAAATGTTAAATTTCAATCATTGGAATCAATGTCAACGGTTTAAATTCCCTGGCAAGATTACATCCCATTAAAAATTGTTTTAATCTTAATCCACCACAGGTCATCTGCATTGCGAAAACAAAAATTTAGTCAAATGTCAAGCTACAGAATTGTGTCACTTTTTTCCTCCCTTGGCTACTATTTTTAAATATTCAAACTCTCTCATTGTGGCCGGAGGTGTTGCAATATGATTAATAGACATAGAGCCTCTTTGAAGTTCAAAGTGAATTTTGTTTATTCTAATTGTATTATCATTGATATGCATTATGGAAAACATTTTAATCTGGTTTATCTATACTTACAAAGCAATGAGTTATTTATTGATCAGGAAATTCATAGATACTATTAACATATTCACAGTTTCAAACTCCTTTTTCCTGTTGATTTTAGGGGATTTTAACATGAACTATGAGCAATTTAATCATCAATACATGCATTTTCTAAATAAGGGTTCATGTGTGGTAGGTGTTTCTTTCCTCCAGATGCATTTTCCTATTATACCTGTAAATGGAGGACTGGTTTCTTTCCTCCAGATGCATTTTCCTATTATACCTGTAAATGTAGAACCCTTCTAGACCTCCTTTACTACATGCCAGATTTACACGTTCAGTTTAATGTAGTACTGAGATGGATCAGTTTATCTGACCACATGGCACTGCACATTGACATTGTGTTGGATAATGGGCCTCCAATCGATTTAAGGAGTACTATTAGGTTGGTCAATAAACATACCATTCTTGCAAATCACATTTCAGAAATTTACATATATTTGTTTAAAATGAACATTTTGAATTTAGGCTCCTTTCAGACCTGGACAGCTTTCCTTGAATGATGTAGTCAATTATTAAAAAATTCACTTGGAATTCTCCTGGGCCCAAAAAAATTATTACTTGAGCTACATGATATTGCAAATAAACTGGACTTACTCTCTGGCAGTAGTCACAGTGATAATAAAATTCTATGTCTGAAGGAATATTATTGGAACAGTCAATGGGCCTTGGCAGAACACATCACAATTAAGCATGCCCATAGGTTCCTTGAGAACTGTCACTCTTGGACCAGAAGTTATTTGAGATGGGTGCTGGGAAAAAGAAGAAAATGGATTACCCCCTCATCAATTGCCCTTAGTGGAAAGTCATGTATCAGGGATGCTATGATCCTGGTAATCCATAATTGAAGTTCATCTCCAAGTTACAGAGTCAAGGAAGAACTGATGGTAGAGCTGAGTGCTGGGTGGATGACTCATCGAATCATGGAATCACTAGTCAAGCTACTCTTGAAAAGTTCAAATCATTCCCAGATGGGGCCAACCCTGGTCCACATGCCATTCCCAAGTTCCTCCTGCTACACCTGAGTTATTTCATTGTGGCATATATCTTGGGAGTCATTAATGAGCAGGCCACAGGGTCTATGTCAGTTAAGGGACTATATCCGATATTGCTAGTAGACTTTCTGAAAAACATGGTTTGCCCTCTGAGTTCTCTAGTCTGACCAATTTCTATGATGCCTCTGGTCATCAATATTGTTGAGTCACTTCTTAAGGACCACATTCAAAATACAATTTATCAAAAATTTATCTGCTGCACAGTTTGCAAAAAAAAAAGGTTCTCTGCAACCAATGCTGTTTGTTTAAGATTGTGCTCAAGCAAATGAGGTGTTGTAGAGGTGTTGTAGAGATGTCAGGCCAATTGCTGTCCAACTACATATTTGATTCAGTGAGGAATGATCTGTTCATTGGGGCACTTAGGTGTTATATGGTCTCTGATGCCCATCTTTACATAATTGAAAATCTTCTTAGTAACAGAAATTCTGGTCACTTTGGATGAAAAGGTGGCATGTGGGTTTTGTCTAGATCTCTCCAACCTGCAGGGTTCCCCATTCAGTGCTCTTTTATTCATGGTGTTCATTAATACTCTACTCTTAAACTTTAGAAGAACCTGCTGGGTATTCATATTCCAAATTTGGGAAGAGATGGCAAGTATCTAACCTATGTTGATGACATTATGGTGTTTTCTTACATCAGATAAATATATTCCTAGTCCTGAGAAGATCATGAACTGGTATACTGAGAAGTATAACCTCAGTTTAATCAGGAGAAGTCAGTGGCATGGTGATTATTTACTGGGAAGGTTTCTTCTAGTTTTTTGGCCATGCTGCAGAATTTCTCAGCTTCTGCTTATGCTTTCTCCAAGAGATATCAGAATTCAGGTTCCAAGAAAATTACTTGAGGAAGTCAAGAGCACAGTTGATTCGATTTCAAAGATTTATCTGTCATTAATGAAAAAGGTGGCATTACTTAATATGCTACATTTCCCAAAGATAAATTATTTTATGCTGGTAATAACACCAACTAAGTGTATCCAGGTGAATGTCAATTCTCTTTGCTCTCAACTGCTCTGGAAGAAAAAAATTGTCACCATAAGCCACAGAAGGATGTTTCAACCCAGAAAAGCTGATGGTCTTGCCCTTCACTCTATTCAAAACTTTCTATATCAGAGTGCCCACAATCTACTAGTTGGGCTGAAACAGTGGTTTATATCAGCTGTTTTTGTTCTTTAATTCTCCCCACTGACTTGCCACTACCTAAGGATATGCCCTGCCAGTAAAACCTCTGGTTTTGGCTGGAGAGCCTTGTTGCATTGGTTAAGAGGGCAGGTATTGGAGGCAAATTAGTGTTGCCTAAATTGAAATATTGAGATGTATACCAATTGCTTAACCCTACCATAGCCACACCTCATGGCTTTGTGGGACTTTTGAATGATCTGTTAATCAGGAAATTTAAATTATGGATGCTGGAGGGAAGAATTCTGGATATCATCATAAAAGTAAATTTCACTGCACTCCCCACCAGTGATTTTTAGTCATGAGGAGAGGCTTTGCCAAACTAAATCCAGTCTGCCACATGTGGAATTGAGAATAAATCAATGCAGCATCTCTTTTGTAGTTGTGTAATATTAAATAAATTCAGAGCCATACTCAATGGTTGGATGACATCCTATAAACAAAAGGTTTTTATTCTGAATCAATACCTGAAAACTTGAATCTTTGGAATAATAAGACTGTCAATCATCATAAACTATATAGACTGGATAATGTGATGCTAACTGATATTTGGAAAGAGTAACAGCAATTTACATAATAAACTTTTGGGCAAGATCAAGGCTGTCAGAAAAAGGGATCATACGATATCACTGTAAAAAATATATAATGATACCTGGAAGCTTGTGGTATTGCCAGAATAGTTTTTGTGTCAACACTGGGAGGATTTCTTAATGGTCTGTACAAGGGTTACTCTACATAAGCCACTAAGATGGCTCTAGTCATGGCTTAGTATGCCCATTTTGGAGAATTGAGAGCCAAAGGATCAGCTCTCCTATAATGGTTGTAAGGCTGGGGAATGTGTTTTGGTACCCTTCTCATGTTTTGTCAAGTGAAGATACTGAACTCTCAATTTAAAGAAGAATGACAAGACTGCTTAAAAGAGTGCATGTTGCTCAAACTGTCTGAATGCTCATCATGATACAAGACAATTTATTTGTTTTTCCCTTTGTATTTGCTTTACTATTTCTACATTGTATTCATAGTCAATAAATTTACTTTTAAAATAACTTGACAAATAACTAAATGCTAAAAAAAATTTGAAATCATGGTTCAGTATCACACTGGAAAATATCTTTCATTCAGACTTTTATAAAAACTTTAATTTCCATTTTTAAAAAGAAAAAATATTTCTCTATAATTAATTTCCATGATGGCTATGATTATTTTATGCATAAGAGGAAGCTCCTCATTGAAAGTTTCCTTTCATCAGCATATCAATAAGACTTACAAGGTAGTTAAACTTGATTTTTACTGTTTTTTCATGAGAAAAGTATAAATTTAATTAATAAAATTCCAAATGATAAATAAACCCAATTCAATAAATGTGTCTTTTTTGTTCATTTTATTTATTTTAGAAATAAATGAATAATATTGATTTGTAATTTGAATTTACATTTTATTTTCATTTTTCTTTTTTCAAAAAGTAAATTTATCTCCTGTGTATTAAAAATATCACTCATGCGCAATGTGTGCTAGATTTCTTTCATTTTATGTATTTAGGTCATGAAAATAATTTGCCTAGGATCTCTCCCTCTTTAATAATAATTCTCTCTTGATAATTGCACTGTAAATGAAAAAACATTAAAATTGATGTATTACTTCTTCAATTCCAACTAATAGATTGACTTTATTTTATGTATATGGAAAAATTTTCATGATTGCTTAAAAAAATGCATGAATAAAGGATAAGTTGTGTTGCTTATTCATGTGGAAATTCTTTTCTGTGTTAAAACTTGCTTTAACCAAATTCAAATTACCTCAGAAATAAGACAAGTCATATCAATAATGTTTAAGAATAAAAGTATTTAGTTGTTCATAAGTAAATATAGCTCATATTCCATCCATTACCACTAGTTTCTAAATATACATAATAAGTTTTTTTATTGGACAAAAATATTACCCCAATCAAATTCTTTACAGATCTATCATCATTTATTCAGACCTTATATTGCCAGACTTTATATTTGTCTCACTGGAAGCACTGCTGTAATAAATTATCATTTGGTAAGAAAGATATTTTTATATTTGAACTTCAGCTATATCATCTGAATACATCTTTTAATTAACTAAATTTTCTCTTATCAGTCTTGGAAACAATTAATAACCTTAGTTGTCTGAGCAATATGCCTAAACAATGTTAATTATTATTAATAAGCAACCACATACATGGCAAATCTGATATTTACATATGTATATACCATTTTCCATTCATTTTTAATTTACCAATCATAAATTAAATTTATTGAAGTTTTACAAATACTCATATAAGCATTTGTTATGCTTAATATGGGTTATACATTTATCTTGTTTTTGGATTTTTAATGTAATTTAAAATTTTAATTTGTTTGTATTATCTATTTTATATTCATATGTTAACCTTCTTGTACTATGATCCCTTTTCTATGTTTTCACTTACTTTAAACTTTCAACTTTAACTTTAGTATTAAACCATTATTATATATCAGAATAATAAATTTGACTTCATTTGATAATACTTTTTCTTAGAAATTAAATTCTAAAAAATCACATTCAAATTTTGCCATTATTTTTAAAATTTAGATTTTAATCAAAACAAGAGACTATTTCATCATTGAACTGTCAGAAGGATCATATTCATTTGGAAAAATGAACACTATCTTTCTTGTTTGATGTTTATATTTAAAATGGGAACAAATAATTATCAATAACTGTTAAAATATATCAATTTATGCTGTAAATGTTTAAAACTTTTTACATTAAAATTTTGCTATATATTCTTACAAACTGTGAGAGATAAACAGATCGTAACTGGCACTCCAATGATTTTAATAGTAACATTACTCAGAAAAATATAATATCATACTTAAAAATAAAACATTTACATAGAAAATAAATATGTAATAATATATTTTCTTGATTTGTAATAATTATTATAAATTATTACACAATTACTGTGCAAAGAAAATAATAAACTTTCCAATAAATCACATTTTTTGTCTTTCAAAATATTTTCTCGAAGTAATATCCAAACTTCAAAACCTCCAAAAAAACAATAGATATCCATCAATATGGGATTTAGATGCTTTCAATTTACTGTATTTTGCTGTAGAATTGTTTAAAATTAAAGTATTAGAATAAAATATAAATGAATTTTAGCTCAAAAAAAAAAAAGCAAAACATCTCAATAGATGGTCATACATGCAAATTTTCTTAATTTATCTTATGCCTGAACTGAATTTTGTTAAGATGAAAGATTACACAGTGAATGTATAAAGAAGATTTATCACCCTACCTGTTAATTGCATTGTTATAACATTCTTTGGCTCTTATATCTATCTGATTCCTTGTATGACCATAATATCATATTATAAGAATCAAAATTTGTATATGATCCCTTTTTTTTTTTTGGTATTTTATATCATCTCTAATTTTATAATTACCTATTCATTTTTCTAACTTTTCCTGTTTAGCTATCCAATATTTATATGTTTATCAATACAAGTTTTGTTTTTTATTAATATACAAATTAAAAAGCATATGAAACACTTGAAGGAGAAGCTATACAGATTCAAAAATTACTATACACTAAGTGCTTTTAAGGCCATTTGCCTCATATTCATAGCAGTAATGTGAGATGCAGAATGAGGAAATAGGGCAAGGAAACAAAGCAGTATGTAAAGTGTATGCAAATGAGCGAGATAGTCCAACGTTTGGAGATGTTAAAGTAGGTATCCTTTCTATTGATAGCGTTATTATTGCAATTAATGAAATATGCTTCTCTCATTTTCCGCTTGATGTCATTTTTCTCAATGTCGATTATTTTACAAATATGAACTTTTATCAACAAAGGCTTACATTATGCCTTGGTATTTCAGTCAAAACATTGGAACAGTGCCTAACATTTTTGTCTGAATGCAAGAAATTTAATATTGTTCCTAACTGTTGCAGAATAAAAATAGACAGCTCTATATATAACCATGACAAAATCATAAATAAACTACAAAAGCACCTCTTGACTTTCATCATCCGGGGATGCAGTAATGCATTACATAAAGAAAGAAAAAGATGGCTCACAATAACGGCAAATAGTATCCTCCCCAATGGATTATCGATAAACTCAACTTTACAGAAACCACCGCAAACGATTTGCTCTTAGAATCAAATTTTTAGCTTATAAACAAAACATAAATATTGACTTACAGAAAGCTTCATATGTTAATAAGACTGGCCTTACCCCCCTCCCCCGATAGGATAACAAAAGTTCTATCCTTTGGACCGAGATTCATAGTAGGCCAATGGAAACAACCCAAACTAGAACTTATCGCTGATGTCGAAGCAAATCAAATTAATAACCCGCATAGAGATAGCATCATAACGGATATATCTAAATCGATTAAACAAAAACAATTATACATAAAAGATAACAGCTGGAATAGCGACATCAAAATGACAAAACAGTTTCTAGATCATAATAATTTAATTTGCCTTAAAGAAGACAAGGGCAACAGATTTGTGCTTTTACATTCTCAGGATTATAAGACAAAAATAAACGAACAAATTGCAAATCTACAACTCACTCCTGTTGCACAATTCAACAATAAGCTTAACCATGATAAATTTGTTTCTTCCATTCTCGGTCCACATAAAAACAAAGGCATTTCAATTGCAAAACACTACCAAGTTTATCCCTCCTCCACTAAAGCTCCAAGAATATTTGCCAATATTAAACTCCATAAGCCTGGAGAACCGCTGCATTTAATGATGGATTTTGGGGGAGTCCATTATTTTCAAATTGCGAAAATGGTTAATCAAATACTAATAGATAGCTTGGGCTTTGGAAATTATTCTATTAATTCGTCTTTTCAATTTGTGGAGAAAATCAAAAAGGTCACAATCGAGAACAACTTCTACATGACTACCCTCGATGTCAAAGAATTATACGGATCAGTTGACAGAAAACAATCCATCCGAATCATCCTACAAGAACTAACCAACATGCTCTCAGCTGAACGCATTAATTTTATCATTACATTTTTGGCATGGATGGACAAACACATCTATACCACATTTGAATACGGTTGGTACAACATGAAAAGTGGATGGCCGATGGGTCTCCCACTCAGTGGAATTGTTACCAGCATCTTCCTTAATCACTATAAAAAACTAATCATATCCAAATATCAAGCTGACTGCCCTCACACTATATACATGTGGTACGTAGATGATATATTCATCTTAGCCAACCAATACATTACAAATAGTATCATACAAGATTTATCACAAAACACTAATCTAACTATCAATTCCACAACAGAAGACGCTTTCCAAAGTCTAAATTACCTTGACCTTCGTCTAACACAGGATGAGAGAACAATAAATTACTCAATGATAATAAAGCCCTTTGAAATCAGAGGCTTTATACACCCACACTCCAATTCACCAAGCTCTCACAAATTTGCAGGCCTTCAAGCATTTTTATACAGAAATATGCAACTGTGCAAGTTTGAAGCGGATAGAAAGAATAATATACATCTATACACCAAAGACCTACTACAAGCAGGCTACAAACTCAACACTATTAACAATAAAATTAAACAATTTTATAAGAAAATCGTAGACAATAAAAACGATACTAAAATTCCATATATCACTCTTCCACACATACCTAAAATCTCCTACCAATTAATTAAGGTTTTGCCAATAAATTTAAAATTAGTTTTCATACACCCCCATGCACTAATCATCTAATCAATAACTCTAAGGATAAAATCGAACCTTCTCAGACCCCCCGTGTCTTTTACAGAATATCATGCCCACAACCCGGTTGCCAGGTCATTTATTTTGGGGAAACCAAAGCAGTCATAATCAACAGGACAGCACAACATAGATGCACCTATAATAGAGCAAAGAAAAATAACAATAACTCATCAACATTCTTAGAACATTCCAGGAAGACAGGACATGTGTTTGAACCCTCCAACTCAAAATAGTCAACATTGAGAAAAATGACATCAAGCAGAAAATCAGATAAGCATATTTCATTAATTGCAATAATAACGCTATCAATAGAAAGGATACCTGCTTTGACATCTCCAAACGTTGGACTATCTAGCTCATTTGCATATGCTTTGCATACTGCTTTGTTTCCTTACCCTATTTCCTCATTCTGCACCTCGCATTACCGCTATGAATATGACGCAAATGGCCTCGAAAGCGCTTAGCGTATAGTAATTTTTGAATCTGTAAAGCTTCTCCTTCAAGTATTTCATATGCTTTTTAATTTGTATATTAAATTATCGAGGGGGAAGTTTAAAATCCTTAATATTTTATTAATATATTGTAAATTTTGAGATAATATAAAAGTCTAATTCATTTTTATTTGAATTATTATCATCATCTTTATTGTCATTTGCATAGAAATGTTATTATTTAATATAGAATTTTTTGTTATTAAAAAGCATATTTTAAATATTTTTAGAATTATATTCACAATCATTATATAATTTAATAAGTTGGTCTTTTTTTTTTGTAAATCAGCTAATGTTTAATGACCCCATATTTTGAAACCATGCTTGTTGTGAATCTATAAAAATAAATTTTCTTTTTTTTTCTCTCAAAGCAACTTTATTAAGTCACTAAAATATGATCCACCTGTGCAGGGAACACATTCTGTCACCTGCAGCAGTGGGCAATAGAGGCTACAATGTTACATTGATATTCTGAAACTGGGTGGTGGCTCAAAGCAACAGAACCGCCTTAGACTATAGATTAGGTATTACAGGTATATAAACATCAAAAAAAAAACACAAAAAGAGGAAAAAAGAATATGAATTATCACAGATCAAATGTTAGTCAATCAAGGGGATGCTACGTCCATTTGAGAAGAATTCATGCGGGACAACCAGCTCTCAGCCCACCTGGCAAGTTTCCAAACAGCTCCCCCAGAACCATCCATGACCCATCAGACAAAACTCAGTTTAGAGAAAACCCAGACCCACTCCTTGGACAAGGTTAAGCCGCCTTGACCCCTGTTGTAAGTGGGTTATAATTAATCTGGGGGTGATGTAGGTTCAGCATGTTCGAAACACCAACCAATTCAGAGAGGGCCACGAAAACATTGCCAGATCTCTCTAGACCTGGGTGTGGTGATGATTTCCAATTGATCCTGCTGAAACAAATCCTCCATGGCCATCATCTCTATCCTTGAGACTGAGAATTCAAGCAAAACCAATGATTAGATTCATGGTCCCACTAGGTCCTTAAGTATGATTCTGCTTTACTGATCCTATTGAGTTCTTCTAATCCAAGTTGAGTTCTAATTTTGATGCTTAATTAGGGTTCCAATTATAAAATCTAACGGTTTGTATTTAGTGGTTACTTATATTAGCTTTTGCTTGATTAATGGTGGCCATTTGCATAGAATAAAACGATTGGAAAACTGAGTTATTTTGGCTTAAAACTGATTTAAAGTTTCTTGAAAAGGTATAAAAGGTTAAAACAAGTGGTCACTTATGTTTTATCATTTATCTTCTTACCAACTCCCATCTTGTATATGTGAATCCTCCCATCCTTGTGAAGCCAGTAGGCAGTGAAATGCTCCCGATTCACAACAGGAAGTGGACTCCTCTGTTATAAAGTTTTGATTATATATTTGTGTTATGAAAATTAGGATTTTTGTTATT
Source organism: Epiperipatus broadwayi (assembly GCA_028023455.1). Taxonomy (NCBI): domain Eukaryota; kingdom Metazoa; phylum Onychophora; class Udeonychophora; order Euonychophora; family Peripatidae; genus Epiperipatus; species Epiperipatus broadwayi. Next base: position 1,015,545 of record JAQFVV010012564.1, on the reverse strand, counting down.
ATTTCCTCTTTTGAATTATTAGATTACATTTTAAATACATTTTATTGATTTTAATCTAGTTTAATGATTTTAGTGGTTACTTATATTAGCTTTTGCTTGATTCATGGTGGACATTTGCATAGAATAAAACGATTGCTGAATTGAGTTATTTTGGCTTAAATACTGATTTAAAGTTTCTTGAAAAAAATGTAAAAGGTTAAAACAAGTGGTCACTTATGTTTTATCATTTAACTTCTCACCAACTCCCATCTTGAATATGTGAATCCTCCCATCCTTGTGGAGCCAATAAGTAGTGAAATGCTCCCGCTCACAACAGGACTATCTTTTTAAATAAAAATTTTTAATACAATTTTGTTATCTTTACCTAATTTCTGTCTAAATATTTAATTTTATCTTCAAATATTCTATTTTTGTAAATTTAAAATCATATATATATATATATTGTAACGATATATAAATATGCCGTTACATTAATTTAAAATAAAATCTTAAAGTTTGCAAATAAAAATAAAATCTATTAAAAAAAAACTAAACGCTAGAATTAAAATGTTTGTTAAATGTATATATTCGCATAAATGCAAAACTTTAAAAATATTTTTTAAAAAACAAATAAATAAGTATTTGAACATACTTTTTTATAATAAAAAAAAAAAAAGTACAAGATTTAAAGATAAAATATTTTTGTAGATGGAAATGATTGTTTATTAATTATCCAAAAGCTGTGTAATTAAAAAGTCAGATGAAAAATAGATAAGAGAATAAAGAGATTTTAGCTTGACCAATGGAAGCAAATAAAGGCCTGGACCATAACGAAAAAATGGAACAGTGATGTTTTTGTTCATGGAATCCATAGGACTATAAAAAAAAAATATTGAGTTCCAGTGAGTTCCAACTTGATTTTGTGAGAAGAACGATAAGACACACTTGTCGTTCTCTCTCATTTATTTTAAAAAATGAAAAGACTGTGGTACCAGGATTTTTCCAGTTAAGGATGCCTATAGATAGACCGGGTTTCAAATAAAGACTCCGTGGAAATTAACACCAGGAAGCGGGAGCTCTTCTACTGTAAGCTATATGAACTAAACAATTTTTAAAATCATAAAAAAAAGAATAATTAAAAACTTTCGTCAGGGTTTGACAAATTTAATAAACAAGCCAACTTAAATGTTAAAATGGACTCTTATCTGATTTTTGTAAGTTTCAAATCAATTAATAATGTTTAATTTTATATGTTTGCGTTTGATAAAAAATCATTTCCATTTATTATTTTATTTGTATTAATATTTATTGTTTAAATTTTAAATGAGGAAATTTAAGGTTGGGTATAGACGTTGCATAGATTCATTAGCAGTTGATTATGTTGTGGTTTTCACATTCGATTAGAATATATAAGTCATCGATGTCACTGTGGCATCTTACGATGAATGCTATTGGGTTTTGTCTATTCCCTATGCAATTGATGTTATCGATGATTTTGTATTTTGATCAGTTGTGTTTATTTTGAAATGTTTTTAACCGTGGAATCTGTGCAGCCAATCTATATTCGTCTATTATAAAACAAATTGTATAAAATTCAACTGTGCGAACGTATCTAAATGTTAAATTTAAGTCGGTGTGAATGGCTATATAGATTTGTAAAGTTATATATATAGTTTAAGGGAGGGTAATCTTAGGTTATTTGTTTCATAGTTAAATTGACTCAATGGATTAGATGTATTGATGTAATTAGTAAATGTAGCAGGAGATCTGCTATGGGCAGGATTGCATATATATGCCGCACACCCCGTTTGCCTAATAAAATTGGATAGTAAGACGGAAGACACGGTCCAATCCTATGGAGTTTTTTGTTTATTGTTCTTCTCGCCAACAGATGTAGCATTCCTGTTTGGTTGAGAGACAATGTCTTCTTTAACTATACTGTTCAGATGTACATTCCTGACAGTATAGTATATATTAGTGCTGTTGTATTTTCATGCTACATTGAATACATTAATGTATCAGATGGATTGACGCCAGTTTGACTGCGAACTTTTGGCCTACGGTTAAATAAGGGAAAGAATAGTTTCTTTTCAAATGCAGATCTATGTAGTCTATTCATACTTGAACCTCTAAATAAATATTAAACTCATTATTGCAATCTATTTAAAATTAAAGGTTAATATAAAAATATAAAATGCTAAATGTATTCCTCAAAGCTATTTATACGTGCGTTAATAAATATTGTTTCTGTGTTAATTACTGGCAGTGGCTTTTATTTTTATATATATATACAAACTAAACAAGTTATTTCTTATCTCTGTGTCTCCATGAGCTAATGACAATGGGCTAACGATCTGAATATTTAAATAAAGTGGAATCTTAACAGTGCATATCTGCCTACTTTAAATTTTTTTCTAGGATCAAATGCCTAGATGGCACCCTTGTAGTGCAGATTGTGGTTAGATTCGATCTCCACTTTCTTTTGGATCGTTATAATATATATATCTTAAATAATTATTCTTTTTTTAATTATAATACCTTCTAATTCATTTATAAATATGGATGGTGTTGGTCACTAATTATACAACCCACAACACAAGCTTTATGTATATTCCAAAATTCATTATTACATTTTAAAATATTAACTGTTATTTATTTTTGTTAAACTTTCTTCACATGATCACCATTTCTTATGCTTGCTCATAACTATTATGAAACAGGAAAAACTCTCCATACAGTAGTGCCACTCAGTGCAAATCCGAGTAATCATTGGATGCCAGAAGGCTTGTGCATAAAATCCCTATCTAGTGCCTACTCATCCAATATCCTAAGAGCTCAGTGCAGTAGTCTCAGATCCAAGGCTCCTGGTGAAGGCCACAAGCCAGAAACTAGTCTGGGAATATTGTTTGAGTGGGCACTAAATACGGATTTTATGCACAAGCCTTCTGGCATCCACTAATTGCTCTGGCTTGTACTGAGTGGCACTACTGTTTGGAGAGTTTTGCCTGTTAAACTTTCTTCTATATAATAATGAATTAACTATCATATTGTACTTAATTCACTTCATATCATTTCAAATCAAATCTGGCTTGTCATTCAAATCTCTCAATTTTAGTTACAAACCATGGATGGACTTTCATTATAGCATACTGTACAATATTTAAGTCAGTTTATATCATTTCAAATAAAATCTGACTTGTCATTTAAATCTCTAAGTCTTTTTAAAAATACAGACATTTCCTTTCTAAAACCAATAAATATATCTGCATAAACCAAAAGTCAAAAAATTATAACCCCTGGGCACATCTGGATTACAAGTTGGTTTTATATGACCTATGACATATTTGACTGCTAGAAGTGAAAATGTTTTGTTATAATTAACAAATAGAAAAATTTTATTTTTCGATCTTGTTATAATCAATAAATGAAGTATTTTACAATATAATATTCATAACCAGAAAGTGAAACTAAAAAACTATATATTAGCACAAGCAGAATAAATTTTTATTTTTTGTATTGAAAAACATAAAAATCACCTAATTTTTTATAAATTAAAAACAGATTAAAGCTGAATGAATTAAACATATAAAGGGGTAATAGGAATTATATTTTATAAAAATATTTAAAATTTCCAAGTGTAGGCAGCTTTGGAAAAATATCAAAATTAAGTGGAAATATTTTACAAGTTTTCATGCAATTCTATAAACATGATCCCATTCAAATAATTTGATTGTAGAGTCTCTAGTAATTAAACTGAGTCATGGAGAGTTAAAATTTCTTATCCAGCCCTTCAAATAAAAAGTTTACTGATCCCTAGTATAAAATGTTTCCTTTTTAACCGTTGTCTTATTTATAAAATTAATTACATTTATATCATAAACTAAGATGTATTAATTGATAAGAAAATATTCATTTATAATATTATTTAATTAAGCCTCTTTAATTGATATATATATATAAGACAGAATTCAAAATACTTATTTTGTAAGTATTTAATTAACATCTGCTTTAAGTGTTTTAGCATGATGATAGATTTAAAGATTATTGAATTGAAAATTAATTAATCCCTTATAGCTCTCCTATTTACCACTTGATTATTATTATTATTTATTATGTGTACGCATATATATATTTTGTATTAAAGACTAAAAAAGGTGTATGTGTACAAGTTTTAATTTCGATATATTAGAATACTCCAAAAATAAAATAAATAATTGTTAAGCAGAAAAAAAAAATTATTTACTAGAAATTGCAATGACCTAATTTGCATGTAGAGAAAATTTCACTTTATGCAAATTAGCAAAGCTCATAAATAGTCTGTAAAGGAATTAAGTGATAGAGAATAAAAATAAACTAGTATAAAGATAAACTTGTGAAACTGAAGTTGGTCTGGAAATTAATGAAGGATTCTAGTCAAAATTATAATAGGATATTCTCTAAAATATTGTTTGTATGCAGTTAGGTGCTTACAAAATTATGGGATTCTAAAATAATATATGTGAACTGTAAGGTGTTTACAAAATTATGGGGTTCTAAAATAATATATGTACTATAAGGTGCTTACAAAATTATGGGGTTCAAAAATAATATATGTGAACTGTAAAGTGCTTATATAATTATGGGGTTCTAAAATAATATATATATACTGTAAGATGCTTACAAAATTATGGGGTTCTAAAATAGTATATGTGAACTGTAAGGTGCTTACAAAATTGCACAGTGACAAACCTCAGAATTAAAGAGAGTGTAAAGATTTTATAACTCCAAGGAGATATGAACTTTTAAAAGATCTATGTAATCATGTTCTCAACTGAAAAATAGCAAGTTGAATTACTAATCCTTACTAATACAATTATTATTATTCAGAGTAAATAAATTCTTGAAATTTATTTAAACTTTGGTCATTTTATTTTATTTAACTAGTATAATTATCCACCTGCCAATTGACTGCATGATCTTGAACATCATATTATTATTATTATTATTATTATTATTATTATTATTATTATTATTATTATTATTATTATTATTATTATTATTATTATTATTATTATTATTATTATTATTATTATTATTATTATTATTATTATTATTATTATTATTATTATTATTATTATTATTATTGTTGTTATTGTTGTTGTTGTTGTTGTTGTTGTTGTTGTAGTAGTTTTTGTTGTTGTTGTTGTTATTATTATTATTTATATAGTTCACATTTTATCTTTGGTTTATTTTCCCATATTTATAAATATAAACACAATTCCTTAATTAATATATTTAGTTCCAATGGCATAATGAAATGTTGTGTGTATGTGTATAGTTGTAAAAAACAAAAGAATAATTTTTTTAAATAATAGAAGTATTTAAAATTAATTGTGATGATAATTATAAATTTGAAAGTTGTCAATTAATAGATAAAGAAAAAAAATGATTTTAAAACATTTAACTTATTAAATCTTTTCTATCTTTCCACTTGATAATTTACTAAAGATAACATCTATAATTGAATTTTTTTAAATATCTGCATAATAAAGTCATTTCGCTGATTTATATTATTAAGATAATCGATTAATATACAAATGGATTTCTTGTGTCAGCAAGAATATTTAAATGCTTCTAAATAAAAATGAAATTTTATCGAGAAAATTTCCGTTAACAAATCCTAAAAATTTTTATAAGGTTCATTAAACAGATAAAAAAGTTTCACTCATGAACAAAAAACGCTGAAAATATTAATTAATTTATGCAAAAAGTACATAACAATGATAAAAATACAATGATGTTTTTCTATTTGCTAATTGAATTTTTTTACTTTTTCATGTATATAAATATACTACTAATATTTGATTTAAAACTATTTAATTTAACAACGAGTATATTAAACAGACTGTATATTAAATAATAAAAAAAAAATCATTATTATAAAAAAACTGCTGCTATTTATGATAAATATTCAAATATTGGGTGTTGCAGTTTGTCAAAATGAAATAATATTAATGGACATTATTGAAAATTACATGAAAATGCAGATCATCTTTATTTCATTCCTGAAAACTATCAATGCTGTGATAATAACTTGTGTAAATGTATAAAACAATATTAAAAAATGAATTTAAAAAGTTAATATCTCAGTAATAAAGTTCAGAGCAAAACAAGCATTTGTGCATTAAAAACATTTAAAAAAATGGATAATATAAAAAAGACAGTATAAGTTAGATGAAAAACATTTAAATTTTGACTTTCATCATATGATCCCACAACCAAGTAAGAAGAAAAACTAAGTTTGCATAAAAGAAATATAATGTATTAATTTCAAAATTGATTAGTTAAAAAAAACCATTTTAAGATTGTGGTGAACAAAAATGAGCAAACTTTTATTTTTTTCCAAAAAGGGTAGTAAAGTATTTTAAGTTTTAACCACTCTTTCTTATTGCACTGCCAACTGTGTACCATATAATACTAAAAAACTAAACACCCATTCACTTTACGACACAATGTTTTATTTACAACCCTCTTTTATAGTTTACAGTTTCGATTGCAAAGTTCTGAAAAAAATTTCTGGGGAAATCAAAACTGTAAACTGAAAAGAGGGTGATAAATATAGCATTGTGTAACAGTAGTAAAGTGCATGGATGATTTAGTATTATATGGTATGTTAAGTTTCAAAACGATAAAAAGTATTTACTTTGAACATATGGGAATAGTCTAAGAAGCATATATATAAACAAATAGATCTGAGCTCAAAATCCATAAAACAAACTTTAAATAGAAGTGATAAAGCTAAAATTGCATTATGCTTTATAAAACTGAAAAATAATAATAAAAACAAGACTGATAATCTATAGACATATGATCATGTTTATATTATGACAGTCAGTCTTAAATGACTAGCACAAAGATGGCTGCAAGCATAGTTGCAGCCAGAATGAACATATATAAAGAAATAATAAAAGGTTGCTCTGCGCAAGTATGTTTTCACTTCGTTTGCACCTGTAATATATTTTAAATTAAAAAAGAAGATAAATGGTGACGATACATTTTAAATGTACATCATAAACATTTAAAGTGAAATGCATTTTTTTTTTCTGTTTTACTAGTGTGTCATTTTTGATATGGTGGAGGGGATATAAAATTATACTGGGAAACTTAAATGTAAATAACCCAGCAACTAAATATGTTTTCTTTTTAAATTATAATTCTAATGTATATTGTTATTTTTGGATTACCTGTTGAAAATAAATTTATGTACAAAATTTTTAAAATAATGTTAACATTGTTACAACACATAATCTTCACAAAATTTTTGTTTTCCTTTGTTAGAATATGGTTTTAATGACGGCAGGCAAGTCAGTGGCTTCTCTCTTTTGTTATAATATTTTTAAAGAAAATTGTAAAGGCATATGAATAGTCATTCGGCTTGACACCTGCAGATTAAAAATTAATTAAAACATGGGATAGGAATGTGAATCACTAATGGTCTAAAAAGAAAATTCTTAAACAGATTTAAACAAAAAAAAAGATAAGAAAAGTTTTGATAAAACAATGTAGTTTAATTAAACTAATTAAAAATCCAAAAAAGCAATAGTTTGTAGAGGGGATCCTGTAATGGGGAGATATGTAAGTGCTGATCAGGTGATGATCAGGTGATATAAAGGCATTCATTCAGATATTCAATTCCATTCAGTTGAAGGCAAGGACTTGACTTCAGAAATTGAATTCAGTTCAGTGGAAGACAAGGACTTAAGTTCGGCATATTGAATTTAGTTGAGTTGAAGGCAGCCAGTTCAATGCGTGCAGTTAAAACAAATTGACTTATTTTCAAATCAGGATTGATTCAAGCATTCATCTGTGCAGAGATTGGTTTTTCTTTGACTTCATTTGAAGCGACTTAGACATTTGATTTTGCTTTTCAAAGAGTGAATAATTGATAATAAGAATTCAAAGTCATCGCAAGCTGAAATCATGTCCTATCCGAAGAAATAAAAGTTGCAAATAGAAATATAGAAAGGAATCGGAATATGACCAGGAAACGTCAACTGAAAGACAGAAATTCGATGGAAAAATATCACAAGTTAGTTAAAGCATTAATATAATAATTTCAACAAGATATACAATCTCAAAGTGAATCCATTTGAAGTAAAAATCAAAGACGTCTAACCAGCCTGAAGAGCCAGAGGACGCCATTAAAATCAATTAAAACCAAAGTGCAGACCACTAAAATAGAAAAAATAAAATCAAGTCTGAGTATTATTGCCAAACAAACATGGAGTAGAGGACCCAATTCGGTGCATTCGCACTGCTCAGGACCTATGTAGCCACCAAGTTATGTGACTATCTGTCCATTCGAAAATGTAGCTGTCTACGAACTATTATGCCTGCCATCCATAAAAAAGACCCCTTCAGTCGCCTGCTCATGATGTATATATCTCCTTCAAAAGCCCTCAACCCAAAAAAAAAAACGAAGTCTATGGGGAGTAAACCCATTTATATCTCTAAATATACTTATTTTTTTGTGTTTGATTTAAACATTTCTTACGAATGATTTGTTTTCCTGTTTATTATTATAGCTATAATCAGATAGTGAAAAATTATATAATCTTTTATATGTATTTGATCAATGATTTTTTTTATTATTATTAATTCTATACGTGATTCAATAGATTTTATTGCCAAAATACATTTTAGTATATTACGAATGTTTTAGATTAAATATTTAAGGGAGGTAGATTACCCATAAAGTTAGATACACACAAGTGGTAGGCATTAGCCTGTTAGCCCACTTTAGTTTTATTTTATTACATAAATATCCACTATGTGCAGGATTAGTGTACAGTCAATAACTGTTCTTTTCTTTAACAATGTATCGTATAAAGACGGGTCATTAAATCTACCTTCCCATATAGTTGAAAAGCTATGGAGTGCATGCATTCATTTATAGATAACTCTATCTTTTTAATCCACTATGTGCAGGATTCAATACCTTATTATCTACCGCAAATACATTTCGATTAGTATAAATTTATTCCATCCGCTACATGCAGGATAATAATAACAACAACAACAACAATAATAATAATAATAAAAATAAAGAAATAAATAAGTCGATTAGTTCCTTGTTTGGATGGTATGCTATGTGCAGGATCAATTGAAAAACTCTCTTACTTAAATATTATAAATTGCGGTTGAACAATAACACCAAATAATAATAAATCTATATTAAATTAAAAAAAGAGTCAGAGTTGTTTAATGAAACACATACCTACCATGAATCGCATATATATTGTAATCACGTATAGAATCATCTATCCTATAAAATGCTATAGAGTGTGCAAACGAAGGTGAAACGCAAACCATCCTATGCCATTGAGTAAATATTTAAGATTATAACTTGGGGTTTTTGATTAAAATTTCATAGTGTGTTTCGTGTTTATATATTTCTGTTGTTATTTCATTTATGTGTAATATTATAATAAAATTAAGGGCTAAATAAATACGGAGATAGAATATTAAAATTTTAACGTTGTGCTGTGTAATTAGTAAATGTTTTGTCATATCCTCCTTTGTTAGCTAAGCAACAAACCATTTCCCGAGATAAAGAGTAGATGGGCTAGCCTGGGATTAATCTCTATCGGGACCAAGAGTAATTCATTAGAATATCCATCTTTCTAGTGATTGATTAAGTAAAGCATCTATATTATTGATTTCATTAAATCCAAAAAGGAAAGAACCCTTATCTACATTATGCAGTCATATCCCTCTGGGGAGAGAGCAATCTTTTCTCAGAGGTGGCATGTAAAGGTATTGGAGAACTGGATCTTTCAAAGGTATGAATGTAATAATTTCCTTTAATGATGCAAATCAAGAAAATAAATAATGGTATCTAACTGAATAGCTGCAATCATTGCTCAGTTGCATAACACGCATTCCATGCTCAATGTGTGTATACGGGTAGAGTGTTGGATGGACTGGTACAAGAAAATGGTGACCAATGTGTTTTTGGCACAATATATTAAGTATGCATGAGAGCTAATAGATGGGGACACAGCCATGTAACACAACTAAATAATAAATGATAGAAGTGTAGGTAGGTAGAGAGCTATAAATGGAGCATAAAGAGAGATACACATGTACTAGATATATAAGTGGTAGACGGAATAGAATTGAGTTAAGGGCGAATGTACCGAGATTTAATAAAAAAGAAATAAATAAACAGAATACTTTGTTATAAATAAATAGAAAATCTTGTTAGCATCTAGATATTGTGAAGAAAGAACTAATAAATAGTATTTATTCATATGGTCCAGATCATTAACAAAAAAAAAATTGGATGAGCAAAAATTAAATAAAAAGGATGAAGAAAGTCTAGATATAGAGCAGGAAAGCAATGTAGAGACAGGGGGCAATGACAAAATAGAATAGAACCTGAAAAAAACGAAATGTTAATGATTATATGGCTAGAATTCATGAGAGAAGTGAGAAAAGAGTTAGCCAAGATAGCACAACAACTAGAAGATTTAAGAAAAGAAATGGAAAACATGTTCCAGAGAATATGCAGTGTGAAGGAGGAAACAGATAAGGAATTAAAAATGACAAACCAAAATATCGAAATAAAATATGATGATCTTAATCAAAGTAGTAGTAACAGAATAGAAGCAATAAAAATGAGACAACACTTAACAGGTGTAGAGTGTGAGGCTATGTATAAACAAATCGACCAAAAAAGAGAATACATAGAAAAAAGCTGCAATAATAAAGTGAATGAACTAGAAAGGAAGGTCATGGCAAATAATGCCAAAGTAATAAAAATAAAACACACATTAAAGCAGATAGAACAACAGATCATGATACCAAGTAGCAGCAGCAACACACATGAACAAGAAGCTAGTAATGTAGAATCAGATACTCAGATAAAGCAATGTGAGATAGAGAGGGAAGGAGACAGTGATATAATAAATATAGTAACAACAAATAAAATAGACAAAAGTAATGCAGGTATAGAATTTAGAAAGTGAAAGAAGGGAGATATGAGTTATACAAATGCAGGTATAGAATTTAGAAAGTGAAAGAAGGGAGATATGAGTTATACAAATGCATTCAACATTAACTAATTTATAAAGATAAGAGTGATCGAAGGCCAGACAAGTGAGGTTCCTATAGAACAGCTTAATAGTTTAGAAAATTATTTTAGAATAGGATGGATGATACTAGCCAGTTAAACATAGCATACTGCCACCTCCAAGGGGATGTTCTTGCATGGTGGGAGTGACTGTTTCACCACACAAGCACATACGAAGAATATAAAAAGGCTTTGCTGTGAAACTTCTGGAGTGATGGTATTATACCAAATAATGCAAGAAAAATATAAAATGGGTGGAAGTGAGAGTTACTCCAAGTTCTTCAGAAGACAAGTGGCCAAGCTCCGAACTTTAGAATTCTGTCACATATCCGAGGGCCAGATGATCAGAATAATCCGGCACAATTTACCATTCCATATTGAACACATGCTTCTAATGGCAAATATGAACTCAATGGAACAACTAGCAGATTTGCTAAATGTAATCAATACAATCCAACAAAATAAACCTACGGATAAGGCCAGAAAAAACATAGGGATAAACTCCATAGACTGGAATGGTAGTGTTCAAAGACAAGCGCATTGGCACAGAAAGACTAGGCATAGGAGTCAACATCCCAAAACATATGTTAAGCATACAGAAAGAAACGGTAATGACAATGGACATAACAGAAAGGGATTCAGATCTTCATCACCTAGACCAGGATTGAGTAAAAATTAGAATATCGATGTAAGCAACTATTCGACATCACAGTCAATAGATTTTTATTTTTAATATATATATATATGTTAAAACAAAGATTTGCACGGGTTAAATATATAAAATACATATTTTGCGGGTTCATCCGTGTTAAAAACTTTAAATATTAATATTCTGACATTTCGACTTGGTCACACAAGCCATCCACAGAGTTATAAAAGGTAGAAAGACAGTTGTAGAGGTGCTATAATCACTGATTTGAATAAAATGTTAAAATTCCACCAATAGCAAAAAATGTTAAATTTAGGAATGTTTTTTAAAAAAATCTTTCCAAATAGGAGGAAGTTTGCATGTATCACCTCGCTTATTGATACAATCTGGCCTTTTAAGTATCTCAATGGCTTCTCTAATTTTGCATTGGTAGAGATTATCACATCTGGATATGATCCTGGTACTAGAAAAATCAATTTTATGACCTGAATCTATAGTATGGAGTGAGAGTGCTGATGATGATGAGTGTTGTTTAACTGCATTAGCATGCTCATCTCTCCTAACACTGATGCGATGATTACTCATACCTATGTAAGAAGCTTTACAATTTTTACATGAGATTTGATAGACACCATGAGATTCAAGAGGGATTGAATCCTTAGGCTTGGTTCTTGTATTGCTGATCTTTTGATGAGCAGAAAATGCTGTATCAATATTATAGCGTTTTAATATACGTCCGATACTGTCTGTAGTTCCTTTTACATATGGAACACAAATCCTAATAGCTGATTTATCATCTTTTTGTTTCCTATTTTGTCTATTTTGGGCTTGAAATAAGGCTTTTTTTTTATAAAATTGTAATATGATTTATTTCTTCTTTCAGATGTGTCTCATCTTAAAGGTTAATTGCTCTATTTAAAAGAGTTTTGGCTACATAAACTATCTGAGTTGGGTGATGATGAGAATGGAAATGCAAATATCTATCTGTGTGTGTATCCTTTCTGTAAATAGAAAAAGATAAACTATTTGGTGTTCTGGTGACCAGAACATCAAGAAAAGGGAGTTTTCCATCAGACTCTTGTCTCCATTGTAAATTTAATATGAGGATGCATATTATTTAAATGTAAGAAAAAATCATCTAATTTATTTTTCCATGTTGCCACATGACAAATGGGTCATCTCTGTATCAGAGCCAAATGAGAGGTTTTAAAGATGATGATTCTAAAGCACAAGTTTCTATATATTCCATGAATAAATCAGCTATTACTCCTGAGATAGGTGAGCCCATAGGAGTACCAAAAACTTGTCTGTAATGCTGTCCATTGTATACAAAATATGTATTAAAGAGACAATGTTTAATTAAAGCAATAATATGGTCTGGTAAATTGCAACGTTGTGAGATTATATTTAAAGCTTCATCAATTGGAATGCTTGTAAACAAAGACACGACATAAAAACTGACCAGAATGTCATTAGCATTAATTTTTAAACTTTTTAAAACAGAAATAAAATGAAGAGAGTTTTTAATATATGATTTAATAGATGGGATTGTAGGTTTAATGAAATCCGATAAGTATCTGGCTAAAATATGAGTTGGAGAACCTATTGCACTTACTATTGGACGAAGGGGGGGTATCTGGTTTGTGAATTTTTGGAAGTCCATAAAATTTTGGACAGACACAAGATTTTTCACGAGGGATTATTTTATTTTTTATCTCTGTTTCAATAGGTGATTTATTAATAATAGCTTTTGTTGTTTTTTCCAAATACGTAGTATGATCTCTTTTTGATAGTTTATAAGTTTTATCATTAAGCAGATCTAAAATTTTATTATGGTATATGTCACGATCCATTACAATTGTGGCGTTACCTTTATCAGCTGGAAGTACAACAATTGATTTGTCCGATTTTATATTATTTAATGCTTGTCTCTTTTTTTGAAATATTTTTAGGAAGCTTAGCTTTTTTAAAAATATTACAAATCTCAGCTCTAGCCAAATCAGCCGATGTAGAATCAATTTTATCGAGAGATGATCCAACATTACAAACAATTTTCTCAAAAGGTATTCGGGAAGGTGTTAAAGCAAAATTGAAACCTTTTTCTAAAACCAAAATTTCATCTGTAGAGGGCTTTCCTAGATAAATTATAAAGTTTTTTGATTTAGATACATAATGTTTGGGGATTGTGTTCTAATTAGCAGTTGCAATTTTTTCTTTTGCTTTGCTGTTACAAATTCCGAATCTTTAAACGATCTAAAACTTGCAATACGATCGAAACTAGTCTACAGTAAAGGATGTATTTTATTACTAAGGAATAAACATAAATGTAGCAATGCTTTATCAATTTTGTCTAAATTTTTCCGAGTTTATTTAATAAAAGAGTTTAAAATAATATTGCTAGTTTTCCTTAAAATTTTACTAACATTATAATTGTTCTTGTGAAACACAATTTTACAGCAAGTGGGTATAACATTGTGATTTTTGCACGCTAATAAAAAAGATAAATTACAAAGTAACTTACATTTCTTAATCCATGTTCTTTCAAATATACGAAGCTGTTTAAAAATTTCCTCCCCGTAGAGGTTAATAATGTTAAAACGAAGATTTGCACGGGTTAAATATATAAAATGCATATTTTGTGGGTTCATCCGTGTTAAAAACTTTTAATATTAATATACTGACATTTCGCCTTGGTCACACAAGCCATCCACAGAGTTATAAGCGGTAGAAAGACGGTTGTAGAGGTGCTACAATCACTGATTTGAATAAATTGTTAAAATTCCACCAATAGCAAAAAATGTTAAATTTAGGAATGTTTTTTAAAAAAATATTTCCAAATAGGAGGAAGTTTGCATCTATCATCTCGCTTATTGATACAATCTGGCCTTTTAAGTATCTCAATGGCTTCTCTAATTTTGCATTGGTAGAGATTATCACATCTGGATGTGATCCTGGTACTAGAAAAATCAATTTTATGACCTGAATCTATAGTATGGAGATGATTTTTTCTTACATTTAAATAATATGCATCCTCATATTAAATTTACAATGGAGACAGAGTCTGATGGAAAACTCCCTTTTCTTGATGTTCTAGTCACCAGAACACCAAATAGTTTATCTTTTTCTATTTACAGAAAGGATACACAGACAGACATTTGCATTTCCATTCTCATCATCACCCAACTCAGTTTCCGTAGCCAAAACTCTTTTAAATAGAGCAAATAACCTTTCAGATGAGACACATCTGAAAGAAGAAATAAATCATATTAATAGTGTTTTATTAGCAAATAGTTATAATTACAATTTTATAAAAAAAAAGCCTTATTTCAAGCCCAAAATAGACAAAATAGGAAACAAAAAGATGATAAATCAGCTATTAGGATTTGTGTTCCATATGTAAAAGAAACTACAGACAGTATCGGACATATATTAAAACGCTATAATATTGATACAGCATTTCCTGCTCATCAAAAGATCAGCAATACAAGAACCAAGCCTAAGGATTCAATCCCTCTTGAATCTCATGGTGTGTATCAAATCTCATGTAAAAATTGTAAAGCTTCTTACATAGGTATGAGTAATCATCGCATCAGTGTTAGGAGAGATGAGCATGCTAATGCAGTTAAACAACACTCATCATCATCAGCACTCTCACTCCATACTATAGATTCAGGTCATAAAATTGATTTTTCTAGTACCAGGATCATATCCAGATGTGATAATCTCTACCAATGCAAAATTAGAGAAGCCATTGAGATACTTAAAAGGCCAGATTGTATCAATAAGCGAGATGATACATGCAAACTTCCTCCTATTTGGAAAGATTTTTTTAAAAAACATTCCTAAATTTAACATTTTTTGCTATTGGTGGAATTTTAACATTTTATTCAAATCAGTGATTGTAGCGCCTCTACAACCGTCTTTCTACGTTTTATACCTCTGCGGATGGCTTGTGTGACCACGTCGAAACATCAGTATATTAATATTAAGTTTTTAACACGGATGAACCCGCAAAATATGTATTTTATATATATTCTTTAAGATTTTTATTTTCAGTATTAATAACACTCATATATAGTCAAATACGAACTAATATTTCTTTTTAAATATATAATAAACTAGTATATTCTTTAGTATTAGTGTATATAGCTAAATATAAATTAGTATATCCCTTAAGATTTTTATTTTCATTATTAATAACACAATCTTATATAGTCAAACATAAACTAATATTTCATTTTAAATTTCTAATAAACTAGTATATTCATTCATTAATAGTATTATATGTAGATAAAATTAATTTAATATAGACTTTAAATGGTTAACTCATTCAGAAGTCTCATTAAGGGAGGGGAGTATTGTGACAGACAGTCTTAAATGACTGGCACAAAGATGGCTGCAAGCATAGTTGCAGCCAGAATAAACATATATAAAAAAAATAATAAAAAGTTGCTCTGTGCAAGTATATTTTCACTTCGTTTGCTCATGTAATATATTTCAAATTAAAAAAGAAGATAAATGGTGACTATACATTTTAAATGTACATCATATACATTTAAAGTGAAATGCATTTTTTTTTCTGATTTACTAATGTGTCATTTTTGATATGGTGGAGGGGAATAAAATTATACTGCGAAACTTAAATGTAAATAACCCAGCAACTAAAAATGTTTTCTTTTTAAATTATAATTCTGATGTATATTGTTATTTTTGGATTACTTGTTGAAAATAAATTTATGTACAAAATTTTTAAAATAATGTTAACCTTGCTACAACAGGTAATCTTCACAAATTTTTTGTTTCCTTTGTTAGAATATGGTTTTAATGACCAAGTCAGTGGCTTCTCTCTTTTGTTATAATATTTTTAGAGAAAATTGTAAAGGCATATGAATAGTCTCATTCGGCTTGACACCTGCAGATTAAAAATTAATTAAAACATGGGATAGGAATGTGAATCACTAATGGTCTAAAAAGAAAATTCTTAAACAGATTTAAACAAAAAAAAAGATAAGTTTTGATAAAACAATGTAGTTTAATTAAACAAATTAAAAATCTAAAAAAGCAATAGTTTGTAGAGGGGTTCCTGTAATGGGGAGATATGTAAGTGCTGATCAGGTGATATAGGGGTATTCATTCAGATATTCAATTCCGTTCAGTTGAAGGCAAGGACTTGACTTCAGATATTAAATTCAGTTCAGTGAAAGGCAAGAATTTAAGTTCGGCATATTGAATTTAGTTGAATTGAAGGCAGCCAGTTCCATGCGTGCAGTTAAAACAAATTGGCTTATTTTCAAATCAGGATTGATTCAAGCATTCATCCGTGCAGAGATTGTTTTTTCTTTGACTTCATTTGAAGCAACTTAGACATTTGATTTTGCTTTTCAAAGAGTGAATAATTGATAATAAGAATTCAAAGTCATCACAAGCTGGAATCATGTCCAATCTGAAGAAATAAAAATTGCAAATAGAAATATAGAAAGGAATCGGGAATGTGACCAGGAAAAGTCAGCTGAAAGACAGAAATTCGATGGAAAGATATCACAAATTAGTTAAAGCATTA